>JASAOG010000316.1:0-452309 GCA_030265305.1 Biomphalaria pfeifferi | reverse complement strand
TATTGAACTATGGATGGGACAGTAGTGAAGCGAACAATGAGCACTGTCAAATAGAATGTAGCAATCTTTGACCGAAGTCAAAAGTTTTTGTGAGATGAGATTAATTATTGGAGGTTGTTTTTTTTAACCATTCGTTGACAAGTTCTGTCCAGTTATATTGATTGAGAAAGTGAAGAACAGGAGCAATAGAGAAGAGACGTCCCATTCGATAGACTGATACGTATAAACTGATAGAGCTGGGATGAAAAAGAGAGATGACGTTAGAATGAAAAGATTTGTAACAAAGTATTCAACAGAAAGAGGAAGCATGGTTAAGAGAGCGTGATAAAGAAACAATTTAGTACTAAAAATATTTAAAAAAAAAACTTTATTGAGTGAAATAGCATCGATTATATTGAAACAATCATGTAATTAATTTTTAATTGATGTAGATTAACATTAATAAATTTGTGCTATTGGAAATATTTTTATTGCTTCTGTTTAGCGCAACTTTCATTCTTATAGCATGCTCTGTGCGTTATGGTCCAATCACTTTTGTAGGGCGGGAGAAGCGGGGGGGGGAAGTTTGTAATATGAGAGAAGGCTTCTGTGCTGCATTTTCAAAAGTTTTTGTTTTTTTAAAGTTGTTCGAGTCTGAATTCGAGCTAGAGCCTCCACCATTAGAGGCCACTTAGCTATTCAAGTACATATAAAAATAGAAGGTTTTGTAGTTATCTATCGGTAGTT
The DNA here is from genome assembly GCA_030265305.1 of Biomphalaria pfeifferi. Lineage (NCBI taxonomy): Eukaryota > Metazoa > Mollusca > Gastropoda > Planorbidae > Biomphalaria > Biomphalaria pfeifferi. Next base: position 451,583 of record JASAOG010000316.1, on the reverse strand, counting down.
TCAGATTTTTTAACGAAAGACCATTAAATTCTCTAATTGGTTAATTGTTTCATTGGTTCATGTGTTCACATCGACAATGAATAATTGTGTAAAGTTTCAACTTGACCAAAAGTGACTTAATATAAGCTTTGTAAAAAAAGTAGGATGTAGAATGTAGAAGAAAGCTTGATGAAGATTAAGTAAAGCATTACGAAAGAGAAGGCAATATGAATGAGAAAGAAAGCATGATGCAGCAGAAATACATAATAAAGACGACAGCTGGAAAGCGTGGTATGAATTTAAAAAGACTAGATTTACAGTTCATATAAAACAACCAAGACCCAACACTATAGCGAACGCTATGCGAACAAGAACATAACACAGCCAGCTAGTTAGACTCCACTGAAAGTAGGGCACTCATGTGACAGCACATGATAACAGGAGGCAGGCTCTAGTCATTGTCAGAATGGGAAACCTCAACGCCTTTCAAGTTCATAGCCTTTATCTAGTTCTGGATCTAGGTCTAGGAGGCGAACAAAGTCTTCTAAAAGTACATTTCTTGTCTTGGCTGTTAGCGTCCTGGCACTACTCCACCTACCAATAGAATGTTTTTTTAATGCGCTTTTCGTACGAATCCAAAGTCTTTCCACCCTCTCTCTCCCGACACACGGAATGACGGGTTAAAAAAAAAAAAAAAAAAGCAGTTGAACTTGTACACAAACCAGGTCGATGGTTCTCAAGCTGCTCTATCTCACCCACGAGCTCTCTATTTACCACCGTAAATCAATGATTTGCTTATATGATTAAAACACAATGTTGATCAATAATCTATACCAGTGACACTCATCCATTCCACAACAAAACCTGAAACGGTCCAAATGTTGAGGACCGTTGATACCCGAGGTAGAAAAAAAAATGGGACGGAGGAGGAGGAAGGGGGGTGGGAGGGGAGACCAACCCTTACATCACATTGCTGTTGGGGCTCGTGATTTTAGTGAGACCAACATGTGTAACATTTCTTTTCTGCTGTGACGGCTAGATTTTAATCTGGGTCACTTAAGCCGTAGTGTTTACCAAATAGCTGGCAACTCAAACTCTGTTAATAACACTCAAGTAAAGTTCCCCTTTCAGACCTTGGGGTCTATGGGGAATCTGATATAAAAATCACCTGTTTCTGTGGCTCACGGTTTACGAGGGTGTCATGTGACCAGCACAACGACCAAGCGCCTCTTACTTTCTCCAACTAGCGCCAGGATTCGAACCTGGGGCTCTCGGTTTTGGAAGGCAATCGCTTTACCACTAAGCCACCGCGCCTCCCTCAATACCACTGCCTGAGATACATTCTGACCTGGATCCGCAGCGAGCTGAGAAGTCCAAAGAAAAGAAAAACAAATAAACCACGATTGTGTTTTGAATATGTTTCAAGCGCAACGATAATTAGGGTATCGATCCGATTGTTTTGAATGTGTCAATGTGTGACACCAATGAACGCAATCATTCACAAATACGACACATGAAGAAGGCATCGATACACACGAGGGGCTGGACTTGTTTGCAATGATACGAATGCGTTTAGTGTCAAGCTATGTCTCACGTTCATTTACGCCAGGGGTTCTAAGCCTGTGGGTCGCGACCACCCCCTACGGGTCGATTGACGATTAGCCCGGGTTCGCCTAAGACCATTGAAAATATGGTTTGTTATTGTCCATTCTTCTATTGCTGTATGTGGTTGGGGGGGGGGGGGGTCGCCGCAGAGTTGGGGATTGTAAAAAGGGGTCGCCGAGCATAAAAGGTTAAGAACCGCTGATTTACGCTCACAACAAAACGAAAGTGGAATTATGGCCATAAATATGTGCAGCTAGGATTGCAACTACATTTTAGGGAATTCACATGCCTGGACTAACGATTGCAAAAGTCGACCGCTGGACGAGTTTCTATATTTTGTGTATTTGATGCCACGAAAATACCAATGAAGATATGTTACACAGATCGACATTTTAAATAGGTTAATGGCAATCCAGCACTGAGTACCGGCATCTATTTGTTTTACAAAAAAAAGCACTCTCTCTCTCTCTCTCTCTCTCTATATATATATATATATATATATATATATATATATATATATATATATATATATTCTTACATACACAGAGACATGCAAACGCCTATATTGGGTAGGGTTTCATTTGTATAGTGACCTTAGTATTTAAAAATAGAACTGCCGGGACAGAAACGGTTACGGAAGCATGTTTTTTTACGGGCTCTAAAGACCCAGTTGTGGTTTAGGTTTCTCTATTTGCTATACATATACCTCTGCTCTGTTCTCCAAATAAATAGATCGTGTCAATTGACACTAAATGAAGAAACTTGACCACGATCATGTGATTCTAGATTTAACTGTCAGAGAATACGTTGCTATCTGTATGTTATAAATTCAAAAGAAGATATTACGTCGTACGCGTATCTATGTGTTAATCTACGAGTACATATTAGTTAGAGACTTAAACTCTGCTAAGTCATTGGTTTTCCTGTCTGATTCGGGCAACCCGTTCCATGCTCTAATGGTGATAGACTAGTTAGTTTTTAGACCATGGTTGATACCGACTAACTAAGAATGTGATACAGCTTTGGCTGGAATCAGTCCTTAAGCTATTCTTGTAAACCTGAGTGATATTTCCTTGTGTAATAAACACGCTCAAGCTAAGTCTGACATACGCTCAAGCTAAGTCTGACAAAGTCTGCATTGGCCGAAGCAGGTGAGATCAAATCAATAACATAGCATCAAGAAAATGTCTGTTGCCACACAAGAAGACACAACTTCTAAAGAATATACACATAGCTTCTTCAGAACATACACACAGCTTCTTCAGAACATATACACACACACACACCACACACAAAAACATGGACCCGAATTTAAAAGCAAAATAACAAAAAGGCCAGATTAGGACTCACAAGCGCTTCCAAACGTCTGTTACAACTGTCCGCGGCGTCTCTCAGCTAGAATTATATAGTAGAGTCAGATGGTGAGAAGTGACAGCGTCATGCATCAGCGTTAAATGTCCAGAGTTCGAACAGACTGCATCTTATCCCTCAGTGTAACTAATAGCTCTAGATTCTAGATGTATGGCGATTGTTCCACCACCCACAACGAGGCTGATTACGTCATGAATGAGATCCAGAGCAGACGACAGTCATCCTTGAAACAGATCACGTGCACAACAGACATAACGAAACTGCAGCTATTAACAAACAAAAAGGGGAGGGGACTTTCGTTCACTTTGCAAATAATAGCTCACCACTCGCTAGATAACGGCAGCAAAGGTAAAAACAAGTCATAGATCTCTCTTGTTTACGAATGTTGAGCCCTTGTCAAGTTGGTCTCTCCATTGTGTACAAACTTTTGTTCTGATTTGTTTGAAATAAGGAAGTGATTTCCTCACGGCATTGCATTGTTTGTATTGACGGAGTCACGAGCTATTCAAGAGGAAAGTGCAACGGAACGAGAGAACAGGCCCCGGCAAGGGGGAGGGGGAGGAATCGCAGGGAAAGATAATCTTGTTCCCAATGAGAGCTAATTGTGTCGGACGAGTGAGTGCCCTTGGTTTTAAGGTATTGCGATACGGTGTACTTTTCACGTCCATATCAGCGGCTGGACAGTCTTACATTGATCAAAAGGGACGCGGTGGAGGGGGGGGGGGGGGAGCTACAGGGATGCATCGCAAGCCGGTCACTCAGGAGAGATTAAATCGTCTATATGGGCGGGGCAGTGAATGGTGGCGATGGGCATTTTTAGCGACCAGTGTTGACACTAATGTCCAAGTAAGAAAGATTTAGCCAGCCAAAGTAAATAGTACAAGAACTGCTTTGGAATAGTACACATAACCTCGGCAATGTACAGGACGTCGATAATCTGACCTTTCTGGACGTAGGTTTCTAACTATCCCGTAACCCCCCAGAGGATCATTATTGGTGCACACGTGACATGGCCAGCCCGGCGATTCCTTGGGTAAACGAAAAACTAAAACCTTGGTTTGGCCAATCAAAATCGTTTAAAATATATTTCAAACCCTGGAGAACTGACCAGACTCCAGTCATCTGGAAGTAAGGTTATGTCTGAAAGAAGCTAAGGACAATAGCATCTGCCCACCCTCCCCCACTAGTCTAGCAGCTATGAGTAATGACGTGCAAATACCATATTGAATATATATATATATATATATATCAGCGATATATATATATATATATATATATCTTATACAAGTTGCTTTATTCTACATTTACTGCCTTATCTATTAATACTGCCAGATGTAGATTACTACTAATAAATTAACCAATCGATTAATTTTTTGATTGATTCATGTGTTTTCATCGACAATGAATAATTGTGCAAAGTTTCAACTTTCAAAAACGCAGACAGACAGACAGACAGACAGAGTGAGTTCTATAAGTTTGTAAAAGACAAGACGACTAAGGCAATATATGAGTTGGATAAACCGAGTGACTTTGTTCTTTAAGTCTTAACACCACATGAGGGGAGAGTCAGTACAACCAGCAAGATTGGGTACTCCTTGATATGTAGGCCTACTGGCAATTGGCGTTGATCGTCCTACTTTATACTCATTTTCTTTCCTCTAAGGATGTGCTTGTGTAGATTGTAGATCAACGGTCCTCACATTCTGATTTCTTCTTTCCCAGTAATACAATTATATTTTTTCCCCAAATGGCAATTTGACTTGAAAAAAAAAAAAAGGTGCCAGAATGTATTTTATTTGGAAAGATTACATTCCCCTATCACACACATCGCGATCGAAAGACGCCGGGAGACAATGCAAATCGATATTTAATTATTCTGTTGATATTTTTAATCTCGAAGGCGGCAGAACAAAAAATCGTTTTTCTTTCCTCTGAGTGTAAAGTCGGCTCCGCATGGAATGACGTGAACATTACATAAAAACGATTTCCATGGTGGATAAGTAGAAGAACTGTTGGCAATAACTTTGAAATTGCAAATGTCAGGAAGAGAAGTGAGCACACGCCCATAGATGACATGCTTCAACACTATCACACGACAGTATCCAAAGCGTAAGTTAGAGGGCGCCCGAAGGGGGGGGGGGGGGGGCGCGCCTTTAAAGACCAGTTCTGTCATCAGCTTGGCCCTACAACAGGACAACAGCTAGCAGCAACCGCCTCCAGAAATAGAGGAACTGCTACAAATGAACGCAACCAATACATTGGAGACCCAAAGAAAAAACGCCCAAGAAAATTCAAAAAGAACATTCATTCTGAGTGTAGGGAGAGCACCGTTCAATTACTGCTATATCTCTCAAAATTGCAAGGTTTATCGCCCATTTTTCTAAATAAAACAAAATTAATAAATAAACACAAATTATTTAATAGTTGTTTTTTAAATCGGTTCGCGTGATGTCGACAATAAATATTTGTGAAATATTGCCTCCCCCCCCCCCCACCCCCCCAACGATCCGAGAATAGGAAGTGGGGGAAAAAGTGTAAAAGAATCCCAAGACAGACTAAGTGAGTTAATATAAGCTTTGTAAAGACCCCCGGCAGACATGTCCAATACGTAATCACAGATGCGTCTATGTAGCCACGTGAGCCACTGCACTCTACTTTAATCTTTCGAGTCAAAGACAATACCTTATTATACACACAAGCCGGCACACCCACATGCTCACACACACACACAACAATCATATGGTTGCGATGATAATAATAGCTCGGTATACCTGGTCAGATTATATTTAGCGACAAGATACGACTAAAAGTGCTCGGTTACTAAGATTAAAACAAAGAAAACTTCAGAATTACTAGTGAGATTCAAATGCATGCAAACATACATTATATACATTACATACTTACATACATACACACATACATACATACATACATACATACATACATACATACATACATACATACAGAAGTCACATTAAAATGATCAACAGGCTAAACACACAAAAAAGCACACCATTTCTTAAAGTAGTAAACATTTTAAAAAGACAAGAAAGGGGTGCAATAAAGTGCATGAACAGAAAACCATTGACATGTTATTAGATATTAATTTACATAAATAAAAAGAGTGTAAACAGGAGGTAATTCAAAATATATAAAGCACTTAAACACTGCGCCATTTAAACTAATAGTAAAAGTGGTGAATCCACTAGATACCAACAAAACTACCAGCAGAACAGAGCAGATACAAATAGCAGTCAAAACTAAGGCACATGCCGAGTCCAAAAAAGTCAAAGGCACAATCTGGTTGTTAGATGGCATTACAGTGTTAAGCCATTCAGATGCTGTGAAACGTTGTCTTCGTTGTTGGATTGCTAGATAGATGGACGTTTGATAAAAACATCATCCAGACAGGAAATATGCCCAAGGTTTGGTCAAAAAGCCGAAAGTAATTAACAGTATACGCTAACTACAAACACATACACGGCAATGTCTGCGAGCCGGTTCAAACTCCACAAAGACCACGGCTAGGCGACCCAAGTGATCAATAACATTCTGGAAAATTGGCTTGGAAGGGGGGGGGGGAGTAAGAAAAAAAAAAAGAATAAAAGAGAGGTCGGTGGAGAGTTGCAGAGTAAAGGACAAAGAAGTCGGGGGAAGGAAGGGAGACGTCGGCTGAAAATAGGTAGCGATGACGCAAGAGGAAAAGTTCAACCGGTTTGGACTTTTAAATAATAAAATATTCTTGGGTGGAATTATGCTGTTGTTGTTGTTGTTGTTTTCATAGCGCAACGTAAGGGACAAACAACATTTCATTCCAATTAGCACACACTTTCCCTAAAGTACAAGCCTGGGTACGGCTAGTCCTACTTGAGCGTAAGGACACACCCTGACCGACAGACACACAAACAGAAAACTAAACAGTAAAAGTCGTGTTCGAGTACTTTATTTAGTTGTTCAACCCTTCATCCATTGCTAAGTACACAGCGGGCAAGGCATGGTGAGGAGTCGTGTATTTCAGACAACACTGACTAAGATCGTAGAGAGGCAGTACGAAGACAAACTCTTCAGTTTGGTTTCTTGGAAAAATAATTTTACATAGGCACAAGAAATTCCCCCCCCCCCCCCCTTCTAAAAAAAAAAAAAAAAAAAAAAAAAAAAAGTTGTAAATGTTTTACTGACAATGGCTGCAGACACTCTCTTCCAAGCACGCCAAGACTAATGAAGCCGTGTTAAGGGGAGTTCGACAACACTGAATGTTTATTGCTCACTTTAAAAAAAAACAAAAAAAAAACTTATGAATGAAGCCAATATTCAATGCATTCTAACGAGACGGATGCAATCATCAATCACACGACGTGGGCAGGAGGAGGAGATCTCTTGCACAGGTCAATTCATGAAGAAAAAACATGACAACGAATATCAGACAAGCTGGACAGAAGAACATGACAGAAGCAGTAAAGAGAGTTAGACACAGTTGGCAGATTGAACGAGTCGGCGGTGCTTACAAAAAAAACAAGGTTACAAAGACAGTTTGTGTGGAAACACAAACTTAAAATCGGCCCCCCGAAGTGGTCCACCCAAGCAGGCTTCAATATTTCAGAAAGAACATCTAAATTAAATTATATCAAAGACAAATGAGAAATAAGAATGGAGAAAGAAGGTTGACAGATCTTGTGTAGTGCCCCAATGGTGCTGCAGATCAAAGAATAGGTGCAAGTGAATGCAAAGTTAGATGTGAACCTGGCCTAATTAGTTCCCCTTTCAGACCTTGTGGTCTATAGGGCAGATGATGTAAAGTTCATCTGTTTTTGTGGCCTTCAGTTAACGAGGGTGTCATGTAGCCAGCACAACGACCAACCGCCTTTACTTTTCCCCAACTAATGTCAGGTACCCATTAGAGCCAAGTAGACTCAGAGGCGCCCAAGGATTCTGAAGTTGAAAATCCCAGTCTTCACCAGGATTCGAACCCGGGACCCTCGGTTCGGAAGCTAAGCGTTTTACCGAGCCTCTCCTAGTCTTTACATAATGCAATTGTTTTGAAAAGGCTAAATCCTCTATTCAAGTTCTCAAAAAGGATATATAATAAAGAAAAGTTTAAGAAAATGAAGTTTATAAGATTACTATTCGTTTTAAATTAGGTCTAACTTATAATGCATACTAATTAGCTTTTTCTTTTTAAAAAACTGCTTGCATAACTGATTTTAAAAATTAGATTTTTCGCTTTCAGGAAAAAAAAAAAGTAGCCGTTGCATCAGAACTTTGAATGGTCTAAAATATTGTGATGTCAGGTTTTCAATATCTTTTCTAGTTTACGAGATCTAAACGGGACGGACAGACATTTCGCACAAAAACTAATAGCGTCTTTTCCCTTTTCGGGGGCCGCTAAAAATCAAACGATAAAGTAAAAGCCTTGCAAGTAAATGCATCATGTCTTGAATGACGTCACCGTGATGAACCACATTAGCACCGAAACATATTAAAATTAAAAAAAAAAAGTCATCCACTAATTAGACTTTTTACTCCCTCCACGACACGACTAGCAGTTTAAAGACCCTAAATTTGTAGAGGTTATTAAAAAACTATTTTTAATTTTTTGGGACCCTATAACCGACATAAATTATCGGGCAAGACGTTTAGGGCGGGGTGCTCCGTGGTCTGGGTACTACATGAACGCCCCGGGGATGAGGTCTCACTTGAAGCTATATCCAGGCCAATGGCTGTTATCAAACATTTTTTGAAGTCGTTGAAAACTTTTGATACTTAGTAACTGACACAAGTAGCAAAATGTAGTGACCTGGTGAACTTAGCACTTTTACAATTCAGACCATGAACAATGAAAATAAATATTGCAGATTCTCATACACTTAGTCAAATCCATAAGTAGAAAGATGTTTGGTGACCAAGTGTTTAGAGTACACAAGTATTGGTCAGCGATATCTTTGTTAAACCAGAATAATCGTTTTTTTCCCCCGCACTTTTCAACACTGTAGAATTAAATCAACAAGCTATTTTGATTGTCACACAAAGTATTGTACCAATATGTTTTAGTTGGCAACAGTGATCTTTCCAATAAGGCGTCCTTCAAATTAAGTTTGTCTAATTATGCCAGTCATCTCTCCCAATCTTCTTTTCATTTTCATGCTTAGTTCTTTAGGTTTCATTACTTCGCCACCGCTCATCTTCATATCGCTTCCTCTTCGTTCTTTTTTTTTCTCTCTCTTACTGAGTTTTATTGCTTATAGAACGTAAACCGAATCCTGAAAATCAGAAGTGTCATCAAAGAGAAGATAACTTTTTAGAGAAAGGTTAAAATGTCCCTTAGTCTTCAATCCAAGACCGCGGAAAATGTAATTCAAGTAGAAAACGTGGCCAGCTGAAGTAAGTCTACTGCTGGTTTAAAACCCAACAACATCTGACACCCAGGAAGCATGAGAAACACTTCACGTGGCCAAGTGAAAGGGCGCTATTATTGACTATCCAAAGGATTCATTTCATTCATATACTTCGTGTACGCAAGTCAAGACTGCATTGAGAAACCAATTGCATTTCACGAGAGGCAATCGTTGAGCGTTCCCTGTGCATGGCTTAGGAAATGTTGGATTAGGTTGGAGGGTTGGGGGAAGGGGTGGGGTGAAGAGGCTGAAATGAAAGCAAAATGCAATAAATCTTTACATCAGCAGTATTGTTGTTGTTTATGTGTGTGTGTGTGTGTGTGTGTTTTGAAAGAGAGAAAGAAGAAAAAAAGGGGGGGGGGGGAGAGAATCTATTGTACAACAAAGAACCAACAAATTGTTCCTAGTGTTGAGTCCAGTACACCAACTCTGCTAACAGTACATAGTGAGCGAACGTCTCCAGCTGGTCTGAGAATAGATCGAGCTTGTTCAGTGGCAGACAGAATGGATCTTCTAGACTAGAACGCCACACGACACGATATTTCAGAATCAGCTTTTTAAACACAAAAATATTTTCGATTTTTTTTGTTCAAGTTTGTTTTCAATGTTTTCAATGTTTTCAATGTTTTCAATGTTTTCAATGTTTTCAATGTTTTCAATGTTTTCAATGTTTTCAATGTTTTCAATGTTTTCAATGTTTTCAATGTTTTCAATGTTTTCAATGTTTTCAATGTTTTCAATGTTTTCAATGTTTTCCAAAAGGGTATTAAAAGAAAGTAAAAAAAAAACTATAAAAAATCTTAACACTCTTACTTTAATTTATTAAAAACAAAACTAAAAACTTAAATTCTGCTTCAAAGTAACTACATTTTGTTTTAAAAAGGAATGATAAAAGAGCAAAGAAATGGTTTCTACTCGTCATAGAGCTGAGTAGAATCACAGACTAACATGATATGAATGGCGTGAAAATAGCAGAAGACGCAGCTTTAAACTGAAGGTAGCATTCAAAGAAAAACCCAGACATTTCAACTATCAACTAGAAAGAAACAGGGAAATGTTCTTAGATTGGCTGTAAGTATTAGCACTTATGATTGCGTATCAGTTTGACTAGTAGAAAGAGAACATTGTCTTTACAATTCCACGAGCCACGTAAGGTTGAGGCGCTCTGTTTTTCCATTAGAGTTGGGTGAACTCAGGGGCGCACTAAAAATCCCCGAATTCAGAATCCCAGTCATCTCCGAAGTTCGAACCCAGTACCCCAGGTTCAGAAGCCGAGCGTTTAAACATTCAGCTGTCGCCCCCAACCCCCTGTGTTACGATTACAGAAACTAATTTTATCCATCTTATAAATCGGTGATGTCAGTTGAACAAGAGGCTTCCCATCATTGACAGTCATTAGCCCTTGTCTCAATGAAGAGTTAGATCTATGTTCTCAACAGTAACTTCATGTCCAAACAGTCACGTTTTGTTAAAACAACAAAAAAAGGGCATGCTTGTAAAACTTTTTCTTAGGTTCAATACAACTTGTTTTTGTTTTTTTTCCTTGCGTCTCCCTGAATCTCTAGTAGACAAAGTCACATATGCAACAAGAATATGGCGGTATGATGAACGATTTCTACATGGCCAAATCTTGAAACGCTAACCTAAATCCAAAATAAAATAAGCACTGCATGCTCGTAAAGCTTCTGACACACAAAAAAATTAAAAAAAAAAACGTCCTTCTTGTGTTGCGTGCTAATGTAAACACATTTTGAAAACACTTCAAAGTCGTAATGTTTTTTTTCCCCTCCGTTCACCAACTCTACGGACTCGATCAGGTACTTGGCGTTTTATGGACACTTCACAATTGGGTTAGCCAGGGGTTGTCTGCACTTGTCACAGAAGAGAACTACAAGCTTAGAGAAAGACATTTGAATACTAAGAAGACCGAAACGTCTGGTATATTGCACTTTAGATGATTCATGGCTTCAGTTCTCCTTGCTCAGTCTCAAAACAAGTCGATTTACAATGTGCCTAAGTAATTTGGATTTCAGAATCAAAAGGTGTAATAATTTGAACAGCGTGAGAGCTGACTAAAAGTAGAGGCGTCATGTACATATAGATACAAGAAGGAGATCGGAATGTATGAGGTATATATATATATATTATAGGGATTTTTGAGGAAAATTGTTTTGTTATGGACGTTAAAAAAAAAATGAATGTTATTATGTAACATGGAAGCGTGGTCGAGAGGCCAAGTGCGCTTGGCTCGAGGTTCGACACCCGACTCGGGCAGAGTTGCGTTTACTGAGCGCCTAAAGGCAGCACGGAATAACAGCTCCTAGATACCCCCCTCCCCCCCCCCCCCCCGGTCCACAAATGAGATTGGATCAAAGCGCTCTGAGCATGCTATAAGCATGAAAAGTAGCGCTAAATAAAAGCTATAATAATAAGACTAAGACTGCTTTATTGATCCTTACGGAAATTTGTGATTACAAGGACTCTTTTCTCATATTTAGACAACACAACAGAAAAATACACATAAATACAACAGACAACATAAATAGTTCATTCAGCGACTACACACAGGTATCTTGGTGCATTTCATGTTCCCTGATCAATGAGTGGAGGTGATAGAGTCTGAATGAGTGAGGTACGAACGAGTTTTTGTACCGCTCCGTTCTTGTTTTGATTGACAGCGACGACACTTCGCGACGACCTGACGTAGTTCTGATGGAGCGGGTGGCCGTTGTCTTCCAAGATTTAGTCTCAAGCTCCTGTAGTACGGGGATGGTGCGGCCATGGGTTCGAACCCTGGACCACAATGATCACAGTCCGCAGCGCATACCACACAGCCAAGAGAGAAACCAAGACCGTTTTTCCTTTCCAGCGGACAATCATGCAGCTATTCCTATTCCTATTCTTTCGTTGTCATCCTTTTCTAAATAACACTAGCTACTCAAGAGAAAGAAGAAAGAAATAAAAAGCAGAACGGAACAGTTAGACTTCCAACATTTCTAGAAACAAAACAATGAAGCAGACGATGAATAACATTTTTGTTTTCAAACATTAAAAAACAAGGTCAGGGAAAAGAGAAAACAAAAACTCGCTTTTTAAATAATGTATTAGAGGCCTACATAAATGTAGTAGCGACGCACATAAATGTAGTGTACATAAATGTAGTAGCGACGTACATAAATGTAGTAGCGACGTACATAAATGTAGTAGCGACGTACATAAATGTAGTAGCGACGTACATAAATGTAGTAGCGACGTACATAAATGTAGTAGCGGCGTACATAAATGTAGTAGCGGCGTACATAAATGTAGTAGCGGCGTACATAAATGTAGTAGCGACGTACATAAATGTAGTAGCGACGTACATAAATGTAGGAGCGACGTACATAAATGTAGGAGCGACGTATATAAATGTAGTAGCGGTGGGTTTTGGTGTTGAACAGAATTTGAGAACTTCCTGTGCACTCATATATAATTATGTTGTTCTCCAACACAGATCCCAGAATGCACTCTTCCATAAAAAGTCTCGGGAGAACTCACGCGGTTTCATCGATTGAGCATTTCAAGCGGGTATGTCATTTGTAGATATTTTCAGCATCAAGATAAATAGGAAACAATGAATCGGGGGCTGTTCTGTAGGGCGGTGGTGGTGTATGGGCCAATGACTCAATATGGTTGTGTTTGTCTATGTGTAGTTCACTATGGACTGTGATGCATGGTAAATACGGTAATGGCTAGTTTAGTCGTGGTCTATATGGTTGATGTAGTAAACATGGAGATGCTGGAGTTGGTAGTGGTTTATGCGGTGGCAGTAAGTAAAGTTTCCCTTTTAGACCTTGCGATTTATAGGGCAGATGATATAAAGGTCATCTTTTTCTGTGGCCTTTACTTTTCCCCAGCTAATGTCAGGTACCCATTAAAGCTGGGTGGACTCAGAGACGCTCGAAGATCCCGAAATTAAAACCCCCAGTCTTCACAAGAATTCGAATCCCGGACTCCGGTTCGGAAGCAAAGCGCTTTACCTCTCAGCGCCTCCTATGTGGTGGCGGTAGTAAGTACGTAATGGTTAAGTTGGTGATGGTCTATGTGGTTGCAGAAGTAAGTATGCTGACTGCTGAGGTGGTGGTAGCCTATAGTCTTGTAAGTAAGTACGTAATGGTTGAGTGGTCAGTGTGATGGCAGTAGTGGTTGAATTGGTAGTGGTTTTTACGGTGGCGGTAGTAAATATGGTGATGTCAGATTTGATGGTAGTCTGTGTGGTTGCAATCAATATACATAATATGACAGACATGGTGACTAAACATGTTACGGCAGCTAGAAATGGTCTCTATGCATGTAATGACAGCACTGATAATTACCTATATTGACAGAGATCATAACAATGACCCGATTCCCTACTGGCTTTAACATATCCAAACTTAAAGACAGTGACAGGGTCACACGAGCATTAAGTTGGCCAACTGTGATCCTTCTGTTAAATGTTCCAGTCTGTTTATACACTGCTCGTCCGCTGCCGTTTAAAGTGCAAAAAAAAAAAATATCTGCCCAGAACAACAGGAGGCTGGGAGAGATGTCGAGCTCGAAGGACGAGGTCAATATTTGACTGTCTCTGGTGTGAGAAGGTGGGACTAAATACCAGAGTGTGGCGCGTGGGATACAAGAGAAATAGTCTAGGGGAGAACTAGGAGAAAGAGAGAGTCTGAGGGAGAGGCTAAGGGAGAACTATGAGAAAGAGAGTCTAAGGAAGAGATATGAGAGAGTCTAAGGGAGAGATATGAGACAAAGGGAGAGATTTAAGAGAGAGTCTAAGGGAGAGATATGCGAGTCTAAGGGAGAAATATGAGAGTCTAAGGGAGAGATATGAGACAAAGGGAGAGATTTAAGAGAGAGTCTAAGGGAGAGATATGAGAGTCTAAGGGAGAGATATGAGAGAGTCTAAGGGAGAGATATGAGAGTCTAAGGGAGAGATATGAGAGAGTCTAAGGGAGAGATATGAGACAAAGGGAGAGATTTAAGACAGAGTCTAAGGAAGAGATATGAGAGTAAGGGAGAGATATGAGAGAGTCTAAGGGAGAGATATGAGAGTCTAAGGGAGAGATATGAGAGAGTCTAAGGGAGAAATATGAGAGTCTAAGGGAGAGATATGAGAGTCTAAGGGAGAGATATGAGACAGTCTAAGGGAGAAATATGAGAGTCTAAGGGAGAGATATGAGACAGTCTAAGGGAGAGATATGAGACAGTCTAAGGGAGAGATATGAGAGAAAAGGAGTCTGAGGGTTTGAGAGAGAACTATGAGAAAGAGAAATGAACATAAAACAAGCAAAAGAAAAAAAAAAGATTACTTAAAAAAAAAAAAAGCTTATCTAAAGGAAAGAACTGCAAAGTACTGCTTTTTATCTGAAAATGGCAGGGTTTAGCTCCTTTTTTTTTTTTTGCTATAAAAAACAAAATTTATTAATTAGTACGAATTGATTATCTAATTGGGGTTTTTTTTTTGTTGATCGACTTTGAATAATTATACAAACTTTCAATGTTTAAACTTCTTACCAGACAAACAGAGTCCGTTGACATAAGCTTTGTAAAAAGCGGACATAGCGAGACTTTACAAGAAATAGATGTAGATCTTTAAAAAAAAAAAAGAATAGAAATGTTTTTTTGTGACGGGAAGGTGGCAACTTGTGTCTCCTAAACCGTTTCAGTTGAATCGAACGTATTGTTGTTATATTTATATATATATATATATTATGTAAAAGCGGTTAGTCGTTGTGCTGACCACACGACACCCTGTATATATATTTTTATGTACACTACATTTATGTGCGTCGCTACTACATTTATGTAGGCCTCTAATACATTATTTAAAAAGCGAGTTTTTGTTTTCTCTTTTCCCTGACCTTGTTCTTTAATGTTTGAAAACAAAAATGTTATTCATCGTCTGCTTTATATATATATATATATATTGTCTTCATATTTAGGTCTAAGGCATTCGATCTTTAAAATTGTCCTATATATTTATATTTTCTCTAAAACAACTCAGACCTTACTGCCAATAGGTTGAAGTGTTTCATTTCTAATACTAATTAGATAAGATCTGTCAATGATATAATTGTGTTTTATATATATATATATATTGTCTTCATATTTAGGTCTACATTTTGTACAGTCAACTCAAGCAGTCCTACACTCCTATGAAATTCCCCCCTCCCTACTGTCGTATAAACGTTGAACTATTATTTCACCATACATTCTAAGAAGAGGAGAGCGCGGTGGCTGAGTTGTTAGCGCTTGGCTTCCGAACCTTAGGTCCTGAGATTTTGAATTTCGGAATATTTTTATGGCGCCTCTGAGTCCAACTTTTTAACCTTACATTCTAAGATTCTTCTATAATGAAAGACATTTATGCTGTTTTATAATTAAAATCTATGTCAATGTGCCTCACTGATCTGAATCTAGTAAACTATCTTGTTGTAGGGCAACTTTACATATCCTAAGATCACCTCTTATTTACGATCATGCCAAGTTTCACGAAGATTTGTCAATCGGTGAGAATTTGTATGTGGGATATACATACTCCTACTCTTACATTTTACTTTATATATTAGATTTTTAAGTATCCAGCATTATCCACTCTAACCACGTCACCTTATAATCTCAAACTAATTTCAAACTAACGGGGAGAAATAAAATAGACCAAATGGCGATTGAAAAATAAATAATTAATATAAATAAATTACAATTGATAAAAAAAAAAAAAACTTACTGCAATATAAACAGGCATTGATCTAAACAAGAACAGAGTTGAGCGGTTCTTTCCCCTGTAGCGTCTTTTCTAACGTCCACTGGTTCACATAGAAGAAAACTGCACCAACACACACAGAACAATGGGAAAATATCCGGAAAAAAAAACACAAAACAAAGAACACCGCTCACAGAAGAATCTAAATTGAACCTTTTCGCAACAATGCCTCCACAGGTAATGCACAGAGAGCCACAGCGGCTTACATTACAATACGTTGAATAAGGTCTGGTTGCTTGTTGTTTCGTCTGGTTGGGGAGGACTGGCTCGACCACGCGGCGTTACATAATAGCACGACTAGGTCCACGCGACGTTATCAAGTTCCTAAATATCACAACAAACGGTGTAAAAAAAAAAAAAGAGCACTATTTCAATCATTTCAGCGCCTTGATCTGAGGGTGTCAGCCTGACCCAGTACCTCCCACACTTCGCCACCACTGTATCATCTCGCACTCCCACTCTCTCTCTCTCTCTCGTTCATAGCCATCGGGGACAACGCGATTTCCTCAAGGTCACATTGCAAGCGAAACCCAGCGAGCATCTCTCTCTAACACACTCCCCCCCCCCCCCCCCCCCCCCCCGTCTTGGCTCATTAAAACCAGACCGGGACCTCTTTAGTAATTTTTTCTTTTTTGAAGCGGACATTGTTATGTTAATCAACGATACTCTACCGATAAGAGAGGAGTGCAAGTACACTGTGGGTGAGAGAGAGAGAGAGAGAGAGAGAAAGGAGAGAGACATATTCTATATTTCAAACACAAAATCGCTTTTGCGTAGATTTCATTATCCAGGCTGACAAAAAAATTTGGCTCTTGCCCCCCTTCTCTCTCTCTCTCCTGGTACCCACTCATCTGCACTTTACTACAAGTACAAATTGTTGGGTTGAAAAACAACGTCAAGTCTGCGTGTGTGTGTGTGTGTGCGTATAAGTGTGATATATGCATTACAGTTGCTTCGCTCCGCCCTGTTCCCTTCACGTGACCGTGTAGCCGCGCACCGCCATAACACCTGACATCAAGTCGAACACAAACACGCATTACACCGAGGTGGTCACCGGAGGCGTGTCCCAGGCCTTGTCCCAAGGTGGGTGCACGACGGGTGTTCCAATGAAACAAACAAAGGGAGGGCCCACTTGGTACACCTGGTGTGATTTCACGATCCAAAGATGGTGCACCTAATGTGTTGAATTAACAACCGATACAGCTGTTGTGCATCGCTCACTTTGTCTTTACACAGGGTCACAGACGATACAATACGTAAACATAAGATATGTTGCAATTACCCCCCCCCCCCCCCATTCAGACCTAGCGATAGGGTAGATGAGATAAAGGTCATTGGTTTCAGTCCAACAGTTAACGAGCGTGTCATGTGGCAAGTACAATGGCCAACCGCCTTTACGTTTCCCAAAATTAATGTCAGAAACCCATTAGAATTGGGTGGACTCATGAACACCCAGAAAATTCACAAAATGTAAAATTCAAGTGTTCATCGGGATTCGAACCCGATGTCCCTCGGTTCGGAAGCCAAGCGCTTTACCACTCAGCCACCAAGTCCCCGTTATGTTACAAGCCGATAAAATAAACTAATGTAACTTTCTGTGAAAATTCAGTTACGTTAGACTGCATTTCTTAGACTAGAGAGGATTACGGAATAAGATGAATGGTGGGTGCTTATTGGAAAGAATTAAGCTACGTGGTCAGAAGATTTCTACAAGGAGTTATCCCGTTTCTCTAACCTACTTTAAGTCACGTGGTTATAATCTTACAAGGACAAGAATCCTGTACATCCACTGCTGTTGCTGTCAAGATAAACTGATGCAATAATGTCTACCATGTGTAGATTCTAGGTTATTAGAGTTTACATCTTGACTAATTTTAGATGATCTCGATGTAGCCTAAATCGACTAGAATGGCCTAGATCTCTAGCAGAGATTACTAGAATAACGTACTAAATGATTAGATGACATTCTAGATCTAGAAGATGCACTTCAACAGTTACATCAGTTAGTGAACTATTGTAAACAAATGTTTATTCATTAAAGATGTATAGATCTCGAGTAGTTTAGACTAGTTCGGTACAATTCAAGTAACAATGAAACCAATGAGGCAACAAATGTAAACAACACCACGTGACGTGAAAGAAATTCTGAACAACCGCGTGAAGAAGGGCAGTAACATAAGATACTATGGAAAGGTCTCTCGCTTCATCGGGTATCACAGCTACAACTACCAAAAAAGCCTGCTGCGTTGCTCTGAGATAGCTGAAGAGCAAGAAGCCAGTATGAAAAAAAAGTTTAATGCTAATAAAGTTAAAACAGTATACCCTGTTGTTAAATCAGCCGAGAGGATTGGGACTTCTAAATTGGCAGACACTTTCGAGGCACTAAGCTTCCCTAATTAGATTCTCGTTACCTATCAGAGGGCAGTACTGCTGCAGACCGGACACAGCAACAGAAAATTCCTCGGGGGACACTTGTAAGAAGACAACAATGAATTTAGTGTCCCTCTAACGAAGCTCAAACCTGTATATTAAAGTGAAATTTGTGTTCTTCTAAAGAAGTTCGACCTTGGCATTGCCAAAGAGTGAACATTTGTTCATTTCTGCAATAATAACAATCATAATAATCACAACAAATCTCCATAAGGATCAATAACGCAGTTTTAGTCTTAGCTTTAATAAGGAATTTTATCCTTTTATTTTTTTAAAGAATTTTGAGTAACTTTCTAAATCTTCATCCCAATGGGTGTAGCCGGTGGAGAAAACGAAGTTGTATACATCATCTCCAGGCTGGTTAAGAGATAAAGCGGCGTGAGACTGGAGCCAAATGCCGCGACACAGAGCTACACAACCATAGCTGTATGTGAACACATGTACACACACACTCACACCTCAACACTTCCAACGATTATCATAATGCTGTGGTAATGGTGTTTTTTTTTTAAGTTCTTACTCGGGCAGGTTCAGTAACACACACACACACACAAATGGTAAAGGATCTCTGCTTACAGCAAGCTATCGCCATTTTTTTAATTATATTTCCTACACCCCCTCCACACATACTTTAGAAGTTTAAATACATAGTGAAAACTAGACGTGACTTCTATATTCAAAACACATTCCCTGGTCGCGCAAGAGTGCAGGCTGCTTAGGGGGATCACCAGTGTTGGCAAATGACTTTTTTTCTTTTTAACTATTCACAACAGGAGAAAAAGCGAAAAAAATGTATTTTAAAAAAGGAGGGGGGGGGGGGGGGGCAGAAATCATAGAACGTCAGAACAATGTACTACCGGGCATGTTACTAGCGAGTGAAAGACGTGTTGCAGTGGCGTGCCTCCACACAGTTTACTTGGGCCTGTTTGGAATCATGAGTTATAGATTTGCTGACGTATCAAAAACCCATATCCAGATCGGCTGTTTTAACATAGATCTGTATCATCCATCCATCCCATGGAGGGGGCCCATGCCTGCTTTAGCACATCTCTCCATTCTGATCTATCCTGTGCTTTACGTCTCCATGCCTGGACTTTGAGCAGTTGAAGATCTGTCTCTACATCATCAAGTCACTGTACTCGTGATCTGCTTGAATTTTGAGTTTTGCCAGTGAACAATCTTTGCTCCTCTGTTCTTTAGCATTCTTTCGTTGTGACCTGCCTAACGTCATCTGTTTCTTTTTATTTCCATCACTATAAAAGAGTCTTCATATAGCTGGTATATTTCTTGGTCGATGCGAATCCTCCAACCCGTTTCCTCATGTATGGCACCAAAGATATGAGTACACGGTTGGAATCATGAGTTATATAGATTGGCTGCTGTACCATACATCTATAAACCTGCTTGGAATCATGAGTTATATATTGAATGATATATCATAGATTTATATCCGTGGCTGTAATCACGAGCTAAAGATTTGATTCTGTACCATAGATCTATATCCGTGGTTGTAATCTCGAGTTAAAAGTTTTGCTGCTGTACTATAGATGTATGTCCACTTTAAAATCATGGTCTTAGCTGACATTGAAATAGGCCAAGACGCTTGACTAGATCTCGTAAAGTCTAGAATATCAGTGTCAAAACCAGAACAAATAATCATAACCTAGCCACAGAAGGCCTCCATCTAAAACACTGTTGATCCTTTCACCGAATATCACCCATGCCCGTTAGCGCTGAAACAGCTTGAGACCGAGTCTATTTCGTCTCTGATCTTTTTTGTGTGTATTCCTTACCCTTATTTACCTTAGCGTGCTGAAACTGAAGTACGTAGGGTAGGCACCATAGGCGCTTCCATCGTAGCAGCGATAGGAGGAGCCTGAAAAGAAGTCTGTGGGAGCCGACAACTCAATCTGACTACTTAATCTACCAAACCTGAAGAGTGAAAAGTGCACTAACCTGGGTCCCACTGCGACACAACGTTTAAAGTACGGAACTCGAGGCTAACAGTTTTTGCTTAATACACGCGGACATGTCATCGACCAAAATACCACGTCTAAAAGATGTGTGCAAGAAAAAAAACCTAGACACGCACACACATACACACAAAGAGAGATAACCACGTACAGCTTCAAGGCCAGTTTTCGAGGCAAACAAATAGCAGGCAATTGGCTGCACTGGCCATAAAGGAAGTGCACTTTAACACGAGTACTATCGAGGATTAAGACTCGCTTATCTGTCCACCGCAGGTGTGTGTGTGTGTGTCCATTGGAGAGTGGGGGGGGGGGGGGGTCATCCAGATAAAAGAGTTTCTATGTCATGGTCACAAATCTGGTGTAATTGACAAGGAATAGGATACAGGCATGACGGATAACTTTGGACCAGCTAAACACATGACTGATAACAGCAGGGACCATACGTAGTTTGATATTACGTTAGGCTACATCTAATGACTGGGCGACTTTTTGAAACTTGGCTGCCTAAGTTGCTCGAGGGTTTAGTGGACATTTACATAAAATAAGAATAGGTGGTCTGGTTTGTGACATGACGTCATTTAAGGGTTAGAGCGAGACTATTCGTTATAGAGCCAATGCAGACCTGTGACGTGACAACGAGCTATTGGTCTTAACTGCTCACAGTTCCAGTTCCAGTTCAGTGTTCAGGCCATCTATAACGATTGGTCTCGGTTAGGGTAAAAGCCGGACCCCAGCTGTCAAAATTAAAGAGATTGACGTGTTCCCGTCTGTCTGAAAGTTACTTTATGGTGGACACTGCTTTGGTTCGGGTTCAGTCATTCTCAAAAGTGTGCTTTAAACAGCTTCTAGATCTGAAACATTTGAGTCGAAGGCACGAAACAAAGATGGTGAGGATATGGTATTTCTAATAGAGAGTGAAACCTAAAGATATCCATCCCACATCTTCTGGTAATGTTACCGTTACATAGTTCGCATAGCGAGTACAAAAAGGAAATGCATAAAGTGAAACGAAATACCTTTCACGTAGCTACTGAAACCCTGGGATTGATATGCCATTATATCACTGTAGTTGAAGAAACTTATTGTGTTTCTTTAGATCATGCGCCGTGCTTAAATTAATTAAAAGTTGTGGGAGCTGACATTATATCAAGGCATTCCTGCGTCTTCTTCTCATGACCTCGCATCCCAACCAAGCGACGAACACAATACGTCGCTCCTCTGTGACCTGTGAATTTTCGTTGAAGGCGCAGTTAAGGTCGTTGATTCCTGTAACTAAAAGGTGAAGCAAGTAGCTGTCATCACGACCCACCACCCTTCTTTGCATCAACATTTTAATGCACGTTCAGTGGAGTCTATGGGGGCAGGGTGGCTGAGTGGTAAAGCGTTTGGCTTTCCAGCCGAGCGGTCTCGGGTTCGAATCTCGATGCAAAGACTGGGATTTTGAATTTCGTTAACCGTCGGACATAGAAACAGATCATCTCGCAAGGTCTGAAACAGGTACTATACTGTAACTTGTAAGATGTCACGTCTTCATATCAAAATGTCCAGACTATACAGGGTCAGGAGGCGCGGTGGCTGAGCGGTAAAGCGCTCAAATGGTTACCTGACATTAGTTGGGGAAAAGTAAAGGCGGTTGGTCGTTGTGCTGGCCAAATGACACCCTCGTTAACCACAGAAATGGATGACCTTTACATCATCTGCCCTATGGGCCATACGGTCTGAAACTTGTTCTTTTGATACCGGGACAAGAACGTTCAGCTACCAAGGACTGCACCTTTCAGTCAGTGGAGTTGAAAAGATGCTTTATTATTTTAATGCCATCTTTAAAAACAACAAAGCGCAATCAGCCGAGATACACTATCTGAAGCGGTTTATAGGAGAGACAGGCGCAGACAGGTGAAATCAACCAAACGCTAAAAGTACACAACAGGCAGCGGTGTGACCTTGGTTCACACACACACACACACACACACGTACACATGACAGCATGTTAAATTGAAAGCTAAACAAAAACAATCCAAACTGAAAGTGCGTCCATCAAACAAATGCTACAACGAGATCGTCAACAAAAGTACGCTAAACATTACCTAATGAACGAGTAGGCCGCTAGCATGGTTACATTGTTCTTCAGGGGTGCATAACTGTCTGGTACAAAATATGTCTCTTATTTCTTTGATACCACATTCAAAAAAGTACAGAGTAAAAAAAAAATTTGATGATGCAGAGATGGAAACGAATCAAACAGTAGAAAATACTATAATTGAACTATTTCAGTTCCCTCTAAGCTATCTTACCATTCTTATCGTCTAATTCTCCATTTGTATATCAACTATATACAGACAAATTAGAAACGAATTGATTAACTAAATGGTTGATTTTTTTTTATTGATTCATGTGTGGAATTGTACAAGTGGTCGAAAAATCGATTGCAAAAATCCAAACATGCAAGAAAGAGAGAGAGCAAGTGAACTTAAGCGTTGTTTTAAACAAGAATTCTATTTATGGGGGGGGGGGGGGGGGTTAAGGAGAGATGAAGACTATTAAACAACTTCGTTGGAGCAACTTTGCTCATGGCTAGAAGTACGTACGTGCCACGAGCATAGTTGTTGCTGTCTTGTTTTTCATTGGGAATATATTGAATAATACATTTAGAATAAAAATAAAAAGTTTCTAAAGTTCCATCTATGGGCAATGAAAAACAAAGTAAACAAATAAAAAAAAATACTTTAAAAAAAAGCTGATACGAAGTATATTTGTATCAATTAGTTTGGATCAGTCATGTAATTAAGTTTGTAATGAATCTAGAATCTAGACCAACAGCTATAAATCTGTGCGATTATTTTACCAAATGTTTTTGCTTAGCGCTATTTCATGCTTTTAACTTTTTGAATACGCTATGATCCTTTCACTTATCTAGACAAGTTGAAAAGAATGGGGAGGGGGGGGGGGAGAAAGAAAGAGACATATGGGTAAATTTTACCCTAATCATTTTTTATAAACAATTTTTTAAAAAAAGGGGGGAGGGAACCACCCGAATACGAATTCATGACTCAAGCATCCTGAAGCCGACATTCTAAACACTCTGCTATTGAGGTGTGTATGGAAATAGAAGATTCTATCTATTGTTTGTTTCAAACTTACTTCAAAGCGGCGATCTATAAAGGGGACTAATCCACCTTTTACTACCACCTCAGTCAAGTACTATTTCTTTTCTAAGTATTACCAATAGTTTGATTCTTGTGTTGTCAGGTAAAAGAAATAATTGTGCAAAATTTCAGCTTGATCCGAGAATGGGTGTCGGAGAAATACCAGACAGGCAGACAGACAGAGGGAGTTGAAAAAAAAATAAGAAGGCCAATAGGATTGAACTGCCAAAAGTGTAGATCTAATGTTCTCTACAAAACAGTAAGCATGTCTAGGGAGGAACTGAAGCTTTAGAAATGAAAACGCAAGAGAGTTAACAGAGATCGAGCTTAAAATTCGCACATCTACTTACGTTAGAGGCTTTGTCTGTGTGGAAGTATTTCATGACCTGTGACATACAAAAAAACAAAACAATTTCGATAATTTGTGTTTCAATTTAATATTTGGTTACTTTCTTTGACTGCTTTGATACCTGAACTTAATGGCAAGAGAGACAGCTTGAAGCCAGCATAGAATTACACAACTAACTACGAGGTAAGGGCCTTGTCTCTATGTCGTAGGAAGGCAAAGAAGATTATGACACCTTTAATGAATAACTCGGGGACCACTTGAAATTAGATTAAAATGATTAAATACTAGTAGAAGTCATGACATTGGCACTGAAGTCAATGGTTCGCTCGTAGGCCACAAGCTGCAGCCGGTGGACAAAGAATATTTTAAAAAACGAAGACAATGTCATTGAAAGATGGTTGAGCTTTAAAGCAAACGAACCAAGCTAAATGTGATTGCGATTCAACGTTTTGATGATAACTAGAACAGTACAGACTTCTTGATAATGGTAATACCAGTACAGTGACTATGGAACCCTCATTAGATGCAGAAAATTAGCAGCGGAAATGGACGCCAACTATTTAAACTGGCCTTTAAAAGATATGGAATTCGCTGAGCCCACTTTATCTGCTCGATCTAATCGAAGGATACTTTGCTGATTTAGAACCAATACAAGTTGTGAGTAAAAACAATATCAGCATACCACAACCAGGCAGACATACACACTAGTACACACAGACTAGATGAAGCAGATAAAGGGGGTGCTCAGAGAGTTCCATTTCTTCTAAAGGTCAGTTCAAATAGTTGGCGTCCGTTTCCGCTGATTATTTTCTGCATCTAATGAGGGCCTCATAATCATTGTACAAATATTATCAGCCAGGAAAATCAATGAGTTTTATTCACCGATTCACCTACGGATACGCGCAAGACGTAATCGTCTTCCTTTTTTTGAAGTAACGTCTGTATTTTATAAGATAAGATAAGACCAGCCGCCTCATTCTTATTCCAATCGCAAGTTTGACACTGAGCCTTCGTCCTCTAGCTCATTCCTTACTCAATTCTATCCCTCAAATCTAACCCTCAAATCTAGACAAGATTTTTAAAAAAATTCATTTGTTGTTTTTCTTATTGATTCTTATGTGTATTTTCCCCAACGATGTCCATGTGCTGAAAACGTTACAGGAAAAGTACGCATTAATCGATAAGATTGAATTTCTGTCTCCAGACCAACTCTCCCACCCTCATGTCAGTACTAACCGATAACGGGTCTTGCCAATAGTGTCGGCAGAGTTCGCTCACAGCACATTTTAGGCGGACCATGTGGAAAACAAAAGCTGCTCCAGATATATGGCTGGGCTTTGGTCAATCGGAATTGGATTTTGTATTGCAGGGAAAACTTTTTTATTCCTGTCTGATATGCCATCTCGCGTCTGAAATGTCATTGTGTGTCTGACATATGTCATTATATGTCTGACATATGTCATTATATGTCTGACATATGTCATTATATGTCTGACATATGTCATTATATGTCTGACATATGTCATTGTATGTCTGACATATGTCATTGTATGTGACATGTCAAAGTTGACTCTGGTCTACGTCATCGCTGACGGTTGAGTAACAAAAGGGAACGGGCCTTTTTTCTAGGAAAACTAGAGACAATGATGACACAGTAAGATTTGATACAGTGAGTTGACACTATGAGAATGAATTGCACCACAGACATTGAAGAACTGTGATTACTTACTGAGCAGCACTAAGTGGAGTCTTAGTTAAAACTGTAATAAGAGCAAGCAAAGCCAACAGCTGGTAGTAACAATACAATACAATAAACGATTTTAATTACTTTGAAATTATTTCAATTATTACCTATTCAAATTTCAGATACCTAAAGCTTCAAATTAATGCTAGACTATTTATTAGCTTCGGACCAAAATGCGGACTCTTTGCGTGTAAAACGGTTTCACGAGATTGTGTTGGTTCAAGACGAGACATTGGACCTCAACACTGACCTGCTATACGCCACCTGTGGGTAGTGGAGACCAATAGCTCGTTGCCACGTCGTACAGCCCTGCGATGTAGCAGGTCAGTGTTCAGGCCTTCTATGACGATTGGTCTCTCGTGGCGGCGTCACAGACCAAACAACGAGTATGTCAAAGGACTTCTATGACGGCCGTATGGCGAGACGGTGAACAAACATGCGTGAGTTTGACAAAACTATTTCGATCAAATTTACGAACTCCGGAGACTTTCTGTGGAACGAGCACTTCACAAGCCACAGAGATTCATTTCAAGAGATTTAGATGTAGCTATCTTTGATTACATTATTACTTCCCTTGGCAATAAAAACAATGAATATAACAATGATCATGATGTTGGTGATGATGATGAGGTGGTGAATACACAGAAGAATGCATAAGTAGTATAAGCATGATTTAAATTGAAAAATGATACCCTTACACTTTGATTCCCTAGTTCACAGTGGAAGAAAGGGAAAGTGGTGCATTCTGATCCACCTGTTCTCTAAGTAAACTTACAAAATGTGTCGAGACACACATTCACCGGCCTTGTTCATGCTTTTGGTTCGGAACAGATGTTGGGGGGGGGGGGGGGGTGCAATGTCAAAGCATGTAACAGTACAAAGGTATCTCGTATCCTCTCCAGCACTTTCAGAAAGCAAAAATTTTTTTTTATTTGATATTTAAGTAGTAAACTAATCAATTCGTTTGTGGTTTTCAATTAGTGACTGCGCGGCCTACGTCTACTTGGCCCAATCCAATTAGTTCTTTAATAGGAATAGTTCCTTACCAGGCCAAATCTAGAAACAAGATTAATCAGGTTAGTGTGAAGATTAACTTGGTTAGTGTGATGATTAATCAGGTTAGTGTGAAGATTAACCTGGCTAATGTCATAAGTAATAAGGCTCGTGTGATGATGATAATCAGTGTGGTACGACAGTAATCTGGTTAAGTGTGGTGGCTAACGAGATAAGTGTGAAAATAAACCAGAATCGTATTATGGTTAACCAGTGTAGGTTGCTAAGGCCAGTGTGTAAATGACAATGAAAATGATCAAAGCAAAATTGAAAAGCAAAAACCAACACACCAACCAACGTAGATATGGTCTACCGCACATGAATAGCTCAGAGTGCTTAGAGCGAGACTGATCAGAAAGGCGATGAGCTGTCAAATGCAATGGGCGTACTCTCGGTTGAAGGTTTGTCCTTGAGGGTGAGAACGAAATGACATTATCGCCTCATTGCATCACGTAGCGAGATTCCGTTGTTACCTGTGATACCTACACCCCCCCCCCCTCACCATATCACATGCCACTTCTAAAGAGAAGGAAAGAATAAACAGGAAACAAACAAGCAACGCTCTTTTTTTTTTTTAAACAAATTTGTTACTAAGACTACGTAGAGCTATTAGAAGAACTGGAACTTTTTGTAATGCCTCAATAGTTAGACGCGTAGAAGTTGGGTTTTATTGGGGTATTTCTTTTGTGACTTGACAGTACATTGAAAAGTTAGAAAGGAAATAGGTGAGAGAATAACGGACGGAAGACGCAGGGACGACTTGTAATGAATTTGATGTGACGTTTTGTGTTCTAGAATGCCACATAGACTTCTTTTATACTACTCGTTCTGCTGGTTTTGGGTTGGACTTTAACGAACTCGTAATTGTCATTAATACCATCTGAAGTCAACAAATCGCTAAACAACAACACCTTCACTCCACTACCAACCACCAACACTATGGAGAAATAAATGAGAATCCGATCATTTCATATCCCAATTACGAGAGGGAAAAAATGCCCTATTATAAGCTCGACATGACCAACGCATAATTTTTTCGCCTCAGAACCGGACACAATAGAATGAGCTAACATATGTTCCGGAAGCTAAAAGTCGGGACTAGCGAAACCTGCGTCCGTGGAGTATCACCAGAGAATGCTGACCATATCCTTCAAAGCTGCATACTCTATCATGAGGCCAAAACATTACTCTGGTCCCGAAACACTCCTATAGAAAAAAAACTATACAGAGAACTGCTTGATCTGGAAACCACTGCGCGGTTCATCTCAGATCTAGGATTACTGATCTGAACAGCCTGATCCGGAAACCACTGCGCGGTTCATCTCAGATCTAGGATTACTGATCTGAACAGCCTGATCCGGAAACCACTGCGCGGTTCATCTCAGATCTAGGATTACTGATCTGAACAGCCTGATCCGGAAACCACTGCGTGGTTCATCTCAGATCTAGGATTACTGATCTGAACAGCCTGATCCGGAAACAACTGCGCGGTTCATCTCAGATCTAGGATTACTGATCTGAACAGCCTGATCCGGAAACCACTGCGCGGTTCATCTCAGATCTAGGATTACTGATCTGAACAGCCTGATCCGGAAACCACTGCGCGGTTCATCTCAGATCTAGGATTACTGATCTGAACAGCCTGATCCGGAAACCACTGCGCGGTTCATCTCAGATCTAGGATTACTGATCTGAACAGCCTGATCCGGAAACAACTGCGCGGTTCATCTCAGATCTAGGATTACTGATCTGAACAGCCTGATCCGGAAACCACTGCGTGGTTCATCTCAGATCTAGGATTACTGATCTGAACAGCCTGATCCGGAAACAACTGCGCGGTTCATCTCAGATCTAGGATTACTGATCTGAACAGCCTGATCCGGAAACAACTGCGCGGTTCATCTCAGATCTAGGATTACTGATCTGAACAGCCTGATCCGGAAACCACTGCGCGGTTCATCTCAGATCTAGGATTACTGATCTGAACAGCCTGATCCGGAAACCACTGCGCGGTTCATCTCAGATCTAGGATTACTGATCTGAACAGCCTGATCCGGAAACCACTGCGTGGTTCATCTCAGATCTAGGATTACTGATCTGAACAGCCTGATCCGGAAACCACTGCGCGGTTCATCTCAGATCTAGGATTACTGATCTGAACAGCCTGATCCGGAAACCACTGCGCGGTTCATCTCAGATCTAGGATTACTGATCTGAACAGCCTGATCCGGAAACCACTGCGCGGTTCATCTCAGATCTAGGATTACTGATCTGAACAGCCTGATCCGGAAACCACTGCGCGGTTCATCTCAGATCTAGGATTACTGATCTGAACAGCCTGATCCGGAAACCACTGCGCGGTTCATCTCAGATCTAGGATTACTGATCTGAACCCTGGTTCAGAGGAAAATTGATTACGTTAAGAAAAAAGTATTTAACGAATGGGAGGAGGGTAAGGGTGGAGACGCAGAGAGAGAGAGAAGCGAAGAGAGAGAGACCGAGTTATAAAAAAAAAATTAGATAAGAAATTTGATCAAGTGCATTCGGTGCGGTGGTTTAGTGGTAAAGCGCTTGGCTTCCGAATCGGGAGCCCGAGTTGGATTCCTGGTGAAGACTAGGATTATTAATTTGGGTTTCTTTAGGGCGCCTATGAGTCCACCCAGCTTTGTTTCAACGAATTCCAATGTCTAGACTACCCTAAACCAATCGATACAAGAATGGGGGAATATTCTCCTTTTTTTTTTTTTTAGAGAAAACCTCTGTCATACATTATGGAACCTGACAAGAGTCGGAAGCCTTCAATTAAGTTCTGTCTTTTTTCAATCCTTGTCAGAGAGACCCTAGAGATCAATTACTCTATTTCCCTTCGCATAATTGCAGGCCCCCCTGGTGATATGTTCCAACCTGCTTGTTAGACTAAATGCTCACAAATCAAAATGTTTAAACGTAGAAAAACAAACAGACAAACTTGGCAGCCACACAGAGAAAATGATACAAACGTATCGCTCCATTTTATCAAAGTAGGTGTTCTAATTAATAACAATAATATTTACAATAGTTTCAGATTGCCTTCGCTGGTATAAAGAAGAACATTTGACAACCAATGGTTTTCGAAAGATACATCTCTGGATATCTGATACTCAATCCGAGGGAGACCAAAAGGAAAGGTGTTCCTGAAGCTACAGGAAGAGATTGAAAAGACCAAGACAGTAAAAGTTGAAGCATGTTAATGTGTCGTAATGGGAATTATCTCCATGAACAAAATATTGACTACTCTGTGTAGAAACTCGAAGCTACCAGAAGCCAAATATGTACCTTTCACTTCTGTGCAGAAAATCGAAGCTACCAGAATCAAAATATGTACTTGTCACTTCTGTGGCAATTTGGACGTGACATTATCAAACAACACAGACTTACTTTTAAAAAAAAAAAAGGGGGGGGGGGGGGGTAAATCTAAAGGTAAGAACTCCAAATGTACAATTAAAGCTCTAAATTACGTAAAATTTATTCCCCCTATTCAATATGAAACAAAATAATTAATTACAAAAAATTAATAGACTAATAAGTTAAGCTTTTGATTTATTCATGTTTTGTTACGTACACTAAACAATTATGTAAGGTTTAATTTAGATCCCAGAATGGGAGTAGGAGAAATGACTTGTACAATTATCTAAAGGGACACAACCCCACATATTTAGACAGACATCTCTTTATACTGACGGATTAATTTCACTTTTTTTTTTTTTGGGTATCAAACAAAAATAATTTAGTACCATTAATTAAACAACTAACTGGATACATTTGTTTTAAAATCGATTCATCATTTGCTTGGTACAAAGTTTGAACTTGATCCGAGAATGGGCTATAGGCAGAAATAACGTGTTCAAAACTTGTACCAGACAAGAGTTGAAATAAGCTTTGAACAAAACAAGGAATAAAACAAATGGACATTCCAATACTATAACACAACGTTCACTGCATAACCCTAACTCATAATCTTACCCAGAAACTCAGTAAACTCAACGATTTATCTGATTAGTAGTAGTAGAAGTATACATATATAGTTTTGTAATTTATATTAAAAACAAGCAAAATACCAAAAAAATACTTTAAAAAAAAACAAATGTGTATTAATTAGTTTAGATCAGCCATGTAATTAAGTTTGTAAGAGATCTAGACTAACAATAATACATCTTTGGGATTATAAATTTTTTTTTACCAATTGTTTTTGTTTAGCGCTATTTCAAGCTTTTAGCGTTCTCATTTGTCTGGACCAGTTGGAAAGGGGGAGAAAGATGGAGTATCTGGATGATCGATTTTTTTTTACATAAAGGGAAAGATCTGAATTCGAACTTTTTGGGCTAAAGCCTGATCAGGCTTCTCAAGCCAACGCGGTAACCACTCTGCTAGCGAAGAGTCTATGAATGTGGAAGATTGTATAGTTATCTATTGTTTCTATTTCATGTCTGTGTTCACTAAGGCTCGAACGGCAACCTAATATAAAGGGGACTAGTTCAGCTTATACCACAACCTCAGTAAGGTACTATTTCTTTCCCTTGTTTGAGATACGTAACTAAGTAATTTATTACCGATAGTTAACTTAAATAATTTGTTAATTTTTTAAATTGATTCTTTTATTGTCAGATTAAAAAAATAATTGTGCAAAATTTCAGTTGGATCCGAGATAGGGTGTCGGAGAAATAACGTGTACAAACTTTAGGGCCAGACAGACATACAGAGTGAGTTCATATAAGCTTTGTAATGAAAACAACTTTACAAAAAAAATTAATATAGTGATCAGGTTGATAAATTATTATTATTTTACTATAAAAATAATAGTAACTATAAAGATAAATCATCTCATTAAGAAAACTTTAATGTTAACTTGACTATTCCTTAAAAAGATCCCCATAACATAGTTTACGAGTGAGTCAATTCTAGGGGACTGCTCGCCACCATAAATCTGCCACCAAAACATACTATTCCTAAGAAGAGGACATCCAAATGACGGCGTGATGCCGGGCTATCAACACACGAAGTTTACGACCCTCCAATCGTAGGGTTGAGTTTCAATGTTGACCACACGCTCCTGTTTTCTACCCTGGCGTTGAATACAGCTATTAGCCGAGGATTTAGTGGGTACGGAGAAGAAACATGACATCGTTAAACATGGCTCATGGGTGAAAATATCCCCTCGGGGGGTTGCGGTGGACTTTGTTTAATTTCCACCTGTCCACCTCACACAGCCAAAGAAGAAGTCTTTCTAATTACAGCAGTCAATATTGAGTTCGTTCCTTCCTTATACTACTAACGTACTGTTTATGTCCAGTCATTTCTTATTGGTAGAACTTGTTTGATAGCGACATGTTTAAAGGAGTAAACAAACAAAATATTTGTTTAAAATCCTTTAATATAAAAAAAAAGAAAAAAAGCTTATCTAAGGGAAAGAACTCCGCACATACAACTATATCTTTAAAAATGTAGAAGTTATTTCCCTTATTCGATATCAAACATATAATTAATCGCCACTAATTGACTAATTGGTTCATTTTTAAACTGATTCATGTTTGGTTAATATAATAATAATAATCTTTATTGTCCGTATGGAAATTTGTCTTACAATTTGTGCATTACACCAAACAAAACCTTGTAACTAGAAAAAAACAAAATGTACATTCTCACATGAGTCACTGATAATTTACATGTGAAAAGTTTAAATATCAAATTGTTCCTATTTAATGATTTGATTGCCAGGGAACTAAAGAGTGTTTGTGTCTGTTTGTCTTTGCTATCGGTGTCTTGTATCTCTTTTGTTATAGTAAAAATCACAAAATCCTGACCCTAAGGGTGATTTTTTATTTCTTGAATCTGTTTTTATGGATGTTTTTACAGCTGCCCAAAATCATCATTGTTTTAAAGGTCCAACTTGATCCGAGAATTGGTGTGGGAGAAAGAACGTGTAGAAACGTTTGTGTACTAGACAGAGTTGATGTTCGCTTTGTACAAACACAATTCGTTGGGACGGGTTGAATGTATATTTTTTTAAAAGAGGGGGGGGGGGCAATGATATTGTTTTCAATCTTATTTACTATTCATCCATCAAAATATCGCAAAGTAATTTGTGTGTTTGTTTACAGAAGATAATCTCTTTCTCCGTGTTTTTTTTTTTTTTTTTAGTTTCTTTGCCCGCCCAATCTTTCTGAAGTCACTATGTTGTGTACGAAGTACATTTATATTTCTCCTCTATTCCACCCCCCCCCCCCCCCACACACACTTTTTCTCTTACTCTCGCCCTTGAAGTTGAAATAGAAACACGTCTACAGCTCCAACATTTCCATTTCCTAAGCTATTCACTCCAATGAACTAGTACCAGGAAGACGCAAGCTGGGTTGGGTTTT
Organism: Biomphalaria pfeifferi; assembly: GCA_030265305.1. Lineage (NCBI taxonomy): Eukaryota > Metazoa > Mollusca > Gastropoda > Planorbidae > Biomphalaria > Biomphalaria pfeifferi. The sequence continues at coordinate 418,350 of JASAOG010000316.1, read as the reverse complement.
TTTTTTTGTAGCGATAAGGATTTCGATACTCTCATTTTATTGCTGATTCAACGGACGGTGTCGAGTTGAAGCCAGCAAGTTCTAATGAATATCATCTAACTATTGGGATGGAGAGGGGGGATGTGTATTAGCTCAAAATTGATAGCGCTTGGTGGCCACATGACACCCTCGTTAACATTCATAAACTAAAATGGCTGGTACTTATTTTATTGTATTCAGAACCAGGTGAACTTGATATCATCCGCACAATGTCTCTACTATAGTTAGTACCCAGTACTTGTATTCAGAACCAGGTCAACTTGATATCACAAGAAAAACAAATCTAGCATTAAGTTTCATCTGCAACTGTGGTCATAATTGTGTGTACACAATGTCATCCTCCAAGGAGGGGACATGCACAAGAAAACAACAGAACAACATCATGACAAAACATGACAGAACCCCCCAAAAAAAACACCTGTTTTGTTCTAGTTGGAATTAAAGGGAATTAACTATTTCCAGTCTTATTCTATTTGTTGTAGTTTTTCTTTTTTCGGACCTAATCTCTTTTTCCTTAGAAACAAGATGGGGGGGGGGGGAGAGATGTTAAAATGAAGAAAACTTGAAGTCATGAAGTAAAGCAGAAAATGAAATATCGATCTTTCTGTCAATGGGGAATGACGAAATGTAAGGGGGCGTAAACAAAAATCATTTTCTTAACCGAGTTCAAATGGTAAAAAATGTGAAACCAATCAAAGTTGATTTAAGTTACAGAAGTTGATCTATGTTACAGAAGTTAATCGATATTACAGAAGTTGATCTATGTTACAGAAGTTAATCGATATTACAGAAGTTGATCTATGTTACAGAAGTTGATTTAAGTTACAGAAGTTGATTTATGTTACAGAAGTTGATCTGTTGCAAAAGTTGATCTATGCTACAGTTACAGAAGTTGATCTGTTGCAAAAGTTGATCTATGCTACAGAAGTTGATCTGGTGCAGAAGTTAATCTATGTTACAGAAGTTGATCTGTGTTATAGAAGTTGATCCATATTACAGACTTTGATCTATATTACAGAATTTGATCTGTGTTACAGAAGTTGATTTCTGTTGTTCTATGATGAGCAGATGATAGCATAAATATGACGTATACATTGAAGGCGGACACTTCACAATGTAACTGAGTTGTAAAAATTAGAAGAAGCATAAACACAATAAAAAAACAAACAAATGTTCTAACTTTCAGATCCATTTAAAGGTTACTTTCCCTAACAACCAAAAAAGACACTGTTAAAGAACCAGCTCCTGTAAGTATTTGATTTCATAACGAATGCAAGATGGCACTTCCTTTCTACGTTCACTATGGTTAAAAAAAAAAAGTCTTCTCTTTTGAGTACGAATATTTTTTCTTATTTTGTAATTAAAGAAAAAAAAAACTTGAATAAAGAATATTTCTCCTTGCTATATGCCACCCCCTCCATGTCATGACGTGGCTTAGAAAACAAATAAATTAAACTAATCCACAAATAGGACATATGTTCAAAGTGAAAAGGAAACAAAAAACACGAAGCCAATACTTTTATTTTAACAAGGACCGTGCTTACACAGTTTTGAACTGTAAGTTTGAAAACAATCCACTTCAAAGTTTTGTCTGCGCTCTTTAATAACGCCGCTGGTTAAAAGCATCAGAAACTTTTTTTTAGTTTTCTTATGTCCTTAATAGCATGTTTCGAGAGTTTAATTTTTTTGATATGTATGTATATATATCTACAGTCATATCTATTTACCGATGCAGATAGTGTTTGGAGAACGAATCGTAGTATCTTTAACAATACTCTCTAAGGAATTTCCTACTGATGTGGCAGGTCTGAATCAGTATCGTCCTCTTGAATTCTAACCAAAAGACAATATCACCTTCGGTAGTGGTGACAAAACGGTTACTCTGCTGTTATTACCAATAGTCAAATGGCTTTCAGTAGCATCTCCATAGTTGTTTGTTGTGGCTATATCTGAATTTAATCCCCCATCATTACATGGGTCACTGAGGTAGTGGCTAAAGCTTAGCAGTAGACAGCCTTAACACGCTAGCTATTTCTAGTTGTTTGAAGGCGTGCTCTGATTGAACACCACTGGAGTTTTAATCCACGACTATAATCGGAAAGGAATTAGGGATTAAACCCAGGCCTAGTGGACGTGAGAATGTGACAATAACTGCGGGGGAGGGGGGAGGAGCCAGTCGCCTTCCACGATGGAGCTGATTGGTTTTTTTTTTGTTTTTTTTTTTTTGGGGGGGGGGGGGGCCTTACGTAGAATAGTTGCACACTAAGTAGTGACGAATGTGTATTATCTTCAAACTAATATCCAAGTGGCAGCTCTGATACACGCCTGTAACTGTTTGAAAAAAAAAAGAAAACTGATCGAATTTATTGGATTAACATCATTGATTAATCGCTTGATAAAGTCCCGTTGATCGAATCGGTGTTCATACGTTAAGTGTAACCAAACTGATAACTAAGATCAATAATTGACACAGATACACCCTTCCCACTCCCTCTGTCTGGTGGACATAAAGTATAGTATGTAAGGACAAAAAAAAGTCTTCATGGCCCACACATTATTTGTATCACCACAGAGTCTTCAAGCCCCACACATTATTGATATCACCACACAGTCTTCACGCCCCACACATTATTTATATCACCACACAGTCTTCATGCCCCAAACATTATTTATATCACCACAGTCTTCATGCCCCACACATTATTTATATCATCACACTGTCTTTATGCCCCACACATTATTTATATCATCACACTGTCTTTATGCCCCACACATTATTTATATCATCACACAGTCTTCATGCCCCACACATTATTTATATCATCACACTGTCTTTATGCCCCACACAATCTCCGTGTCCACACACAATCTTTGTGTAAATAGAAAACAAAACAAAGAAGAAAGTCCAGCTGATCCTGACGTCAACCACTTGGCTGTACAAGCTATATCCCGATCAACTGTTTTAGCGCTATGATATCTACGATTTAAAAAGAAGTCACTTCAAGTTTTTGTTATCCGAAACCAGGTATTATACCATGGTCAGTGTAGCTGCTTTTTTTTATGAATCTGGGAATCCCTGAAAGGCACAGCTGTCGCTTCACCCGATAAAAAAACATTCGCACAGAAATTGTATGAAAATATGTATTTCGTATTACATTGCAAGTATTGGAAGGGTTCATGCAGACAGTGATTAAGACTCACTCCTTGTCAAGCACACATCTCACATGATGGCTGGGAGAATGGAACACACGGTTTTTTGGTCGTCATTGTGTCCTGACATGAGTGCATGATACCCCCCCCCCCCCCCCAGGGTGCTGACACCACATCATGGCAACAGCGTGTTTTGTTTTGTTTTGAAATAAGGGCGACGCGGTGGCTTTGCGAGTTTCGTTTTGGCAGAGATGTGGCACCCTGGAGGCTCCGACAGAAAAGGACTTGCAAGTTAGCCAGTCTAAGAGTGCGCGTCTATTGAGGTCTCTGCATGGCCCGATTTCCCATCGCGGACACAAGATTCCATCAAGTAAAACATTAATGACAACGGGAGACAGCGTCTCACAAATCAGACACAACAATTCTGCTGTTAGGAACACATGGCTTTGTCTCAGGGAGTACCACAACAATTCTGCTGTTAGGAACACATGGCTTTGTCTCAGGGAGTACCACAACAATTCTGCTGTTAGGAACACATGGCTTTGTCTCAGTGAGTACCACAACAATTCTGCTGTTAGGAACACATGGCTTTGTCTCAGGGAGTACCACAATTCTGTTGTTAGGAACATGGCTTTGTCTCAAGGAGTACCATAACAATTCTGCTGTTAGGAACACATGGCTTTGTCTCAGGGAGTACCATAACTATTTTGCTGTTAGGAACATGGCTTTGTCTCAGTGATTACCATAACAGTTCTGCTGTTAGGAACACATGACTTTGTCTCAGGGAGTACCACAACAATTCTGATGTTAGGAACATGGCTTTGTCTCAGGGAGTACCATAACTATTTTGCTGTTAGGAACATGGCTTTGTCTCAGTGATTACCATAACAGTTCTGCTGTTAGGAACACATGACTTTGTCTCAGGGAGTACCACAACAATTCTGATGTTAGGAACATGGCTTTGTCTCAGGGAGTTCATCGTATCCTGAGCTCGAGATGTCTGTCGGTGTGAGAAAGAAGGGTGGAGAGGGAAAAGAAATAGATTATTACATAGTGCCATGTCACATCAAGCAGCTATTGCATTAAGTTTATTACTAGATTGAATACTAACTTTCTAGCGCCCCTGAGTCCACCCACTTCTGATTGGTACCTGACAGTTGGGGAAAAGTAAAGGCGGTTGGACGTTGTGTTGGCCACATGACACCCTCGTTAACCAAGGGCCACAAAAAAAGATGACTTTTACATCATATGCCCCATAGATCAAGCGTTCTGAAAGGGGTGTTTTACTTTTTTTTTTTTTTTGTTACTATATCCTTCGCAAGGTTTTTAAGAGCAGCATTGGACCAAGCGAGATGCCGTGAATGGATGAATCAGAGAACCTACAAAGGTCCTTCTTTCCTCAGTTCCTCCTATTTCGCATTTCATGTGTCAATCTAGCCATGCATGTTAATCATAGCTTTTAAACTCTGCTAAGTCTCTGGTTGTCCTGGCTGATTCAGGCAACTCATACCATGCTCCGACGGCACTAGAGAAGAAGGAGCACTTGTATGTCTTTGTCCTAGCATATGGAATAAGAAATGGGCATTTATCTTTGTGTCGTTCTGAATCTTTTAATTATTGTCCCCTTGGTATATCGTTTTGGCATTGTGACACAGTATTATTATTTGTAAACGACCAAGAACAGGTTCGATTAGTCGGGTCAAACTTTTCTTCTAGAATATATTGACATATTGACTTCATCTCTTTTGGTGGCCAGCAAGCACCTTTTACTTCTTTTTTTTTTCAGTATATAGTGTTGGTATTCTACTTATTGTTTTATCAAACCTTATTACACAGTTTTAACTTTCAATTGGTATCATCTTAAACATTTCATAACTCTGATACCGTCATATCTTTTTTAACTCTAAAAAAAATTCGCCGTGTCGTCCCTTTCCAAAACATCTTCACGACAGAATATATTTGTTGTTGTTTTTTTTTTACTGTGCTATACAAAACTAAATGGTATTGAATTAGAAGACAATCGTTTCACAGGTTAACGATCTGCTGTTGATCGAACGACATAACAGTGCCTCAACCTCACTGCTACGATGTGTCGGTCTAACGAAATAGTTTGTATTCAGTCCTTTAATTTGACGGACACCTTGACCAAGGCCTAATAAAATGACAAGCCGAAACTGTTTCTTTGTAGACGTAAGGTGTGGACACACCACTGGACACGTCTGTGTCTCGTCCTTTTCAGGAACACGGAGCATCTTTCCGAGACGAGAACGAGTGACCAGCGAAGAGGCTTGAAGGAGGAAGAGAGTTGTTTAGGGCAGAGGGCGGGAGGAGGGGACATTTACCGAGAGGCGGCGAGGCGGCGTTTCTAATTTCAGACGTCAGAAGAAATCCGATGACAAGAAGGACAGGAATAAAATCAATACTGAACCAAATTAAATATGTCCGCTTCTTTGAACGGCTTCTTCGCCTAGTTACAAAAAAAAAATGACAACGTCGGCCATTGCGTCAAGGAACTTTCATTTCAAGAGCTGAAACTGTGGGGCAGGGCGGGAATTACGTCATTGCAGGTCGCGAGCTGATGATACTTACCAGCCCAGAATTTCATATATTAACCACCCCCGTCTCACCCACTAAGTACTATTAGTATTGCTGGTGTTGTTGCTATTGTTTGCGTGCACTTGTGCGAGTGTTTGTTGTTTTGTCAGAGCTGACATTATTTTCATGGGGGATATTTATACTATGTCCACTGACAGATGGGAGTCGTGCTTGCAACAGACATTGGGCAAAAAGAATAAGTCTAATCTCAATCTGAACAGCTGTTTGAGACTTGTAAAGTGTGTTCTTACTTGAACTTACAGCACATTCAAATGTTGTCAAGTTTTTTAAAAGATTTTCTCCAATTTCTGTTTGCACGCTATCATTATAATGGGCTGTTAGACCTAGTCACGTAGTCTTTACATTTGAGCATTGAAAAAAATGGGTTGATACCTACAACATGGCGGGATTGAAGTTCACTACATCTAGACTTGTCATTGCGGAAATCAATCAGTGTCTTGTAGGGCAGATAACTAATACGATGGGGGTGAAATGAAAATTTGCTAGATTTAGATGTAGAATCAACATTGTAAATTAGTTTTTATTTATAGAAAAGATTTTTTGTTCCAAGATATTAAATCCCATGAACTGGTCGTACGTTGTGTCAGGTTATAGATCAAGCTGTTCCACCAAAAATAGAAAAACTAGTTCAGACAGACTTTGAAGCTTAGAATTAATATGTAAGAGGAGATAATGTGTTCAATATCTGAGAAATCAAGTAATTGACTTTTCCATTTATAGCTCACAGTCACGGAACTAATTAAAAAAAAAACTAAAACATCATTCAATATTATTACACATATAACAAAAATATGATCCCCAGAAAAATATAATTTTATTATGTTATGGATTACTATTGACCTATTCAAAAAGATACCACAGTATCATTGTTAGTTCAGTAGGTAAACACTATGTTTAGATATAACACACTATTTTATCTATTCAAAACTGATTTCAAATTATAAAGATTATATGGACTCTCTCTTTCTGTTTTTTTTCTGTCTATCTGGCAAAAAGTTTGAACACATTGTTTCTCCCAGACCCATTCTCAGATCAATTTAAAACTATGTACAATAATTTATTGTACATAAAAAATCACGAGTAAAACAAAACCCAACTAATTAGTCAATTCAGTAGGTAAACACTATGTTTAGATATAACACACTATTTTATCTATTCAAAACTGATTTCAAATTATAAAGATTATATGAACTCTCTCTTTCTGTTTTTTTTCTGTCTATCTGGCAAAAAGTTTGAACACATTGTTTCTCCCAGACCCATTCTCAGATCAATTTAAAACTATGTACAATAATTTATTGTACATAAAAAATCACGAGTAAAACAAAACCCAACTAATTAGTCAATTAATAACTGTTCGATTTAATTTAATTTAATTGTTTGAAACCTAAATATTTGGGGTTTGTCCCCTTAGACAACTGTACTCATTTCTCCCACACCCATTTTCGGATCAAGCTAAGCTTTCCACAATTATTTATTGTACCTTACAAAATGAATCAATTAGTCAATTAATTATTGGTATTTAATTATTTCGTTTAATACCGATAAAATGGAAATAAATTCTACATTATTGAGAGATATAGATGTAAATGTGAAGTAGTTCCCCTTAGATAAGTTATGTTTGTAACAAATGTATTTTTTAAAAATATTGATTGTTTAATTGTTTAAATCTCTAATGAACATACACGATTGGATTAACACATGAATGCGAAAAGGACGCAATTATTTAAAAAAAAAACTTTTGTATTTTTGAAGATACATTTAACCCATCCCTGCCTCAACGAACGCGAGTACCAAACCTTATCCCCCGTACTAGAACGAAGGTCACGGCTCAACTTGGGGTAACCTTGCCTCAACGAACGCAAGTGACAAACACTATCTCACGTTATAGAACGAAGGTCAGGGCCAAAGCATGAGCAGCCCGATTTCTACCTCTCGACAAGCAGTACTATATTCACCTTTTTGAATGAGAGCGTCTGATGTGTGCACACCTCGGTTACACGTCTGTAAGTAAGCCAAGCTGCAATCAAAATGGAGATCCCAAACCAGGAAACAAAACAAAAAAAAAAACATAACCGACAAGTGTCTACCGTAGACCACCAGTGCAGAAAAGTCAGAACGTTGTGTGATCGGGTCCATAGTACTGATCCGCCCCTCTCCCTTCTCTCTCTCTCTCGAGATCCGTTCCTTGTTCTCTCCCCTTTTACAGACACGCAAGGCCGTGTGTGTGTGTTGTGTTTTGTTTTTAATCGAACATGCAACTCTCTAATTTTAGACACTAGAAGAACGCAAGTTTCTTGCTCAGATGCAAACCTTGGAAAGTGTAGCACAGAGTGGTCCAAAATTAAGTGGACACTAGGCTTACGTATTGGTTATATTACAGTTATATTCATTTGAAGTATAATATATGTATTATAGTATTGACAATTTTTAGCTACATTTGTTAAGATTTAATCTGTTTTTTTTTTTTTTTGTTTGTTTCTAGAACCCCGTGAGATCAACATCCGTTTCTGTGGCCAAAGGTAAACGAGGGTGTCGTGTGGCTAGCACAACGAATAACCACTTTTATTTTTCCTCAACGGATGTCAGGTGCCCATTACAGTTGCGTGGACTCGGGGGCGTCCTATAAATCCTGAAAATTTAATATCCCAATCTTTACCGGGATTCGAATCGAGACCCGTCGGTTCGGAAGCCAAGCGATTTACCACTCAGCCACCATGCTCCCTTTTGTTTGTTTGATTTCGTATTTTTTTTTGGTACACAAATAGTTGTGGAAGCTGAAAAGGCAGATTTCTAAGCTTTGTACATTGTGGAATCTGAAAAGGCAGACTTCTAAGCTGTGTACATTGTGATGAAATGCGTTCAGAGAATGAAAGAACTAATTGCATCATTGTTCATAATTAGGATGTAATGGTGATTGTAATGAATGCGTTAGTATAAATAACTACGTATACCTTAATATAAATGTTAGTATTTACAGTAAACCTACTCTGGGACCACCCTGTAGTATAAAGAAACATAAAAGGCACTGGGGAGCAACGTGTAATGGGGTTTAGTAAATATTGCCAGGAAGTTATTTTTTTAAAAAGAAGGATCACGGCGCCCCAGGTTACATTCCGTTAGTCCATTAGTGAAAGTGTCTACTTGGTCATTTCGTTAAAATACTTTTTTTAAAAAGATTTACTGACTCTGTATTATGATTCAACATTTGTTTTATGGATGTAGACCATCTAGGGATAGTTTCAATGTTTACTTACGCGATAAAAAAAATCGTTCACAGGTCCGATATTTAAACTTCAAAGATAAATATGTCTAGTGTATCAATGCTCTTACTTACAAGTGACAACGTGGCGCATGAATCAACACTTAAATAGGTCACTGAAATTATAAAAACGAATCACGGTTACTTCCCTTCGCCTGTTTTCTACCTCGCTCTCTTAAAAAGCCCCCCTCCTCCATCTCTCAATTCTCTCCCCCTTGCTCATTACGTCCTCCCATCGCTCACATTCACTCCCCCACAGATCAAGACAATTATCTCAGTCTTATGATTTGTGCGAATTCAAACGGGAAAATTTTCACAGCCCGATGATCTCAATTTCCTATCAAATTATTTCTTCTTGGAGGCTTAGCTTGGCACATAGACCATTTTAAAAAAGCCCCTATCATAATTACACTAAATTAACCACATGGACGAAATTCTACAATTACCACATGACGCTGACTCCGTTCCCTTAGTCACACTAAGATTAACTCAAAAATCACTTGAAGTCTAAAAACCACACGAAGATAAATTCATTTATCACCACAATAGCTAACAGTAATCTGTCAACCACATGTGGTGGTATTTAAGTTAGTAATTAAAAAAAAAACAGCAACTCAATAACATCATATAGAGTAACAAAGATTTAACCTCTAAACCAGTGGCTGCCACACGCACAAAATGGCAAAACTGCTTAACAGAACAAGCGAGCTCTAGAGATTTATCTATCCACATCAGTTCGAGAAGATGAGTACGAATCAAACAAACATCGATTTGGTACAAACAAACATCGATTTAGTACAAACAAACATCGATTTAGTACAAACAAACATCGATTTGGTAAGACATTATAGAATTTTTATACTCTGACTTTAAGAAACACTAGTAGATCCATATTTTGACTTTTAAGAAACGCTAGTAGATCTACGCTTTGAGATTAAGAAACGGTAGTAGATCTATACACGTACTTTGACAATTAAAGAAACAGTAATAAATTTATACTTGGACATAGCTAGTAGATCTAAGCACGTACTTTGAAAGAAGCGCTAGAAGATCTATATACTTTCATTGTTAAAACACGCTAGTACATCTCTATCCGTACTTTGACTTTGACAATTGAAGAAACGCTAGCAGATCTATACTTTGATAATTAAAAAAAACGCTAGCAGACAGTTTTTTTTTTATTTATTGACTGTCAGAAGAAAAAAGGAAAAAAAACTCATTGGTTTTGTAAAAAAAAAAAGTATATATAAAGTTAAGTTATTTAATATGTAACCTAAATCGACCACGCAGGTCAACGGTTATGTCTGCGCTTGTGTGGCAGGTCGCAGCTGTACTCTTCAATCTTGGGATAAGAAAATCCTTATTATACAATGCACAATAATATATACATTTGTCCAGTATTACAAGGGGCATAAGGTACTTATAAATTACCTCTGCAATTAAAAACTTTGTATGATTTTTACCACAAGCTTTAAAAGGCAGTCCGTGTAATGGAACAGTCGAGCACATTTTACGCCAAAGTTACAATACAACACCTAAAGGTTTCCTGTTACTTATTGTTGGCGCAAAGGTATGCTCAAGTCTTCCTATTAAGATGACTACTGTAATATTCAAATTTGTATATAAAAAAGCGCTATTGAAATCTGATTTGATCCTCGTGCCCAGACTGTGCTCTTTGACCCGATTCATTCATTTCCCAAAAGACACACGTACCGACGGACCCACAGAAGCCGCTTACGTGTTTATGTGAAAACACGAATTCCCTTTCGTATTTTTTAAAAGTGCATTCCTAAGGCTATCACTTTTTTTAATGTTTGTTTTTCCATAAATCTCGACTTTATTATTATTCCCGTATTACTGTCACTTGGACAGTTATTAATTGAATATCACGCATTTCATAGGACGAGATTGTAGCGTGTGGGACTAGTCAAAGGCTATGCTAAACACTACAGTGTGTCTTAAAGTACTTGATCTATACAACCTAATTCACAGCATGTTGGGGCCCCGCAGGTGACAGGGCAAGGTTCAGTATACAGTATATCATACAAAATTTATATAGATCGTGCTCAGCCGAGGACTTGATATACAGTGAATATGTATACAGATACACACATACATAATCACTTTCGAGCAGGGAAAAAAAACATTTAGAAAGCTAGACTTTGTCAACAGAAGCAAAAATGGCAGGATGGACATGGACCCAACTGAGGGGATTAGCCGAGAAAAGAGGTAATGGTGAAGGACCTACTGAAAAACAAAACCGGATGACGTACTTTGAATGGCACACAGATAGAGGCACGTTTCTTATTCCATATGCTAAAACAAAGTCATATAAGTGCTCCTTCTTCCATAGGAAAAAGCCAGGAAAAACCAAAGAATTGGCATTGATTAACACGCATCACTAGATTGACACATGAAATGCGTAGGACGTAATTATCTTTGAAGTAAAGTCTGTATGTTATAAGATACTGTCGCGGCCCTATGGGGGTCAATAGGACCTAGTGTCGCGGCCCTATGGGATTCAAAAGGACCTTCTGTCGTGGTCTTATGGGAGTGAAAAAGATCTACTGTCTAGGAAAATGGGAGTCAAAAGGACCTACTGTCGCGTCTCTATTGGAGCCAAAAGGATTAAGTCAAAGTCACTTGTAAACAGTAAAAAAAACAAACTCAGTTGAGTAGTAGATCATCATCATCACCAAACTCCATTTGAGTGAGGGCTTGAGAGGCATAAATCCTCTGCTAGAGTCAAGTTGTACAGCTAGGATATTCTTCTAGAGCGTAAAATATTCCATTTAAGTTGGGAAAACTCATGGCGTCCTAAACATTCCGAAATTCAAATTACCCCTTCACCGAGATTCTAAGCCAGACCCTTCGGTTCGGAAGCCAAGCGCTTTATCCCTCAGCCACAATGCCCCCCCCCCCCCCCCCGTATTCACATGTAGATATCTATCTTCTATCTATCAATCTATATATATATATAAATATATATAAATATATATATATATATATATATATATAATTCTCTTCATGGCTCAAGAGTTTGGACACGCAAGCAAGAAGTAAAGGAAAGATCACTTTTTTATTTCTGCAAGTCGGACGAACTAGTGTTACGCCAGGGAAAAAAAGAGGGGGTGGGGGAGAACAAGTAGCATTCACCTGTCACTAAATAGCATGGCCGGACCGTTGTGACAAATAAAGATCACTCTTTTTTTTTATTTCTACCTCACGTAGCGGCGAAAAAAGAGGGGGGGGGGGGAGAACAAGTAATCTACTCTGTATTTTAATAATTTCCGGAGATTTCCAGGACGTTTTCGTATGTTTTGCAATTTTGCGTCCCTGCAAAATAGCGGCGTATGCTACGCCGTGGGTCGACTAGTAATAAATAATTGTTTAAAGTATCAACTTGATCGGAGAAAGCGTGTGGGAGAAATAGCGTTAATAATTATTTAAAGCGACTAAACCCTATAAATTTAGTCATATCTGTGAACACTGAAGGATTAATATATCTTGTTGTTATCAAACATAATAATTATACTTATAATTATAATAATATAATAATTACCAGTAATTAATAAATTATTTGTTTTCTTTTTATTGATTCACGACATGTCTACGCTAATAAATAATTGTGGCAAGTTTCCACTTGATCCGAGAATGGGAGAGGGAAAAATAACGTGTACACACTTTTATCAGACAGACAGACAGACAGACAGAGTGAGTTGATTAAGAGCTTTGCGAAAAGAAAAAAAAATCCGATAGAAAAATCCGCGATTTATGCGGGGCTACGCGCAGTACATATTAGGAGTTCTAGCAGGCTAATAATCGCCATTATCTCAGCATTAGTACAAAATCAGCCAGTACTGTTTCTTGAATGCTCGAATGTATTATCCTCTCATTAAGCCAGTCCACAACCAAGTGGAGCTTTACATTTGCACCAGCCCTAGCACAGCAATCATTCATAGACTATGGATTGGTTATTTAACCTTTCTCATTGGTAGGTAGTAAGTAGACTGATGTTTCTGTACCAGAAAAAAAAAAGAGAGAGAATTATTATAGAGAAATATTTACGTAAACCTCTGTAGAGATGGTGTCTAATCTGGGTCTGTCAGGTTAAGTGTTAATGTACGCGCACTATTACATTGGAGTTCGTGGACACGGGCGTTCACTCCACAATAAAGTCAATCCACAGGTGCATGTAAGAATAGAACAGTTTAATTTAGAATGGGAACCGTCTAGTCTAAGTTACTATAATGTTACCTCTATGAAAGCCTAGCCTTAACTGTCAGTTTATCTATTTATAATCTACAGTCTCGTTTTGAATTAATGTCGTCATACTTGTGCTTTCACTAGCAGTCACCTCCTAAAGTGAGTCTCTACACCCTGTTAATATCAGTTTACTATAAGACTCTTTGATAAGAAAACAAAATATAAATTATAAATCCAAATGGAAAGTCTCGTCTCTCCACTGTCTCAATATATGATTCAACCATAACAAATATTTCTTTCATTCAGATCAAAAGCCTTGTTAGATAGAAGATTCTTTACACACAAGTGAAATGGAAAAGGGACTTAATTATCTATTTAAATAGAACGCCAAACTGGAAATAAGCAAGATATAAAACAAATACTTAAAAAAAAAAAAAGCAAACATGTACAGCTTATATAAGGGAAAGAACTGTACCAGACAGACTGAGTGAGGTGATAAAAACTTTGTACAAACAAACAACACGACTAGGCGCCTAAGTGTATTGTAGACATCGCACCAGCTGATATGTTTTAGCGATTTTAAAGCCCAATGTTTATAAATATCTAATAGCGAAACAAATATTTTTATTTTTGTTTCCCTTTAGTTTCGTTAATACAAAAATCAATACAATTCAGAAACATTGTTCATTTATTTTGAAGTGTGTATTTTTTCATCGCAAATTTTTTTTTTTAAATCTTTATTTCTTTATGTTGCGTCCGATTATAATTTTAATTACCGCAACGTACTTGGCTTCAATTAGTCATAAACCTCCGAGGTCAACGCTGAGACCCGAATGAGAAAAGTGCGCCATGCCAGCTGCTGCCGTTATGAATAATACTTTCAATGGGCGCACATAGAGAACTGTAGTTAGGGTGGTAGGGAGTTGTACTGAGGAAAGGGGGAGGGGGTTTGAGGAGTGGCTTGGCCTGCACATGGCGCCAAACGAAAGGGTATTGAACAATTCAGAAGTATTCAGGCATGAAGGTCGCCCTGTGTCACTAGCGGATCCAGAACTTCGGAGTGGGGGGGGGGGGGGCGATTTTTTTCCAACCCTAACCCTATGCCATAATATATATGAAAATAAAAAAAAAGCCAGTGTTTCTTAACATTCGGCGAAATAAAACAACAAAAAAATTCATGTTGAGGCCTTTCTCTTGATAGCTTGGGGTTCTGGGGGAGCACTGTAAGCCTCCTCATTGGGGTTCTGGGCGAAGCCCCGACGCCAAAAGCGTCTTCTTATATAATTCACTGCAGAAACGCATTCTCCTGGTATCTACATCTCATTACTTATCAGTGGGGTTCGTGGCGAAGCCCCGACGCCAAAAGCAATTTCTTGCATTCTTCACTGCAGAAACGCATTTCTATGACATCTACAGCTCATTATTCATCCTATTAAAAAAGGAACTTTTGAAAAATGTTTTACTTTAAAAATATTGTAATATGAATTTATAGGCCTTTACTACATTGCAAATAAAACGATTAGAAGATACCCCACATATTTAGATTAAGGCTTTGAGGATCGCCGCCGAAAACAAAAGTTCGAAAAATAATATTTATATAAAAAAAGCTCATTTGTAAGTTATACATTTATTTCAATAGGTATGTTTGTAACTTTGTTTTGTTACAAAACTATAATCTAACGCTCTAAAATAAATTTCTGAAGTGGGAGAAAAAATGAAGTGGGCCAATTAGATTCTACTAAAAAAAATTTTGCAATTTTAGGATTCAAGCAAAAATTGTGAGAGATAGTCCCAAATTTAACTAGAAAAGTTGCAGATTGAGTAAAGATTGAAAAAAGGCGGATTGGAATGGAATATTTGTGTTGAGAACTCATCTCAATCGTTATTCTTCTACTGAGAAATTTGGTATGAATTCCAAATTTTCCAAAGCAAAGTCTTTCGTTAAAAATTATGATAAAAAATGATGAAACTCTGTCGCTATATTTAACTTTTCTGTTTTAAAACATCGCGTTTTCGTCTGGAAAAAGAGGGGCGGTAGAGTGAAAACGATTAATCCTAGCTCCTTTTTATAATATTTACTAATGATTGCATTTGGCATTAAAGAATAGGGGTGGGGTGAATCGATATAAGAATTTAATTTATAGCATATATAAATAATATTAGTGACAGATTTTTAAAAAAATGTAATATCTTAACTATAAAACATTTTATATTTACTAATGATAAAATTTGATATTAGAGTGTGGTGCGACATAATATACAATGGGTTCACATATCAATATGTAGCTTATATCATATAGATATTCAACTTATTTTGTTTACAAACTATGATTTCTCCATAAAAATAGGACCGCCCCCCCCCACTCAGAGGGCTAGAGTGGGGAGGGCAATACAATCAAATCCCCCCCCCCCCCTTTTACCCCACCGAATCGGCCAAGATACCAGAAAGGGAGCGACATCATATAAAAATTATATTTTAATTCAACTAATTTTGCTCACAAACTATGATTTCCCCATTAAAGTATGGCCGCACCCCTCCCCACTCAAAGGGTTTAGGTAGGAAGGGCAGTAGAAGTATTCGCCCCCCCCCCCCCCCCACAAATCGGCCAACAGGGGAACGACATAATATAAAGATTGGTTAGAACACTAATAACAATTTTTAATCATATAGATTTTTAATTGATATTATTAGCAAGCTTTGTTTTCTACAAATAAATTGGACCGCCCCCCCCCACTCGAAAATTTATGGAAGGGGGGCGGGATTGATGTCATCCCCCCTCCGACCCCATTAATTCAGCCAACATACTAGAGGGGGGGCGAAATAATCTTAAAAAAGTTGAAATATAAATAATTAGTATATATTATTAACATAAGTAATAAATTCGTATACAAATCATGTTTAATTCTATACTAAAATTCGTCCGCCCACCCCCCCCCCCGAAAGTAGGCCGAGTGGGGGGGGGGGGGCGATCGCCCCTACCGCCCCCCCCCCCCCCCTGGATCCGCCAGTGCCCAGTGTTGACGGTCATGTCGTCGGGCCGCATACACTTACACATAATTTGGATGCATACTTTATCCCTTTTAATGGCCGATTAAAAAAAAAAAAAGAACTTGTCAGGCTGGTTGTGGGTTGAATCAGAAGGGGACGTGGAAATGTGATCGAAAAGTAAAGGATAGATTCACAGCTGATGTGTAGCATCGAATTAGAAACTACAGCACAATGAGTGAGTATTTTAGAACCACACCAAACCCTGACTGTCACAGTTGAAGCTTAGGATTCCATTACTTGAAGATAACTGGTTAATGTATGGGCTACATTACATCCCTTTCTAAAAAAAAAATAATAACTCTTCCCCTTGAGATCCTATAACAAAACAGTCTAACAGCGCAATCCAAAGTTAAGCCGTGTCAGCCAATTCTTACTACATTCATTGATCGTAGGTTCAAAAGTACATAGACATCTACATTCGACTTTTCCATTTTAATTCTAAGTACTATTAACTTGAGGGTGTACATACAAACTCCTAAGACTTCAATGCTTAAGATCTGATCAGCTTGCGTTAAAGTTATAAATTCAGTTTCTCCAGCATAGCGAGGTACTCATATAGACGCGGAGTATAATGTATATTTTCTCATATTTAATGACTACTGGCCAGATTAAAGTAAAGGCGAATTTCATAAAGATAAGCCAACTCTAGTGTCGCACTGTTTGCATAAAGCTAGATGGTGTTTGATGGCGTTGGCATGTTGTGTATGCTGTTGGATCATGTTTGTAAGTTGCGTATGCTGTTGGATCATGTTTGTATGTTGTGTATGCTGTTGGATCATGTTTGTATGTTGTTTATGCTGTTGCGTCATGTTTGTATGTTTTATATGCTATTGGATCATGTTTGTATGTTTTGTATGCTGTTGGATCATGTTTGTATGTTGTGTATGCTGTTGAATCATGTTTGTATGTTGTGTATACTGTTGGATCATGTTTGTATGTTGTGTATGCTGTTGGATCATGTTTGTATGTTGTGTATGCTGTTGGATTATGTTTGTATGTTATTTATGTTGTTAGATTAAGTTTGTAAAACAACTAGATAACTGCCCCAACTCGTAAATCATTTCCTCTTGAGACTAAGAAGCCTTATTAGTGAGCAGCGTTCTCGGCCGCCTACATCACGTGTAAAAGTAGGAACTTTGTGTGAAACCATTTCTAACCTAGAAAGTCTCGGGTCGCAAGCAGTATAAATAGTTTACTACGTGCTGTTAGAAATTTGACAAACGAAAATTAACATAGTACAAAATCCTTAAGTAGAAATGAAGAATCTTGACCATGGCGGTGTCCGAGCAAGCGTTTTAGTTGATGCTTAATAGTATTATTAGTTCATAAGGGATACGAGATGCAAACATTTGAGAAACACTGGCATGGGAGTTAGCAGGATATCAACACACTATAAAAAGTTCAACTTGTTATAAGCTCTGTTTAGACTATGTTTATCTCCTTCAAGCCCTACACTTAGCAAACAATGGCTGCCACCATTAGCCTCGGGGCAGTCTGAAAACGTGTAACAAAGGCTGTGGAATATTACTGCTATCAAGGAGTGTACAAATGTTAGCATGCGATGGCCGTAGATTACATTTCCTGTTGCTTGATATCCCACGCTATTGCAAGTCAATATAGTAGGCTGTGTGATGCATGGTTGAGAGACAAAATCGGTTTAGCTACCTATAGAGTTCCGATTCCATCTCGAGCGGATATAGATATAGTAGGTAACAGCAGTATAACTAGAGAAGATAGACTAGGACATCAAAAGTAAAACTTGTAAGCCAGAACATTAGAAGTAGATACTAATAACTAGGACATAATATGGACGTCTGCTGCCTTTCAGATGGCGCGCGCCCATAATAGTACAATCTAAGGAGTATGTATGCACAAAGTAAGGCCCGCGGGCCATATCCGGCTAGTCTAATATATAAAACACAATGTAAGGAGCACGTATGTAAGATTGTTACACATAGAAATCAAGACCGTTTGACCAATCTTGATAAAATTTGGCATAAATGTTCATTAGATCACGGCGGAGACCGTGGTGCATGTCTCCCACAACAAGAAGGCCATAAAAATAACATAAAATAAAAAATTAATATATCTCTATTGAAGAACAAAACGTTTTTTAAGAAATTGGGTAAACCCATTTTTACAGTATTTTTATATTTGCTATGAACAGGTCGACATTTTCAGTCTTCTTTCATTTTCGTGCGAAAAGTAAAAAGAGTTGAGAGAACATCTCGCCATGTTGGACAAAGATCTAAATCCAATGCACTAGTCCATTAGTGATACACAAACTAAGGCCAGCGGGTCATATCCGGCTAGTAAGCAATAAATATTTTAAACTTTTAAATGGGAACAAAGATTCAGTAAAAAAAAAGACTAGAATGTGTGAATGCCTGAATGACTACAGAATGGTATCATATTCAGAAACCTAACGTTTAAACTTCCTTTTTCCCCCACTTATTTTCATTCACTCTGAAAGCAACAGTACGCTTTAAATTACATTTTTCAATGCTAGGACTCAAGAAGTGTACTTTCCAGAAACAAACTGTATGGAATAAACTGCACAAACTGTTGGTAAGGAAAACAAATCCAAGTCTAATCAGTGGTCAACAAATCGGTGCTGAGGTTTTCAAAACCAACCTCTTGCAGGAAAAACGGAATGCGGAGAACAAGCGAATCCAGTCTTTGTGCTTCAGGTTTTTCTCCATGAGCTTATAAAAATACAACAGCTACATTAAACTTAGTGTGGCACTAACCTTAACCCTAACCGCTGCCGTCCCCTGCAAGAAGTCTGGGCTAGTAGGTACCATCATTTCTGAAGGAACACCCAGAAACTTAAACAAGCAAGAATCGCACTTCCGTATAGTTACAGGGATGTTAAGGCCTGTGTCTTTACTTGATGCCAAGTAAAGTATCATGAATGACATTGTTAGAACCATACAGGCGTTTGTTGTTGTTTTTTCATTCCGTTGTATCAATTTCCATGACCTTTAGTCCTACATAACTGTATGCCTAGAATGTTTAGAATCGTTTTCATCATTTTAGAGGCGAAAAAAAAAATACAACCTCACCCCACCCAACCCAAGAGCAAATGCTTGTAACATAATCTCTTATTTCCTGACTTGAGTTTCAATTCTGGGCCATCGTTGCGAATCTAATATTTCATTATATTTCCTACCATCTAGTCAACCCTAAACAGACACACATGCAATGACAGTAACGCAAGCCTTGCATTGTTATTCAGAAGAAATACTTCACACGCAAGGTTTCATGTACTTGAAACAAACTATTAATAGATGAACTTTAAGGGATGGGGAAAAAAAAAGTCAAGGCCGGCAAGCGTAATTCGAAATCAACGTGTTCCTGTGTTCATTGCAATCAATAACTCACGCATCCCCACTGAATTGCCAGACACTGCAGTCAAGTTCCTCTGGGACGTCCTTGGGTAAGGTGAAGTGGGGCTTATCCGCTTCTGTGGAAGGGGAAGGGGGGGCAGCACAACTAGCAATCGGAATGCACGCAGATTATAAAGTAGGAAACGAGGAATTTCGAAAATCACCAAGATTAAACCCAAGATTAAACATCAGAAGCCAATAGCTCTACAACTATGCCACCAGGTCTTACACTGATAAAGTCAGCGTTATACAAGAATGAACACAGGACGGATGACAGAGGATAAAAAGCTGAGCGTTGATGTCATTCTTTAACCAATTATATTATTATTTTGTTTGATATCGAAATAAAGGGATCAACTGCTACTTAATGAGAATGTGGATGTATATATGGATTTGGTCCTCCTTGTTACGTTTGACACGTTTTTTCTCTAACTTCCTATTCTCGGATCAAGTTGAAATTTTGCATAATTATGACAATACACGAATCAATCCAAAAATTAAACAATTAGTATTTCAACTATTACTATTTAATTATTTTTTATATAGCCAGAAAGGGAGATAAATACTGTAATTTTCAGATAAATGGCAGTAATTGGCGGTTCTTTCCCTTTAAAAAAAAATAAAAAATTTTAAAAGTTTTTTTTGAAAGTAATCTTTTTTTTTTTAAATTGCTTGTTATTTCTTTCTTTGAAAAAAAAAAGGTATATATTTTTTAATCCTTTAACTAAAAGCTAGTTACAAAAATGTAGCTGTTGTTTTGTTTTGCTTTAAAGCCACAAGAGAAAACAATGAAGAAACGTTACCAACGATTTTTAAATATCTCATTATGTAACGTAAGGCAGTGTTGGGATTTCCGATCTGAGACCTCCATCTAAGATTTAAAAAAAAGGTAACCTTAACTGAGAAGAGTGTATTAAGAACTTTAAAAAAAAAAAGGTCGCTTTGAAGAACAAAAGAGCAAAAATCTTGCCTGATACATGTAAATATAATTATTAATATAATGATAATAATAATTATAGTCCATTTATATCTCCATAAACCTGTAAGACGAGGTTATATGTTGAACTCATTAAACCAAATAGTCCAAATAAAGAGCAGAGGACGATTCCTCAAAGCCATGGGCGTAGCCAGGGAATGGGGAACGGAATTAAGTGACTGATTTTTGCTTTCATTTTGTTTATTTTAGGTGAGATTTTAATACTAAATCATCACTTACTACAGCACAGCCGAGGGGGTTTTGAGTTAAAAACCCTCTACCAGGGGGTTTCGAGTTTTTGAGATTTAAAAAACCCCTATCAGGGGGTTTTAAGATACAAATCCCTCTACCAGGGGGTTTTGAGTTTAAAACCCCCTACCAGGGGCTTTTGAGTTTAAAACCCCCTACAGGGGCTTTTGAGTTTTAACCCCCCTACCAGGGGCTTTGAGTTTAAAACCCCCTACAGGGGGTTTTGAGTTTTAAACCCCCTACCAGAGGTTTTTGCAGTTAAATCCCCCTCTTCTATAAAACAAAACAAAAAAATGCAAACAACAATCCCCAAATACCAACAGCACAGTTAATGAAGATTTTGATTTTAAAACCCCCTCCAAAATTTACGATAAACCCCCTCTTCAATATAAAAAAAAAAGCAAATTACCCACTCAAAATTCTATGAGCGTAGCCAAAGGAGTTTTGAGTTTAATTCCCGCCCCCCCCCCTCCAGTTGGGGTTTGAAGCTAAAAAGTACCTATTCAATATTTAAAAAAAAAAAAGCAAATTACACACTATAAAATCTACGAGTGTAGCCAAAGGGGTTTTGAGTTTAAAACGCTCTGCCAGCGGGGTTTAAAGCTGAAAACTACCTCTTCAGTATTTAAAAAAAGCAAATTACGCACTCAAAATGCTATAGCGTAGCCAAAGGGGGTTTTGAGTTTAAATCCCCCTCCTCCAGATGGCTTTTTCTTTCAAGTTTAAAACCCCTCCAGATGGTTTTGAGTTTAAAATTCCCCTACAGAGCGTTTAGAGTTGAAAACCTCTCTCTGCAATATTGTTTTAAAGCAAATTACAGTCACAAAATTCTATGATCGTAGCTAAATGGGGTTTTGAATTAAAACCCCTCAACAGATGATTTTGACGAAAAAACTTTCCTTTTCGATATAAAATCTAAAATTAAATACAGGCATGTAATTCCAAGAGCGTAGTCAAGAAAGGTTACAAATTTCTACCAGTGGCTTAGGGCTCCATTAATAAAGTGTGAATAGTCTTCTTCTTGAAAAATACTAAATGTGGCTCCACAAAGATGGCTAAGACAGATTTTAGGAGTCAGTCATAGAGATCGGGTCTAAATCAAAGAAATCATATGTCGAACTGGCAGTCGAACCCTTAGTAAGGTTGTGACAGAGCGTCGCATGAGGTTTTGCGGGACATGTTTTCCGACAAAATGAATTACGCAAAATAAGAGTTGCGGAAACAGCTTGCCGAAAATGCGCCGAACTGCGCGAGAGGGTCTAAGTCTGTAAGAATAGCACATTACGTTTTTGAAATAAACCTTTTTAATAAAGCAAGATAATGCAATGTAGATATCTCAGAATATGCATTTTGTTGGCTTTCAATACCAGAAATAGTGCTCGGCGGCGGGGCTTCGCATCGCGCTAAGGGAGCGCTGCCAGCTCCCCCAGACCCCTTTGCTAGCAAAAGCGGGGAGTCTACAAGATTTCCACTAATTCCAGGAAGAATCTATTCTAGGGCACAATAAACGTCTTCCGAAAGGTTCAGAATGCAATAAAGATTAATTATGTACACACACACACACACACACACACATATATATATATATATATATATATATATATATATATATATATATAAATTCCGCGCCGTGGGGGGAGCGGGGGGGGGAATCCCCCCTCCCGAAAAAAAATCCTGGCTACGCCCATGCTCAAAGCCCTAATCCAAGTACCCCCTAGACTATAAGTCATCGCTTACTCTTTTCTTTCTTTCTTTAAGGCTTGCATTTTTAATGTGCACTGCTCTAGAAGTCAATGGATTAATTGTGTAGAAACTATAACATGAGCAGCGGCTTCCTGAATCGATAACGACAAAGCTTTGTGTAGGAAAAAGAAAAGACATTACAAGAATGTCTTATTTCTTAAGGAAGCATCATTCAAATAGGAAAAAATTAGGCCAAGATAAAAAAAAAATTATCTTTGTTCTTTTGAACCAAATAAAAGTTCGTGCTGGAATCAATACATTAAATCAAACAGTACGATAGCCCAGTGCCACTTTTCAATCTCTGTGTCCCCCCCAGAGGTCTAGATGTGGAACAAATCCCCGGGGCATCACAAGGTAACTACTAAAGGAAACGAAAAGAAAGAAAATGGTTCGTTCGAAGTTGGAAAAGTGAAGCTACAGAGAGAGAAAGGCTTTAAGAGTGAGGCAATAATTGTGTAGCGGCGAAAATCAATACCAAACCTACAAGAGACTAGAATTCAGAACTCGTTAGAAGTATCACATAGTTTTGTTTTTTTTTTATATGTGAAAGATAAAGACGAGACACTAGTTAATTAGCAACATAGTTTTCAAACAAGTTGAGATATAATTTTTTTTAAAAAAGGTTTATAACACGTATTTCTTTGCATTGAATAAAAAAATGGGGGGGGGGGGGAGGGAAGGGATCTTTTTATTGTATTTCATTATCTCTAATGTGAAATGAGGAGGGTGAACATGTCTGGCATAGCAAATGAAATGTGTCTCGACCAATGTCAATACAAGAACAAAGTGTCATGTAATATTAATACTCTCAATGTGAACAAACGCAACCCATTCTGTCGAATTAAATCCAATCCAACGCGTCTTCAGGTCATCCTTCTCCTGTGTTTTACCCAGAAATAGAACTCATCATTTGTATCATTTATTTGGTTTAAATCGACAATTTAATTTTGTTATTCTATTCCAAGTATATCATGAACATTGTCTCAATTGCAGCGCAAGCCAAAGGCTGAGAAACTTTCGATGCGAGATAGGACAGCGGCTGTGTGTTTACGTTCTGTCTGTGTGCTGAAATCTACACAAGCGATAACGAGAATTCAAAAGTAGGATTTGATCTTCTTTAGAAAACAATAAGCACGAACAAGAAAAAAAAAAAACACATCCATCGATACAATAATTGTTCCGCTTTTTTTTTTGTTGTTTTATTTTGGTTTTGGTTTTCACTACCTTGAGATGCCTAGCTTTTCGATTTAACGAACTTTTGGTGCTCGCAGGAACAGTTTTGGTGCTGAGCTTCCCAAACGTTCTGTTTCTATGGGCAACGGTTAACACCAAACAACCGCCTTGACTTCCCCGACATGTGTCAGGTACTCATTAGAGATGGGCAACTTATCGGGATTCAAACTCGACCAACAAGTAACAGAAGAGCTTGACATCATCGTCCCTTGTACATCAAAGGTCTCAAGGGGGGCAAATTTTTTTTTCAAAATGTTCAACCACTTTTCATTTTCAAACTGCTAGCCTAAATGTCAATGCGTCCGAGTCCACAACCATTTGTGTTACCCTCTAAATGGTCGCAGTTATCGTTGACTTTCATGTCACAGAATGTTCAACTGGTATCGGATGATGCAGGATTGGACTTTAAACCTAGCAACACAAGGCAGGTGGAAGCTTCAAGGCAAAAGAAAGAGAGGGCGTCCAAAAGGCAGCTGGCGATGAGAAATATTAAGAGGATGTCTTAAATACACCTGCAACATGACAGAAATAATGGTTCAGTTAAGAACTATATAATCAATTATTGGTGGCCCAAACTACAATAGGGTTGGTGAGATGTACACAATTAATATTTGCCAAAACCACTAAGAACTTGGCAAGCATTCAGTTACCGAGCCTTGGGTAGCACTGAGCCGAAGGAGAAATAGTATGGAGAGCTTTTATCAACAGTGTACTTTTTAGTTACAGATTGATATCTACTTGACGACCAAGTTATAAACTTAGTAAGTTAATCGATTCAAATCAACACAAATGAGACTAGCGTAATGACTTTCTAATGGACTGAATAAAGTAGTACTCAAGCGATCAAATCTCTCCCCCCCCCCCTTTTTTTTTTTTTCCAATTGTGTATTCCACCCCCCCCCCCTCCCCCGTGAGTTAATGTCTCTCCTTCTTTCGTGTGTGTGAGCGTCTCCCTTTCCGTGAGTGTATGTGAGTGAACTTGTCCCTTTCTTTCTCCACCTGTGTCTCTGTCTCTCTCTCTCGTCTCGCAAGAAGAGACACATTATATGCCTACCTAATCATTATAAAGCTTAGAAAAGTCTTTGAAAAACTTCGCGGAGAAGAAGTAAAAACATTTTAAAACATGCAAAATAAAACCAAAAAAAAATTAATTAAAAAGCTTATATTTAGCGAAGGAAGACCACTGTTAAATTATGGGCTCATCTCTTAAGAGTGTACGTTTATCGTCCCTTTTTCTGTATAAAAAAATAATTACAACTAAATGTTTAAATAATTGGTTAAATTTTTGTTGTTATTGATTCATGTATTGTCATCGACAACGAATAACTGTAAGATTTCAACTTGAACCGTGAATGGAAAGTGGAAGAAAGAGAGTGTACAAGAATCCACCCATTCCACACACAGGCGGAGTGAGGTAATAGAAGCTTTGTAAACAAAATAAATGCTCCCTCCGTGTGCAAAATACCGAATATATATATTTATACAATAAAGACATCTGATTTTGCTAAGTCTCAACCCAATTTCTCCCCTCCCTCCCTCCCTCTCTCTATCTCTACATATAAGATGAATTTATATCCGTGTTAACGTCTCGCAGTTGAATACCTTCAGGTGTCATTGTCATGACCTATCAACTACAGCGACTGTTTCAGTCAGCACCATACACAATGTGAATCAAAGTCAAATAAGGAAGTCAAGAGTTAATCAACGTCTAGCCGGAGCTTCAATATAGAGCTTCACGAATCAACAGAAAAGGTTGTTTTGTTGCTGTTTGTTGTCAATGAAAGAGAAGAACAACAAAATCAAACTACGGAAAGCAAAATAAAAACAAAAAAACATGAATGACTTGACCAAAGGCTGAGAGACAAACAAAGACAGCGTTGTAAGAAGAGAGCATACCGAGTAGCGATACATTGTGTCCTGGTGGTTCCCACTATCCAGTAGATCAACGAGCCATTGCATGGCAACTATGCTGTGCACGAGTCTCCGAGATAGCGAGTACAAGTCCACCGAAGAAATTAACAATGTCACCAAACGCTGAAACAATTCTAACTCCTTGAATAGATTACAGGAAGAAAGGGGGGGGGGGGAGGTGTCCATAACACGTTAGATGAGGGGATGGGGGCAGTAATCATCAGAGAGAGAGAACACTACTGGCATTTTTGTGTTCAGCTTCCTAATCAAACGGGGGGGGCCGGAAGACGAATGAGACTAAATCTATAAGTAATGGCTTACGCGAGGCGGTAGATAATATCTAAGACGAGGGAGCGATGAGCGGTTGACAACGAAACACGCACACACACGCGCGAGCGGGCGCACAAACATGCGGGTGTCGTTGCACCAGGTGCTGCGCGCTATTTAATAACAGCAGCTGGGCATAGCTGACAAAAAAAAACAAAAAAACATTTGTAATGCGGGAAGGGAGGGGTAGATATCAATAATCAAGATATGAGGAAATAATTAGGACGTTAATTTTTGGAGAATTCAAACAAACTTGTAAAATGTACAGAGGAAAGGGGAACTTTTTACTTGAAGACGTAACGGTTTCTTAAAGACAAGATCAAAAGAAAATTCCCGAACATTAGAGCAGAACGCCGATTATCCGGGTTGATTGTGAACCGAGTCTGTCCAGATAATCGATCGTCGGATACCCGGATGCGGAATATTATGAACGATCCATTTCCCCCACAATATAAAGAAAATTCATATGGGGTATCGCGCTGTACGTTAACATAGAATTCTAGTTAAATAAACGTGGGAACAAAGAAATATATTAGTAGCCTACACCATTATTGAGAGAAATAATCGCTGACCTTTCACTGTACATCAGCAAGACTATTTAGATCTAAATAGCGAACTGTATAACAAAAAAGGCAGTCCGGTATATTTGACCAACCGGTAAATTAGCATCCGGATAAACGACATTCTACTGTGCCACTACCGGTACATAGAGACATTTTAAAGTACGCTATGTCTTTCTCTTTTGTTTTCTAAGCTCTCTTACAGAACTTAACTACGCCCCCTACTTGGTACTTAGGTAGAATTTGTTTGTTTTCTTTCTTTTAGCTTGTACATCATGAGCAGCAGGTACCCAGCAGAACATTTCTTAGGCTAAGGATGTGCATTGCCAATAGCGTCGACTAACAATAGTTTAACCATTTATTGTTTCGCAGTTATCACTCGCTAACGAGGGGAAAAAAATAGATCATACTCTGTCGCTGTTTTTGTTGTACACACGTTCTAATGTACTAGATTTTTGTACACACCGTTTGAGATTTTGTCTTTTCTCGTACCAACGTCTCTCAAAACGACGTGGACTATAAAATTATAATAGAAACTTTTCAAACATAAAACTATTCCTATTAATAACTCTTCAACAAGTAAAAAAATAAATAAAAACTGGACACTGGGTAGAAGGGTATTTCAAAAACGACTGTAATAATTTTTCCAGAAAAAAAAAAAAGACTACCTAATTGGTCACAACGTGTAAAATATTGTTCCACCATTAATCATCTTTAAATTTCGGTTTCGTTTTTTTTAAATTATTATTTTGAAAAATGGTTTCAGAGGGAATATCCGCACTCGACTCCAATGTTTCTTTGTACTCGGTGAAGAGTTGAATAAATAACTAGACGTACATAAACACTTTGCGCACCGTCCTGCGTAGAAATCATGAACAAGTTTGTAGAAGAACAGGATTGTCTAGAGACGACTGGAGAAACTCCTTGCATCATGAAGCAGTGCAAGACACAATTAGTGCGAGAAATACTAGACCACTATCTGCTTCCTAAAAGAGGAACAGAGTTGTTAAAAAGAAACTTTTTTTTGTTTGTTCCATGTTACGTGTTGTACAATGTTCTGAAGAGAGAAAAGCATAACAACGAATATATATAATTCTGCTTTTTTCAGGAAATGCATTTTCAACAGCCCATCATCCAGATAATATGATCGCCACACATGACTTGGGTTTTGTCCCCTGTTCTCTATTAGCTAAACCCAAAGATTGTGGTAATTTGAAAAAAACATTTTTGTGTAATGAATTGAATGTAATGGCTGTCTTGTGGAAGTACACGCGATTGTGTTGACAGAGTTGCATTACAAACATGACGATACGGAATTCATTTCAGAAGTGAGACAGAAAGATGGGGAGGGGGGAGCGAGAGTAAAAAAGAGAGAGGAAAGAGGAGGGAGAAAGATTGTGAGATAGAAAGAAAGAAATAGTGAGAGAAAGAGAAAGGGTGAGGAAGAGAGCGAAAGAGAGAGATAGAGAGAGGGGAGAGAGAAAAAGAAAGAGTAAGATATTTAATATTTGACGTTTTTGAATTATTGGCACATCGGTACAATGTAGGCCATGTTGTGTTCAAAAACCCTTAAGGATTACTTCCCCTATATAGGTCAAGTGCTTAGAGTTATACAACTAAGGTATTTAAAAAAAAACAAACAACAAAGGTCCATTCACAAGTCAAATAGTAACAATTTTCATAATGTAATAAAAATCTGACATAAATATGTATTTCTTTATAAGCTCTTTGGCCGATTTCATCTCAAATGTTAGCAGTCAACCCCACCAAGAGTGTGAGAGAGAGGGAAGACGAGAAAAAATGAAAAGGTGAGGGAGAGGGGAGAAAGAAATAGAGAGAGAGGCGAGAAAAGAGAACCAAAGAAAGAAAGAAAGAAAGAAAGGGAAAGAGTGTGAGAGAGAGAGAGAGGGACACAGAAAAAGAGCGTGAAAGAGAAAGAATAGAAGAAAGAGACAAAGAGAGAGAACTGGACTTCCTGTAAACATACAACTAAAGGACACCAATCAAAATTTCGATCTACTTTGGGAGGTAGAGAAGTTGATGTTTTATAAATCTTCATTTCTCCTCAATTAGAGATTTGTATACATGGATGTTAAGCTATAAATAGATCTTTTTTTTTGTATCCGGTGTACAGTGTGTCACTTTCTTACATCATATCGCCACCACATTGCTTTATATCGCTTTCTCTTCTGTTTCTCTCTTATTGTATTTTTTTGTTAAAAGAACGTTGTAGTGTCATAGAAATGGCAGAGCTGAGCCTCGACAGCGTCATTATGTTCTGAGGACACAGGTTTCGAAAAGACTGATAGCGCCACAGGCTGGATATAGACCGCGAGCGGTAGTTTGTGCCTCATTGCTAAGGATGCAAATGGTGAGAGAAGACATGCGCGCGGTACAAGCGAGTAGCTTTGTCGGGAGGAGAGGTTCAAAGGTAGACACATTGGCTTAATGAACTGCTCATTCAAACTCTCATTAATGATCTGCCAGACAATGGAGCGCACCAGAGTCCTGGAGATCAAATTAGGATCAACGACCTTCATCCAACGATAGAAAACAAAAGGTATGCCTTTATGTAACACATACACATTTTATTTGATACACATACACATTTTGAGTCCATGCTATAGAACGTCAATCCTTTTTTTTTTCTTTATATCTCCATTGTATTCATTTTCTTAGGAATTATAATTTTGAGACTGAAATAAATAAAATAATGAAAACTTTCGCCAAAGAAAGGCGCAGACGATGACATGTGGATGCATATCTACCTCTGTCAGACAACGGCTTCGTCTGCCTCATATGCACGTTTTCGTCTAGTGTAGAAAAAAAAAAAAAGATACCGTTACTGTATTAGTGTTTTCAAGCTCTACTTCTGTTCTGGTGCTTAAACCTGTCGTTCAAGTGTTAAAGAGGTCACATTAACGAGGCAGAGCAGACTTGAATGTGGCAGCTGGTGCTCGGCGGAATGGAACGAGGGTCAATGCGACTTTTCACAAGTAGGACTTTTAAAAAAAAAAAAAAAAGCTGGCAATTTCAATATCGACTATTTTTTTCTTAAGGTCGTAATCAGCTTCCACTGAAACGAGAAGACATAACTGTGAAGCCTGACCCAATTTAGAATAAAAAACGTGGTCAGTCGGTTGACCGGGGTGTGGACGTTGTCCAATACTGACAACTACCCGGAGAGGTGAGAGCTGGACTCTTAGAGGAGACCAAAGGTCAATGAGTTGCACAGTAACCCGACTACCGATTATTATTATTCTAAACCCGACTACCCACTACACACAGGTATTTAGCCTTCTACAGAACCTTTTTTTTTTTTTTTAACCTTTTTAAGTTTTTTTTTCCTTTTTTTTTTAAAAACTATTTTTATTACGGGCTGCCTGGTCGAACTTTCGACTCGATGTTTCCTGGTTCGAATCCTGCTTGCCAACATCCCCCATCGTCCTGCAAGAAGTTTTGGGTAGGATGTAGCAATCTTTTATTCTGAGGTAACATACGAAACATGTCAACCAAATCGCAACTTGCGTCATGCCCGGGAAGGTTATTTGAAAAAGCATCACGACTCGTTAACTGGCTTGTGAAGGGACACACATATTACAGTGAATACGGCATTTAATGAACCTCTTTCAGAGGGGAAACAGAATTATTTTTTAATTGTATGACTTTTTTTTTTCTTCACTTGTGACTCCAATATTTCAAGAGAGTGAGTTGCCACATAAG
This sequence comes from Biomphalaria pfeifferi, assembly GCA_030265305.1. Classification (NCBI taxonomy): domain Eukaryota; kingdom Metazoa; phylum Mollusca; class Gastropoda; family Planorbidae; genus Biomphalaria; species Biomphalaria pfeifferi. The sequence continues at coordinate 387,920 of JASAOG010000316.1, read as the reverse complement.
ACTAAATATATTCTCAAACTAATTTATTTAAAAATCAAAAATAGATGCCCCCAACACCTTAAATACTTTTCCAGACACCACGCAGACCATCACATCGCGTGAGAACTTGATTCCCAGAGCTCAGTGGCATTGATCTTTACTTTACCACTAATTATTTGCCAGACGTTCTAGACCGACCACTGCTGGCAGACGTCGCCGAATGAGATGATGAAGCACCGACACACACACGCGCGTGTATTGTATACGTCACAAATTGAAGATAAACACACACACACGCTCACTATAAAAAATATACGACATTAATTCATTGGATCGCTTGGTTACCAGAGAAGTAACCGTAATATGTGACCAGCCCCACTGTACCCCCCTCTTCAAATACACACACTATAGTGTAAACTGTATTAACAAAGCTATATAATCAGCTCACTCCGTCTGTCTGTCGGGTACAAATTCGGTCTTTAGGGCAGATGATGTAAACGGCCATCTGTTTTGTGGCCCACGGTTAACGACGGTAATAGCACAACGATCAACCGCCTTAACTTTTCCCCAACTTATGTCAGGTACCCGTTAGAGCTGGGTGAACTCAGAGGCGCCCAAAGATCCCGAAATTAGAAATCCCAATCTTCATCGAGATTCGAACCCGGAAATCAGGCGCTTTACCGCTCAGCCACCGCGCCTCCACTCAATTCTTTGGCTTGTAATTAATTGTTTGAGACGTAAAGCCATTTTCACCGCGTGCGTGTGTACGTTTTTCTCCCTCCTTAAGGAAACAATGTAGGTCTTTCTCACTCACGTTCCAGAAGAGATTTTACGTTTGGCATTCCGGGCACGAATGTGTTATCAGTTCCGACTAATGACGTGGTGGGTGTGGATCAGTCACATGATCTAAAGAAGTCAGTCCCATGATGTGATGCAGTAATGCCATTCAACGAAGTCTTATCCCCGTTGCCCATTTGATAGCTGGACATAAGGTTTTGGTTAACAAGAATATAACAAAATAACACCATAAACCCAGTAGATTTCAGATTCGCCTCGAAGAAATCGAGGCTTCCGGTTTGTACTTTCTTTCTGAACTTTTGAAACATCGCCCCAAGCTGATTCTATAAAACATGAACCCAATTAGACGACTACAGGTTAACGAACTCACGGCTAGTCGAAAACCTTTTTTTTTAATCTCGTTCTTTCTAGACGAGTAGACAGATTTCAAAAACTCGAAAAACTCGCATGGAAACATTTGTAACCATAGTTTTCTTTTCGCACCTCATTTCACATTTACACACAAAGAAAATGTTTAGTTGACAGACCTCCTTTGAGCTCCTTCAACACAGTTTTTCCTCACCTCAGTGTTGACAATGTTTTGTTAATTTGGGTATCTAATTAGAATGTTTGAAACGTAGACTGTGCCCACATCTCCGTAAAATGACGTCAATGTAAGCAAATGAGCTGCAAAGAAGTAAAGCAGTCGATAAATGACACACTTTCTGGGCGTACTTTGGGTGAACTTCTTCCATTGTCACGAAGACAAATGATCTACAAAGGCTCGAAATTAATACATGCGAGTCGGGTGGATTATTAAGACAGGTTAGTGACAGAGAGTCAGTGGTGTTCAACGAGGTCTCGTGGTGTACCCCAAACCTACAGAGTTCCTTAACTGCACTTGCAATTGTCTCCAGCAAAGAATATCCAAGGTCCTAGCCTCGAAAAGTTGGTGTCAAACAATGAAGACATTTTTTAATCTTTTAGCATTAATCAACAGGATAATCCTATGTTAAGCGACTTGAGGTAAGAATCACTATTATAAATGTATACAAATACAGAGAGAGAGAGAGAGAGAGAGAGAGAGAGAGAGAGAGAGAGAGAGAGAGAGCTACAGCTGATTTATAAGTATACAAGTTTATATATAACCTTTTCTTTGCATACGGATGGAACATGGTAACATTAAGACTAAACCATATAATGTCAAAGAAGTAGTCTAGGAACATTAAAGCCGTACACACACACAGACTCATCTAAGCCCTGCATTACGCTGACAGGGAAGGACCTCGTGAATTAGAATTATCACAGTTCTAGTAAAATGACAACCGCACGTCTCAGGGGTGGAGCAAGTACTGCTCTTTTAACATCTAAGCGCAGCCGGTGTATTAGTGAGTATTGAATCAGGCCAACCACAGCCAGAGTTGTTTTTTTTTTTATTAAATCTTTTCACTTCAAACGTGAATTCAAATAGCGGCAATAAAAAGACTTCAGCCTGCGCTTATTGTTGCCATTCCCCGCCCCCCTCACATTCTGTGAACTTCTTTTTAACTGATACTCTATTTGTCACATTGATTCGACAGTTTCCAGACCGAATTATTCTGAAATGGCGATATTACAGAGAATGAAATCTGACGGCGCTAGAAAGACAATATTTACACTACAAGTAGAATACGAGAAAGGAGAAGGAAAAAAAACAATAAGCCGGAAAAAAACAATATGAATGTTTGAGCCCCACGTGAGCAGTGCCCAAACACACATGTACACAAAGTTGTCATGAACATGGACTACACGAACACTGTAGGCTGAAATCTAAGGTATTTGGGGGGGGGGGGGGGGGGGGGGGTCCTCAACCAAAAGTGAGAGAACTGATGAAAATCAAGAGATGTAGTCAAAGAAATGACTTCAATTGAGTTATAAAAATAGCGAAATGACTAAAGCGGTGTGAGAACTCTCTTTTCTAAACTCGTCAACTTCCAATGAAGTAAAAGGTAACGGGAAACAATGGAAGAGCTTGAGGGCCAATGACCTTTTTTCAGCTTAATGACAATAACAAACAAAATATGCAATTAAAAAAAAAAAAGACTAAGCGAACACTACAATTAAATACAATTAAAAGTAGTTTTGTTATTATACTTCATGTCTACAAAACTTCCCCGAGGATAAAACAATAACTGTTGGAACGAAACCTGAATAAAACAAAACAGTAAAATACTCTGAAAATGTAACAGAATTTTTTTTTTACTTTTAACCACACAATTAAAAACTCTGTGTGTGTGTGTGTCACAATGTCCTAGAACCAGTCCTAGTTATCACTATTACATTTACTTTCCTTTACAAACTGGGTGACGAGAAATGTGACATTTTTTCAAAATATACGCTAAACAAATGTGCTAAAAAAATGCTTGTCTAGACTTAAAGCCAATACCATCTTTCGAGCTGTTTCTCGAGTTAGGTTCTCGCCGACATTGAACACTATGTATACGAATAACCAAGACGTCAAGCCATCTGTTATTGATCTATGTTAGGTCTGATTCCAGCTCTAGACAAAGACGCAAACTATAGTTAAACATAGCTCACTACTTCAGCATTGTATCGGTTAGACAACAAGGAAATCCATATAAGGCGCCGCTTCTCATGAAAGGGAAGGGAAAAAGGGCGGGGAAAAGGGAGGCGTGGGGAGGAGGTTTGAAGGGTTAGGGTTAATTTAAATTCAAATCTATCGTTATCATCATCAGTAAAAGAACAAAAAGAAGAAAGAGAGAGAGAGAGAGAGAGGAGGAGGAGGGGAAGCCGAGAAAATGGATTATTGAAATTAAATTGTCTCGCGGCAATGCCTACAGACAAAGAAAGATTTGTTTTTTGTCCCCATTAAATGAACAAGGTAAACTCTTTCATCTATTGAACAACGATTGAGTGGTAAAAGCAAAGGGCGCCGCATTTCGAAACGCGTTTCTTTCATTTTGTTGTTGTTGTTTTTGTAGTTTCCTTCGGAAAAATAAAGTTGTTTTTAAGTCATCTACCCTATATCTGGTAAGAACTATTGCTTAAAGCAGGATTGACACTCTTTAAAGTAAAGAACACCTGACGGAAAATAGGGACTAAAAAAAAAAAAAGACATTTGTAGAGACATGTTCTGGTTTTGGTTTGCGCCAACGGTTAAAACAAGCAACATAAAAATAAAATAGATTTAAAAAAAAAAAAAAAAGCTTATATAAAGGAAACGGCTTTAAATTATTAACCATATATATATATCAATACTGTAAGATTTATTTTCCTTAATCAATATGAAAGTAAATTAATTAGTTGTCACTAATAATTCAACTGATTCATTTTTTTCTATGACTTACATTTTGTTATGGACAATGAAACAAAAACTGTTTCCACTTGATCCGAGAATGGGGAGTGGGAGACACTACTTTGTACAAAGATTGTACCAGACACTGGCAGACAGACAGTCAGTTGAAATAAACTTTGTAATCAAAGGGAACATACCAAAAATATCACGAGATCAGGTCACGTGCTGGCTGCGAATACTAAGACCATAAGCTCCTACTATTGAAGTCATGCGTGGACGTCACGCGGTATTATCGAATGACAAGAACGAATGCAAGAAGGAAATTCCCCTACATTTTGTTTCTCGGAACAGTTCCAAAGAGACCACGTTACAGTTTCTTTGGTTAGCACCCCGTGCACGTCTCAGTGAGACAAAGTCCCAATGTAGTAGCTCAAAAACAATTCAAGGCATCAATTCTTCTCACCATTTCGTCTAATGATACAAGCTGCGAACCATTCTAATTTCCAACACTCATGTCGCGGGCCACATGACCAAAAAGGTACAAAAACGAAATGACATTGGGCTGGTATGATTTTGTTAAAAACCTGTGAATCTAGTACTTATATTAATTACTAGTGTTACAAATGAACAGTGACAGGTAGAGGTCAACGTGTGACCCCGACGAGATGACACAGCAGCGAGTGTTCTCTGGAATCTACGCGTATAAACAAAGACAGGATGTGACGTGTCCTCATGTGTTGTTCCAGAAGGTACTAGCAGTGTTTTTGCAATTTGGAGAGGCGATTAGGGACTCTTTATAAAATAAACCAGACAGTTAATGTGAAAAGTCAGTCGTTGGTATTTTCTAGTCTCCTTTTTTGGTAAATATTCCCATCTATCGTCCGATCTTTTTATTTGCGGATCAAACCAAGACTGTCGCACATATTTGTGACGTTTATATGTTGTTTAGCCACACTTTCTGAACCAATCAAATTCATTGGCTTATTATCATGTTCCACAAAAAAGTAAAAGATCCGTTCAACTTTTCCTGGTAGCTTCTAAATTCAGAGTCTACTTGTAGTAACTTCGGCATTCCCGTTTCATACACGTGCAAATGTTAAAGGTCTTGGTATCAATCCATAAGAGATACAGTGTAGGTAAAGATACATTCATTTTCAACACTTTAAAAAAAAAGGGTTGGGGGGGGGGGGTATTTCTACACTTAGTTCGACGTACCCTCGGGCCAGATAGATTCACGTCACGGGCGGATCTGGCCCGCGGGCCATATTTTGGGCATCACTGTAATAGAGCAACACTTGGACGCTGCTGCAAGGTGAGATAGAGGTGCTTTTCTTACTAACATCGTCACATGGTTTGATATTTTGGGGGTTTTTTTTGTTGTTGGTTTTTTTTGGCACATCGGCACAAGCCATGTCGTCTAATCGTTTTAAGTAGAGAATATCGACACCTAGAGAAAGAGTCCGTACCGTGACAGTAGATTGTGAGAACCACTGGAGTAAATCACTTTCATCTATGGTGTAAATCACTTGCATCTAAAACACACAGAAAGACAGAGACTTTAGTTTGTCGCTACTTCTTTACAACAGAAGACCCAGAGATGATCAACAAAATGTGTTTGTATTGTGACGTATTTCTGAATCTGCTGGCTAAATGTACTAGTAGGCACACAAATAAAAACACTATAAAGAACTTGACGACTAAACTTTCAGCTTCATATAACTTTATTGATTATTAACTCTAACAATTTGTTACTGTAACATGTAGCGTAGAAGACTGTACAATATCTGTCAGTTTACACTTAGCTATACTTCGTTGCAATACATCTCTTCACTTCGTTGCAATTCATCTCTTATCAACTTGCATCGAGCCGTATTCCACAGAACAGGCCAACGACACACTTCCCAGTGTCGCTCCAGGTCTCCCAAAGCTGAACCAAGTCGTACTCAAGTCTACCGAATCAGAGCCGCACACGTCTTACATCGACTGTAACGGCTCAAGTCCACTGTAGTTCGCTGTATAGACTTTAACGACAGTAGTCCACTCCAGTTAACTCTACCCTAGTTAACTTGCATCGAGTCGTACACATCTCTCTTCTACTGTCTCGCACAGTAGACAACAGTACCGACGACTCACTCACGACTCACTTTCACATTAACTCTTTGGCTTATATAGAGTCCCTAATCGCTCCTCCAAAGTTGCACAAACACTGCTAGTATCATCTGGAGCAACACGTGAAAAAAGGTCACATCCTGTATTTGTTTATACATGTAGATTCCAGAAAACATCGGCTGCAGTGTCATCTTGCCAGGGTCACACGTACTGACCTCTATATGTCACTGGACATTGCTAGTACCTTCTGGAATAACACGTAAGGACACGTCACATCCTGCCTCTATTTATACATGTACATTCCAGAGAACAATCGCTGCTGTGTTATCTCGTCGGGGTCACACGTTAACCTCTTCCTATCACTGGTCATTTGTAACAGTATACACATGAACTCGTCATCAGCATCTGCAGACACTTACTGGAGACGTAGATAAGAATATGCAAGTCCAACATCGTAAACGTATGCATGTGCCACCCTAGTCAAGTTGCTAGTATTTGTTGTTGTTTTATTGCTTATGTATCTACCAACACGCTCTCCTACTATAGGTCACACACTTCCGGAAGTATTTGCATAATAGATCTATTTGAAGATGATGGTGACATGAGATAGATCAATTTCCTCCGTGGCGAGATCTTAGTTGTTGTTTTTTAAATATAAAAAGAAGACATTTTCGATTCCTCTATTACAATTGTCATAATCAACTTCCCATCTTGTTTCGTCTTTCTGTCCCCCTCCCTTTTTAAAAGCTTTCCCTAGTACCCTGTCATTACAAGGTGTTGCTTGGGAAGGATTCCACATTTCAGGAAGGCTGTCTGGACACAAATATCTGACGTAGTTTCAGGGGCGTCCACCCTCCCAATCATCTATTCCAAGTAATATCTCTCCTTTGTCAGAAATATTTGTACGCTTCCCAACTCTAAAGAGACAAGGGAGCGCTGATGTAAGCTGGTCATCAATTATGAGGCAGGCTAATTGCTTTGGTCTATGCTCGTGTGTGTACTTGTGGTGTAAAGTACACTGGTGCCGTGGGGGGTTAAAGTGCGAACACCAAGTTAATCTAATAATGAACGCCTCAACATGGACGGACTTTGCCTTCAAATAAGATTTGTCTCTTTCAGACCATCTCAACATGCATTGCTTCGTTCCTAATGTGCTCATTCAATGTTTAGTTGGGACAAGCTACGAAAAAAAAAAAGTTACACAATCTACTGAGCGCAACCGATGCTGAACTTTTACAGCAGGACATTTCCATTTATTTTGTTTGATGGGGTCGCAATCTGCTGATGTAAATAATAATAATAATAATAATAGCTTCGGGTGCTAGAAGGGAAAAAAAAGTTAATTTATTAATAAATGTAAATCTTACAAAAAATTATAATAAAGCTTCGACTTACTATCAGTACCTAATTCCACAGAACAAAGAGTATGTGTGTGTATGCGTGTGTGCATGCACGCGCAATGGAAGACTGCTCAACTGTGAAAGAAGATGTCAGACTGGGAGGAGTAAAGCAAAGGTATTCACCATGTGGAGCTTATAGAATTTAAGGGACAAACATTGAGAAGGGAGCTTTAATTATAAGCCTTTGCGTTGATTTTTTTTTTCTGGTTTGGGACTGGGGGTCGATTGTAGAAACATACTATTTGGGCGTGGGGGTCGATTCTAAAAACATACAATTCTGGCGTGGGGTCGATTCTAAAAACATACAATTCTGGCGTGGGGGTCGATTCTAAAAACATGCAATTCTGGCGTGGGGGTCGATTCTCAAAACATACAATTTGGGCGTGGGGGGTCGATTCTTAAAACATATAATTCTGGCGTGGGGGTCGATTCTAAAAACATACAATTCTGGTGTGGGGGTCGATTATGAAAACATACGATTTGGGCGTGGGGGTCGATTCTAAAAACACACAGACTTCAAAGTCTTTATACTTTGTATGAAACTTGATTTTAAAAAATTTTGAATATTAACTTTTGTTTCTCGTGTAGAAGGTCACCAGTTAATAAATATAGAACAAATGATTTGAATACGATGACTAAAATACTTGGCTCAATGTAATCAATTAGCGCTATGCCATCCAAAAACATACTTAAGTCATATGGCATTTTGATTTCAAATGCTTTTTAAGCAAAGGTAGGACTTAGAAAACAGCCAAAAGAAATCGTTTTGTAACGTGCGCCGTCACTGTTAAAAATACACTTTTTCACTTTCACTATTAAGAGAGTGTGTACAGATCAAATTCACACTTAATTACTTTTGGTAATTATGTTTTGTACAGGAATCATACATAGTGTAGAGAGCATCACCAGTTAGTTCTAAGTTAAGTTCAGCCCAAACAATCTGCGGTTATTTTAACAAGTTTTTCCCTATGTTTAATCTTTTTTAAAAAAAAAAAGGCGCTGTGTGCATATATTATTCATCTTTAACGTCATTAACAGTTCTACAATTATTTAATTTTTGTTTTATTACAAATAAAAAAATATTTTGTAATCATTTTACAAATGAAGAAGAGTTCAACTTGATCGAACAAAATCGTTAAAAAAAATCTTCATGATAGCGGGGGGGGGGGGGGGGGGGGGGGTAGTACTAAACTAAAAAGCCGCGGGTAATGTCGATATTGTCTTGAAAATCCAAAGGCACTCGGTGATGAGTTCATACATTTTATTCATCGAAGGATACCCCACCCCCAGGTCACTCTGTCAAGTCTGCCAGGGGTTCATTCCAGCAGGAAGACAGTTGTCAATGACAAAGGCGCTTGACATCGTTTTTCTGGGCAGCTGTAGACGTCACGACTATGAGGCGAGTCCAGCTACAGACTCGCACACAAGTGTAAGTGACAGGTATACAATGGACGAAAGACACATGGTATATACTTAGAACCCAGCAAACTCAGATTTCAAGCGCCATTAAAAAATTCCGTGTCATGCAAATGAGAAAGTAGATAAATTTACGTCATCGCTTATACATAGACATGTGCGTGGTTAGGATTACGCGGGAAAAAGACCCCGTAAAACACAAAAAAAACACGACTTAATTGACGTAATTGTTGCTTGATTTCTCACATTTCGAAAAGTCGGTCAAATTGAAATGGGAGAAATCGTTTTCTTCTTGTATTCAGACAAACAGACAAAAAAAGAGTGTGTTTCATGTTGAAGAATAGGCAATGATACTATCTCAAAATAAAATGAAACTGGGTAAAAATATGAAACCGGGTCTCAAATATACGGAATCGCCCATCCTCGCTATCAATTGTTCATGTTGCTTTCCTTACATTGGCTTACAGTTAGAACCTTACCTGGTTAACCTGGGGCGACCATTTTTTTAAAAAAAAAAAAAAAGTGAGAATCTCTGTAAACATTTCTGAATTCCCCGACAGCTAGATTGAACATCCCTGATTGAAATATTAGAGAAAAATGTCTAGTTCAAGTAAAAAGCTCAATAACTATTTTCGAACAATCACGTTCGACTGACCTAAACACACACACACACACGCACACACACAGACAAACCTGCTGTTTCAGTTTATGAGTGTTTGAAACCTGGAAACAGAAAGTTGTCGGATTCCTTGTGTCTAACGAGCGGCAGGTAATCTGGCAGGCATTGAGCTCTTCCGACAACGAAATCAATATTGTCCACACAGCTCACCGTTTATGGCTCACTTCCGTCGTGAAATTTGAGATCAATAAACTCATCGGAACGATTCACCTTTCCGATCGGAAGGTATCGGATTTAAGTCATTCAAATGTCTTCACCCAACCCCTCCCCTCTCCCCCTTTCTATTTTAGAAACCGTATTCACCTTCAGTGAAACATTAGATACGAATTAGATACGAATATTGCTAAAACCACTAGATTACCTATCAAGGGGGGCTCTAGTTCGAATCCCGACTATGTTTGCTATCAGCAGTACGGAAACTGTCTCCCAGATACCCCCCTACCCAAGTGCACTGAGCATTATATAGCATTAAAGATTGTTATGGAATATGCGTATGTGTGTTTCTATGTTGACGGGAGGAAGAGGTTAGTTATGCTGAGTGAATGATGCAAGAGAAGCGGCATTATCGCCAGTTTTCTTAGGTACGAGTGACAAATTCAGAACTCTAGAATGAAAAAACGTGCTTTTGTAGTGAGTTAGATATTGTTTAGAATACCATTTTATATTATTAATAAAGTCTACTACTTTTATTTCATTTTGATTTTGTTCTATATTGTAATAAAAGTTATATATTGTTCAAGTTACTCAAGTTATTTCAGGTTTTATAGGTTAAGATATAATACGCCTACAGCGGTGTAGTTGTCTACCAGCAGTTTGGTGCTACAAGTCAACGACGGTTCACAACAAAGGTTGCGGTATACACAAACACAAATAAATCAATAAAACTCGTTGCCGTCGCTGGAATATGGCCTAGTTCTGAACCAAAAAAAATGAAGACTTTACGAGACTAAGCAGCCAGCCACTAGCAACAAAATCTATCATCTTGGCTCTTCTTGACAAATCGCAGGGACCCACCACTAACACAAAAATAGAAGCCCTCGCCAAGATACAAACTGAAGGGCATCGATTCAACTTGACCACTCAGCCATAACAGAGAAATGTGCAGATTGAACGTTATTAGTACAAGATAGGGATCGCTAACAAGCTTTGATGTAGCATGCAGACTTGGACACAAAGATATGAAATTCAAATTGGATTTTTTTAAAAAATATTATTGGCTAATACTATTGAGACGATCACGTGATAATTGGCAGGCTACTGAGTGCTTTTCTTTTGGGTTTCTTTCGAAATAACGAAAGCAAAGATGGAGATGTGGAGTGGGAAAAATTGACAAGATGTCTCCGTAATCTCAACACATTGTTTGCCCTTGATCAAATTAACGCTGGGCACACGCATATGGTGAGAAAACTCACTCAGACACATACACTCATGAACGACCATGGCTTTGATTCGGCAATTTATATAGAAATATTTATTATAAAGAAAGATATTATCTCTAGATCTAGCCTCTGTTAAGTGCAGTGTAACAAAGCATGCAGATATTCTTTCTCAAAGAACTTGGAAGCAATTTCTTTTTATTTCAAAGAAGCTTTTATCCAATCTAAGACAGAAAACAAACGACAAAAGCAAAGTGCATTATATAAAGATAAAAAAGTCGAATTTTAAAAAATCCGAAACAAAATTATTTTGAAACAAAAAATAACAGCACGTTCATTTTGTAGACCTGGGATGCACATCTCGCTACCCCCTTCACACACACACAATTAATGTCCAGCCGATACACGAGATTTAGGAAGAACAAATAAACTGTGCGTTTTTAATTAAATAATCACAAAGCAGCTGTTGGAACAGAAGAGAGCTACCGAAACAACCTGGAAAGGCTTCCAAAGAAGAAAGTGAAGACTGCGTGGCCTAATAGAAAGTACAGCGAATATTGCGTTACGATACCAGGAGCCTGTGTTCAGCACAAGTCCGGAGTACTAGCAGTATGGAGTACTAACAGTTTGTCGCTGTTGCACTAGCTTATTCCGTACTTGCCTAAGACTCATATTTTCAGACATGATGGTCAGAGCCGACTCTCGCGTTAAAGAGAGACCATTCGTTTTAGAAGGCCTCAACACTGACCTGTAACGTCACAACCTGTGGGCAGTTAGGACAACGAGCTATTGGTCTGAACTGCCCACAACCTGTGACGTTGCAGGTCAGTGTTTAGGCCTTCTATAACGATTGAAGTCGGTTGAAGTCACCGAAAATGAGTAGCTAGCTTAGCTGATTTTTGGTAGGGCAGAAGAAAAGAGCATTGAAAAAAAAAAAAAAAATCAAGATAACTTACACAAGCTCCAGGTAAATTAACCTGCCTAGTGTGCGGCCAAACATTCCGGTCTCGCCGGCCACACGAGGAGGCACAAAACCGCAGTTCAAAGCCCTCAGCCCCCCCCCCCCCCCCCCCCCACGACGATGAAAGTTGTCATCTTGGAACCAATGGTCCAACTATATAGATATCTAGTGGTTTTAATCATTTTTGTTCTTCAAAAGAACACTACAAAAAAAAAAAAAAACAACGATACGTAACCTTTGAACTGACTGCTTCTCGGAGAGTGTGGCCCTAATATATACCGCAGGGGGCAACAGTGCCATTTCTGAAATTCGAATTCAATTTGTTTGTTCTATACATGTCTTAAGTACTGAAACAAACTGAAAATCTCATAACAAACAATTTTTGCCCTCTCTTCCAAAAAGGGCCAAGTGCAGCAGCAAGGTTTTTAACATATGTAGATGGATTTACAAGATAGAAATGGCAGAAAATAATGTTTAAAAATAAACTAATCGCTTTAGGCTCGGTTACAGATTAAAATCAATGTCTCCCAGCATGCACCGTAACTCCACAGAAGACGACAGGGATATATGCTTATGAAAAGAAAAGGAAATAGTACATTTGACCCTCAGCCTAGCAGTGACACAATTAGTGACACACATATCGGCCTTAACCTCCAACGGTACGTGGAGCTAAAAGTACATGTCAGTCACATTTATCAATGTCACGCAATGAGGTCAAATGGCTGATGGGATTTTTTTTTTCTTACATAAGATTAGAATGGATGGCGGGAGAGAAAAGGGGGGGGGGGGGGGGGGAGGAGCGTTTAAAAAAAAAAAAAAAAAAAAAGATAGCGTGACTTTGCTTTACGGATAGGGTCAAAAGCAATGGGCTATTCCTAATCAGGGCCGCCAAAACCAAGCTTGGGTATCTCATGCAGGTATGGTTGGATTAGTGTTTCTAACCTGGTGATCATGGAAGACATCAAATCATGGCTTTATTTTCTGTCTTCTATGAAAAACAAAAAGTATTAATATAGAGTCGGATAAACGGGATTGGCACAATGTGCGTCTCAAGTTCATACCCAACCCGCTACCATTCCCCCGTTCTCCTGCGGGAGGTTTGGACTAGGATGTAGATTTTCAACTCGGAAGAAACACCCGAAGCATGTAAAACACTTTACAATAAAACAATTCAATGTAATAATATATATAGTTGCTAGAACTGATTGTTGAACTGACTAGACCTGCAATTCAGCTCCTTTTAGTACAAAGCTTATCTTAACTCACTCTGTCTGGTAAAAAGTTGAATTAGTTCCAGCCATAGCGTAATGAAAAAGCATGAAATTGCGCTAAAGAATAACAATTGGTACAAATATTTCTAATCACACAGATATATATTAAGTGGGCTAATTGGGGCCCGCTCGAAAGCTCAATCATCAATCTCTCTCCCTCCCTTTCTTTCTCAAGCACACACGGATATATATTTATCAATAACACATTTCTATGCGGCCCTACATACGAAAGGTTGCCCACCCCCTGGCTTGGATCTATTACAAATCTAATCCCATGACTGATCCAAATTAATGAATACAATAACACTTGATATACGCAGTGTTTTTTTAAAGTATTTTTCAATTATTATTTTTCCCCTGTTCACTTTAAAACACGCTTAACATAGCTACCAAGCAACCCAACACTTTTGGAAGCAACATGAAAGAAGATATTCGAATATTCTAGAATGGCTGACTGTCAAATGGACTAGTTAGTTCTCTGGAGCTACAACCTAAACACTTGTGGGAAGCGAGTGGAGAAGCAGTCAGTTGTTTTGCTGGCCATCTTAATAAACTAGCCAGGCACAACTTTGAGACTCACATATAGACTTTTTTTCTACTGTAATACTAATAAAAGTGCATAGTTATGGTGTATTAGGTACAATGTATTGTAGTATGATATTTTGTTTTTTTTTTGGCAAATCGGCACAGTTTAGGCCATGTCGCGCCCATAATATTTCAAGGGTTACTTCCCCTTTATGGCTCAAGCGATAAATGCGATATATATAAACAATTACTTAGCCCAATCTCCAATCATATTTTAGTAGCTCCGCCTCCGGAATAAAGCCCCAGTATTTTCCCAGTGGGAATTTGGACAACTCAGCCACTTTTTTACATTACACAGATTTAATAAGCTTTCAGTACTGCTGGCATCGCCAAACCGTGCAGACGTTGAACGCATCCCAGAGTGTTTTAACTGTATGTACTGTCCGTCCAAGTCAAGTGAACTTACGCAACATCGTCTATTTCCAGTCACTCTCTAGAAGTGTTTGTTTTCTGTTCCCGGGGGCGGGGGGGGGGGGGGGTGTCCTTTTAGCAGAATGGGTGTTGTTTTAGTTGACATAGTGTGATTCCATCTGAAAGTCAGCTTTGACACAGTGTAATGAAATACCTCTTTTCAAAGTGATGTTTCTTATTTATTTTTTTTGTTTGTTTTTTGTTTTCAACGGAAAGACGGGTGACAATAGCTTGGTGCTATGCTAAACGACAAAAAAACAACAACCCAAAAAACACACACTATTCGTTATAAAATGAATGGAGATGGGGCTTCTTGAGAAATGGGGGGGGGGGGGGAGGAGGGAATATTTAATAAAAGAAATGACACAGAGAAACAGTTCGAACACTTTAAAAAAAAAAACTACAATAATGGTAAAGGGGAGATAATACTTAATTAGATTGAGAACACGAGACATCTGCCTTAAGGCCAACGTCTAATATCGATGTTTTCAAAAGTGCATGCCGAGGGTTTTCTTTTTAATATTGTTATTCAAAGAGTCATTCAACCAGGCCCCCATATATCGAACATATGTATATCCCCCCCCCCCGCTCCCTCCTCTATTCATTCGGTATGTAGGTACGTTACAGCTATATGGGGGGCTACAGAAGACTTGTGTTGGTACAAACACATTAAGCTACCCGTGAATATGGGGCAAGAATACGATATAACAATTATTAAAAAAAAAGGCTTGAAACACGCCTTATGTTTACACATGACTGATAGTGTGGCTTACCTTACAACAGTGGCTAAAGCTGGATACTCGAACAGGCCTAGGCACGTTTAATAATGAGGATATTTTGATTGGACCAAAAAGATTTTCGGTACGGATGCTTGGGGATTGGATTGGGGGGGGGGGGGGGGGGACAGGGCTATAACCGTCGTGTTGATCGGTTAACTAAGGGTGCAAGTGAAAGATAGCAGCTTAAAGCGTAATAGGGCTTTCAACTCGAATCCCAGGGACGGACGCCTGACACTAGTCATGGAAAACAAGCAAAATAAATAATATATATATATATATATATAAAAGTTTATATTACGTGTATCAATTAGTTTGGATCAGTCATTAAAGTTGTAATAGATCTAGACCAACAACAATACAGCTGTGCGATTAGAAATATTTTTACCAATTGTTTTTGTTTAACGCAATTTCATGCTTTTAGCTTTCTCACTGCGTTATGATTGTATCACATTCACTAGTCTGGACCAGTTGAAAAGGGGTGGAGGAGAAAGAAGGGGGTATCTCGGGATAGTTTTTAACATGTATTTATAAAACGACCTGAATTCGAACTCGTGGGCTAAAGCTTTCGTTGGCTTCTCAAGCCAACACGGTAACCACTCCGATAGTGAAGAGCTTATGAACATGGAAGATTGAGTAGTTATCTATCGTTTCTATTTCATGTTTGTGTTCACTAAGCTTTAGACGACGACCTATAAAGGGGACTAATTCAGCTTAAAACACCACTTCAGTCAAGTACAATTTCTTTCACTCGTCCGAGATATCAAACAAAATAATTAATTACCAATAGTTAATAAACTAATTGGTTATTTTTTAAATTGATTCTTGTATTGTCGGGTAAAATAGATAATTTTGAAAAAACAAACTTCAGCTTGATCCGAGACTGGGTGTGGCAGACACAACGTAAACCAACATTTTACCAGACAGAGTGAGCTGATATAAAGTTTATAAAATGAAGGTGGTCGGTAGTTGTGCTGGCCACTTTACACCCTTGAATATCCTTGCATGCACAAGCCGGGCGTCATGTACATCGTGGAAAAAAATGCCTCTCTAGACATGACTACTAAGCTGACTGCCCATCGCTCTCTTAGCGTCCTACAGCCTCGTCACAAGATCTTCCTCCACGAGACATGTTATTTCATCGATAATTTATGAAATTAAACTATCGAATATGTGCCCGCTAAAATGTGGATCTCCCGATGTCTACGCCTGGCACTATGTCGCGCGTTCAACAACACGACAACAAAAAGCACCACAAACAGCACCTTGAAAGTTTATCCAGGAACACACACACAAAAAAAAGGGTGGGGTATAAATGCTAATCATTACATAAATCTTCGAACAACTTTTTTAAAAAAACAAAAGGGGGGGGGGGGGGGGGGAAGAAGGTGGGTAAACAATTATTTAGCACAGTAGTCTTTAACGAGTGAGAAAACGGCCCCCGGAGGAGGGCGATTTCTTAAAAAATGGGGGGGGGGGGCGCTGGGCACAAAAGAGTCACTCAAAGATGAAAAAAGAAACTGGGGATGGTCTGAAACAAAACGAATAACAAATTTCTTGGCTCTGGCGAAATAAATATAAATTATAATTAGCTTACTTCTATTTTAAAAACAGAAACAACATTAAAGATTGCTTTTCCTAACTGTAAGCAGGAAGTGTTTATACCACCTTTGCAGTTCTTACGTGTAAAAGCTTATTCTTTGACAAACAAACAAAGTAATAAAGCTTTTTAAATTAAAGTTTATATTATCCTCAATTACACCAGTAGACAAAAATATGTTAATATATTAATATGTAAATTTTAATTTTCAAAAACTGTTAACGCCAACATTCATAGAGTATAATACAACGTTTATTTGAAAATGGAAACATTGGCAATGTCGGCCAAGGGATAAACTCATTAGTATACATTTAGCAATCCATGGGTTTTAATGAATATATATTACGTCTACTTTGCATGAAAACATTTTCAAATAAGGCTATGAAACTAAGTCGTCAGCCTGACGCAAAGAACAAATCCTTAGAATACTTTAAGAAATTTCATGAAAAAAAAAAAAAAACGCTCGACTATTCAAACAATAAACAAACAATAGGGAAGAAAAAAAAGAATGCTTAAAAAAAAAACAAAGCTTATCAAAGGGAAAGAACATTTTATACTGCCATTTATCTGAAAATTACAGGGTTTAGCTCCCTTACTGATATATTTAAAAAATAACTAATTAGTACTAAATGATTTACTAATCGATTCATTTTTGAATAATTAAGCCAAATTGTAGCTTGATCCGAGAATGGGAAGTGGGATAAAACTAAAAAAAAAAACCATCTTAAAACGTACTAAAGGGACTAGGTGCAAATATATCCACATCTCACTGGAAGTCACATTTATTCTCCGTATTTCGGAATCTAACAAAATAGTTAATCACCAATAATGCAGCAACAATCTTTGATTCATGTCTTGTCAGGTTCAATGTATAATTGTGCGAAGTTTCAACTTGATCCGAGAAAGGGAAATAAAGAAAAAAACATGTTCAAACTTTTTACCAGACAGAGGGAGGTGATCTAAGCTTGGTAAAATAAAAAGGCAAAGCAGAAAGGTTTGTTGGTATGTTACAAAATTGCAGGGGAAAAAAATAATCTCATAATATTGGTTAAAAATTGAGCATTCCAGCTTTACGATAAGTCATTTCCACAGTTATGGATCAAAATCCCAAATGCGTGACACTGTGATTTAAATACGGATTGATGAAATGGCCAGTGATGTGAAGCAACATCTTATAAGGGGTTCTCAAAATAATAAAAATGTATTTACATATGGATGTGTTGACTTATATTTTTAGTTCTTCATTGTTAACTTGGTTCTGTACATTTTAAACACCAAGCAACTCAATGAAGAAACGGTAACTCGCTTCTCGGAAGTAATCAATTTAAAACTGAAACATGGATGTCCTATTATTTAAACATGTTTTTTTGATGCTCAAATTGAGTTGCAGGAAAAAATAGCATTACAAAATTATAAATACAACTGATGTCAACAAAGGAAGCAATCCAAAGCATAAGGGAGATTTGGCGGCATTTAAATGTTCTCGTTAATACCGAAAGTCAATCGAAACTGGAATGATTTTTTTTTTATTAGTTCCGTCAACATCAATGGGTTGGGACTGGACTCTGTGCTCTAATAAACATAAAAAGCACACAAAAACAGATGGGATGTTTATGTACAGAGTTCGCCCATCGTGATCGTGGTTCAATGATGCCCACTTTTGTTATCCAGGCAGGCTGAGGGCATTGGGATTTTGTGTCTTCTCATGGGGCTGAGATGTAGAGGAGACCTTTGTCTTGCCTTGACCAATTTAAAGCCTGACATTTCTAATATTGTCAAACCGCACGAGGCACAGGGTTTACATTACCTTATGAATTCTGCAATAATAATAGTTCTATTAAATATAACATTTTAAAATTAAACCTAAACATTGTATAGTTCAATAAAAATCAACAAATAAATGGAACTTCATTTAAATCTGCCTCTTCCACTTTCTTTAACTAGTACTTGTCAGGGAGAGAGGCGCTGAGAACGAGAAAATATACGAACAGGAGACGGTGGGTTGAAGACCAGTGATTTAGCACAGGATGAGATGATAATTTAAAAAAAAAATTAAAAAAAAAAAGAACAACAACAATTACACTTTTTACTAATTGAAACTTGTTCCCAATGTCTGTGTATGAGAGAGAAGCAGAAGCAATGAAAACTGTCTCTGCCAAACGTGCTAGTTGTACTATCAGGGGACACTACTTTTTTTTCACTGTACACAATTTGTTCTTAATGCAGTTTCTTCCCTCCCACAAGACACACAGAGAGGGGGGATAGCAAGATACACAGAGGGGAGGTGAAATAGCAAAGCGCGTCGTATTGTTTTTGTGGTCGAGATTTTCCCCTGAAGAAATTGCAGCGATCCAGTCAGAGACCTATTGGAGGAGCCTAGGAAGGAGACGAAGGGAATAATAAGTACAAACTGGAAGCTGGACGCAGAGATCATTGTGTGTTGTTTTGGTTTGGTTCCCCTTGAAAAATTACACGAAGACAAAACTAGCGCATTCCCTAAACATGACGAGAATGCATTCCTGGCCGTATCCCTCACCAGTTACAGTCATTTTTTTTTATTGCGGTGATAGCCATCTTCGAAAAGTGTAGCAACATTACATTGAGATCTATTTTGACTTGACTGTAAACCAGGGGACAGTGTAGTCCAGTGGAGCACGCTTAATTGCATATGTCATTAAATATAAGATTTTTTTGAGGGGGGGGGGGGGGGGGAGAATGTTTAAGTTTGGGGGGGGGGGGGGCGTTATTATAAAACATGCTTTCTGCTTATCTACTTATCCCGGTTAAATGCATACACAGGAGCTTGCCATAAATGTGGGTTCAACTAGTAACTGGGTAAGATTTACTGGTAGACGTCCCATGCCTTCCAGCATGAGGCATGTCTTGTGTAAAGTTGGAACTTACTTTTTTTTTTATTAAGCAATTTAGACATAAAAGTTTATGTCTTAAGTTATTGTAATTCAGCTTTGATGACGCATGCAATCTGGTGTTCGACTTTTTCAAACGTGCGTGTGTATGTGTTCGTATTTATCAAGCGTGTTGAGCTCAAGGTTCTGCATGAAGTAGTGTGTATAGGAAAGAGACTTGTGTCTCTTTCAAACTAAGGACACAGCTTTTAAGCATCATATCAAGGTGTGTCTATATTTTAGCTACCGTACCCAATAGTTGAAAATGATTAGGGTTTTTTTTTTGTTTGTTTTATTGAGGGGGCGCGGCGGCTAAGTGGTTAAGCACATGGCTTCCGAACCTGAAGTCCTGTGTTCGAATCTCGGTTAAGACTGTGATTTTGAATTTTGATTTTTATGTCGCTCCTGAGACCTGGGGAAACTAAAGGCGGTTGATCGTTAAGCTGGCCACATGACACCCTGCTCGTTAACCGTTGATGTCTGAAAGGGCAACTTTTACTTTTTTAGTGCTTTTTTCGTGGTCCGGGGAAAAAAAAGGGGGGGGGGGGCGCACTCAGCAAACACAATAGAAACTATCGCGAATGGACAATTCAAGGCCTACATCGTGATTTCAGTTTGAGCCCCCACCCCTGTTTAATTGAATGGAGAAATTCGGTCGAAAGATCATAAGTGGTGCCCCAAAGGCTCAACACACTCAGAGGTAGGTTAAGATATTTATGCTATTCAGACAAACACTGCGATTAATCAAACCAGCATTTATCAAGTGATAAAGTACAAATTCAGACATACAGTTTGAAACAGATTTAATGTGAAAGAAGAATAATGGTAAACGCTACATGCCCCGGGGGTAAGGGGGTTTGTCCCTTCCGGTTGTGACGCAAACATCTCGAGAGTTAAGGAAATTGATTTTTTTTTATGTCTCAGAATAGCCCTAATAAGAATACTGACAGCAGACAAATAATACACATTATGTTCTAACGCCTCTGCTACGAGGTCAGACTTGTCACTGTAAAGAATAATATTAATTTTTTTTTTAAATACAATATTCCACAATACAGTAATTTTTCTTTCATTTATTTAATTCAGAAAATATTTGTCAAGTATTTTTTTTGGTTACTTTTTACATTTATTAGAACAAGTAATGTTTTCAACAGAAATTTACACACAAAAAAAACACCTAAGGAGGAGTCCAAAGGTAACAAAGAGGGCATGTTTTTCGAGATTCTATGGTTCCTTCGACACCAAAATCAGACTGATGCGGTCCCTGGTCATGGCCACATTCTTATATGCTTGCGAGTCTTGAAAGCTCACTGCAGAGCTAGAGAGGAGGATCCTAACAATGGAATTGAGATGCTCCAGAAAGATCCTATGTATCACATTTAAAGACCGCATCACAAAAGAAGAGATTAGAGACAGGTTATTAAAGCGATTGAACCCACGATGACCTGCTAACTACTGTAAAAAAAAAAAAAAAAACACTCTATGGCCATATAACAAGGTCTTCAGGGCTCCCAAAGACCTTCCTCCAGGGAACAGTACCAGAAAGAAAAAAAAAGAAGAAGATGCAGACAGAGAAAGCGATGTGAAGACAACATAAAAGAACGGGCGGGCCTGCCTTTGAAAGAGGCAAAAAAAAACAGAAAGAAATGGAGAAAGACGGTCGACAAGTCTTGTGTGGTACCCCAACTAAGAGATAGGTGAAGGTGATGGTTCCTGAACAGTGAAGGCATGTTGGTTCCAAGAGTTACTGTGGTTACTATTGTGATGAGAAAATGTCCGTCATGAAATTATAAATCAATTGTGGAATTCAATGATTATAGTGTATCCTTTTGGCAAGCCCATTCTATCTAATGTAACCCTACATTCTTGATGGTCAGAAGCATCAGATCAACGTAGTTGGGAACATCTGCAGAAGACATGCAAGGAGCTGAAGATTTCTGCCAACCCCCCGCCCCATATTTTTTTCCAATGTTATAAAAGATGTCATGATTCGATAGTCAAACTGACACTAATACTTTATTTTGTCTTCTATTGTAAACTATTGCTTAGCAAACAGATCGCAAGAATTCTTTTTTTTTTAATTAAAGTTGTCAATTGTGAGTATGGAGCGGTAACCACGTGATCATGTAGGCTGTGTTCTAGTTATTTATTTAGTTATCTTGGTGTGGTGGAGGCAAACAGTGCATTGAAATCTACCAAAGATAATGGGATTTTAAAAAAAAAAAAAATGAGTAATAGAAATTGAGAGAACCAAAGTATAACTTAAAGGGAAAGGGGGTGGGCAGTATATTCATGTCTTTTTTTTTTTTTCCCTCCTTTTCTAGATCTAACTATATCGGGCATAAGGGATAAAATGCTACCTTGTTTATGTGTAGAACTAACTTGACATATGTATGGTGAACATAAGAATCCTTAAGAGCTGGAAAAGTAGCCCCAATAGATCATTTGTCAACTCTTTTGTTTTCAGTCCACCAAACTAAATGAAATCTTTCAAATCTCATTCAGAAATTGTCATTTTGTATTCAAAGTGAAAACTGTCACTACAAATGTATTGTAAGCCAAAGGTTGTTTGAAACTAAAATTCACTGTATTCATAATATTCTTCTTTTTTATGTCATGTCTGAAATAGACCAAAAAAAAATCAGAATAGACCTAAACCTTATTATTCAAAGACAGAATTGTGTAGCAGGGTGACAGTCAATGGGATGTACATTAATTATAACGTTTAGACTACATACAAAAAAAGTAAGAAGAACAAGCAAGTTAAATGCTAAAAGGAACCAGCCATTATCCCCTAATGTAAGATGGGGTGGAGAGAGGGAAGGAGGTAGACAGATGTCTGATTATTTTAAATTAAAGCCAGTGGAAAAAGAATAAAAATATAACATAAATGCATAAAAGAGATTCATAAAAAAAAAAATTTGTACTGTTTTATATATACATATATTATTGGAGTTCAATTTTATACTTGTTTTGATTTTCTTTTTTTTTTTTTTTTACTTAGAATTCTAGAAATAATGTGTATTTGATGGACTCTAAATCTTGACACAATAAATAATATCTTGGTGTGTACTTTATACTCAGTCTATCCTTTATCCAAACTCAACTTAATATATATATATATATATATATATGTTGTTTTTTTTCAACAAAAGAGTAACACAAATACTTATTGCAATACTAAGCATATTTTCTAAAGTTGCTGGTTTCATTACATTTTAAATGCACTTAAGTTATGTTTCTTGATGTTCCATAAAAACAGATAAATAAGTAAAAATAAAAGAATGATTTTTTAAAGGTCCACCTCACCTTCAGTAAAATAGTAAGCTTCATAAATATATAAAAGAAAAGGTTTGAAGGTAGATGAAACTAACAATAATTAGTTTAGCTATTACATGCTTTCATCACATCCTTTCAAGAGCAATGCAGACAGCAGACACCAAACATTTTTCTATTATGTACATAATATTACAGTTACTACTGACAAAACTTTTTCACATATAAAAAAAAATGCCTAAAATTTCTAGATTCTAGATAGCTACTTATTAAAGAGTTTAAGCTCAACTTAGCTCTTGATCCATTAAAGCTAAGACTTAAAGCATAGAATGTTTTCTTATATGCTTTTATAATGATGATTATTTATTTCTTTACAATATAAAAGAAAAAGAAATTTAATATATATATTATAACTAATTTAAGATTTCAAGATCATTACTGTAAAACTATATTTAAAATCTACATTAGTAAATGTATTAAATTAAGAAATATGCAGTGGAGTGGGGGGGGGGGGGGTTAATAAAAAAAACCGTCAGTGTGACTATTATGAAGTTTCTATATTATTAGGCAGTTTGATATTGGGCTCATTAATCATCTCCATAGAAACAGATGACCAGTGTGATAGTCAGAAATCATATTATTTTCTATCACAGAAAATCTGTTTACATTTAAATTTGTATGGTCTAAGATTTTCATATTTTGTGTTTAATAATAAAATTATAGTTTCTTTGTAAACATAAATTTTTTTCCATCAAAAACTTTGCAATATTTCTGATGGTACAGTCTTAATATTACATTATTAGACTTAAGTTCAAAGGGCCAAGTAGTTTGTTTTATATTTAATTTTAAACAAAAGTCAAGCTACTTGATAGCAATGAATGAAATGCTATTTGTGTATTTTATCCTAGATAGTAATAATGTCTCTAAAAAAAAATCTTAGGAGTTTCTAGTTTCATTCTTTTTTTTAACTAATATCAATGGATTTTTTGAGTATTAAAAATACAAACTATCCTGGTTACTTAATGACTATTAATACTATATTTAAAATAGATTTAGTCTTAGATGTAGATTAGATAAGATAACTAGATCTAATAGATTACATATATGGAAGCTTAACTAAGATCTAAACTGTACAACATTACAACAGTTTAAAGTTTAGCTCTATAATAGAAAGTCGTTTATCCAGAAGTTTATTCAGAATGTCAAATATCTGGACTGCCTTTCTTTTTTTGTTTTTACAGTACAGTATCTAAGTGGTCCTGCTGATATGCAATATATTTCTTTCAATAATGGTAGGCTACTATGTATAACAGATATTTAGATCTAGAAAAACTAGATGTACATATTATGACATATATAACATTTAGAGTTTCTAGACTCTAGCTAGACTATGTGACTATACTAGATCTATTTATATAGTATATAATATGTATTATGTATATTTATATAATATTTAATATTCTACAAATATAGATCTAAAATCTAGACAGTACTAGATCTAGACTGTGGAATAGAATCAAATTTAAAAATTCAATTCAAAATCAATAGAGATCTATTCTATTTCTATCTAGTCTAGATTAATCTAGATCTAGATCTTGAGTCTAAATACTAACTAAATGTATATATATTATTATATATATAAAACTAGATCTAATTCTTGTCTCCCTATGCCTAAATAGATTTATGTCATTGATTCTATTGTAGGTTAGGGTTTATATCTCTATAGATTTTATTTAAGTTTAAGACATACCTGAGGTGACAGTGAGTTCTGTACCAAATTCATTGAGGACACCGTGCAGTCTTCGTCAGATCCCTCCACAGAACCAGAATCGTCAGATATTGATAAGTGGACATTTTTATTGACACTTTTCGATACTTTACCTGGGTAATCCTTTCTTTTATAATAAGTCATTATTTATATCGATACAATAGTGCAAGATGTTGAACAACAATTAGAAACACAGTAACAAAAATTAGTGTGTAAGTGTAACACAGCAGACATATTATTGTGATTAGGGAGGTTTATTTTGTTCCAGTCCTCCAATGTAGAAGAGTTTAATTTTTTTTTCACGACCTGTCTCCTGGTCTAGGTCAATGCTGCCAATTGCGGATATTTAATTTGTTTATGCCAGATCGTGCCCTTTTTTAAATGAATGAATGAAGATTAATTATTATACAACCTCCCACACCAAGAAATGGCTACAAAGCGAGTTCGCTTCTACCTCGAAACATCATAACAACTGTCTGAAACATAGATCTATAATATTCAGACTAGCAGTGAACATAGGCTAGGCATACCATTCTGGTGGACTCAATTTCTTTTTTTTTTTTTTTTATATTGACAGCGTCTGACTGTTTAGTCTGATAAATGTTTTTACAAAGGCATATTCTAAAAAATGAGTTTTCATAAACAGGTGTAGATATATAGATATAGTTTAGATAAGCTATATGTAATAACTGCTCATTGTATTTTTACCCTAAATGATAACAAAAATCTTCATTGGGATAATATTACAAATAAAACTACACTTAGTAGTTAGTACATTTTAAATATTCGGCCTATAATTTTTAATGATTCAAATATAAGTTATATTATTATCAAATAGGATATATATATTAGGCCTATTTAGTTAGCAAACTGCTGAAATCATCATAAGTATTATCTTTGAATGAAACCTTTTTTTCAAAAAAAAAAGAATCATTAACATAAAGATATCTTTTTTAATTTTCGTAATGGTGGTCTGTGTGTGCGGGTGTCGTATCTACGTTCGGTTTGCCAAAATAGCCTTAGGCTAACATGTAAGTGATGTTCAATTACAGTTGGCAATTTTTTTGGTAAATATTGAGGCGCCGTTAAGGTTACGTAATAAACAACATTTTTTAAGTTACTTTGATTATAGGGATATTCATAGGCTACAGGTACAAATATATCAAATAAGAACATAAAACTAAAATGTTATTTAACCTTGGTTAGGCCAATAATAGAATATGCATCCACCGTGTGGGACCCCTCAACTCAAGAAAACATTAAGAAACTGGAACAAACACAAAATAGAGCAGTGAGATTCATAACAAACGAATATTCACATTTGACTAGGGTAACACCATTAGTAAAATCACTAAATTTAGAAAGCCTTCAGGACAGAAGACTCAAAAGTAAAGTAGCAATTATACATAAAACACTGAACCATAATCTTCAAATACAAAGGCAAAGTTTGATGGAATGCTCTGAAAGACACAAAGATGGAGGCACATTCCTCGTCCCATATGCTAGGACAAATTTGTACAAATACTCCTTCTTCCCTAGTGCTATTAGAGCATGGAATGGGTTGCCTGAGCTAGCCAGAAAAACCAGTGACTTGGCAGAATTTAAGTCATTGGTTAATATGCATGACTAAATGCATGACGGGTAGGACGTAATCATCTTCTTTTTTGAAGTAACGTCTGTATTATATAAGATAAGAAGATAAGATATCGTATGACATTATTAGAGAAGATTCACTTTTAATAAATTTATAAGAGACACTTTAAAATGTAAAAATAATAACTATATTCATATTTCTCCGCAAGATAAGATAGATCTTTTGGTCCTTGTCTCAAGTCTAGTATAGTCTAGATCTAGTCAGGTATAATTAAAAAAGGTGTATGTGTAATTTCTTTCACATGTTAGTGCACTTTTAGAGTGTGTAGGTCAACACCGTGTGACGCTATCT
The DNA here is from genome assembly GCA_030265305.1 of Biomphalaria pfeifferi. NCBI lineage: Eukaryota > Metazoa > Mollusca > Gastropoda > Planorbidae > Biomphalaria > Biomphalaria pfeifferi. Next base: position 361,390 of record JASAOG010000316.1, on the reverse strand, counting down.
ATTTTATACCTAATAAGATAGTGCAAATAGATATTAACATTAAGGATTTTGTCACAAGAAAACTTGCGGTCTTCAGTATTATATAAGATAGAAGATACGATAAAATTCTAACTGCAGTAGGCCTACAATTTCCATATTCGCTACCCTTAGGCTTAAGTCAAATAAAAGAAATATACAAATTTTATACATTTAACATTCATTGCAATTATTATTTGTATGATTTCGTGGAAATCGTAAATAATATATGGTTAACATCTCAGCATCGCTTCTAATTGTTATATTAACTTGATTTTTTTTTTAGTAACGTCTGTATTGTATAAGATAATTTTAAGATTTCAGTATAAAAAATCATATTATTTAGGAAAATGATCAGACTGTGCTCTCTTTCAATGTGGCATTAGGCCTATAACTACAAGGGAAAAATTAACTAGCGTTTTTATCAATTACATTTTTCCTACTAACCCTTTAAGTTAAAAATCTTGATTTGTAATATTGTGTACATTTTTTTTTAGATTTAAAGTAGTTTGTTTTTTTTAAGTTTAATAATGGTTTTGTGGTAGACCTATGCGCTCTGGACTGTCGCCTAGATGATGCCGGGTTAGAACCCTGCCTACCACCTCCATCACCACCACCCTGCGACACTCGCCCCTTCCCCCTTTCACTTGTGTAGGAACACATGAAACAAGTGGAACAAAAATAGCCTAATTCCTGGCCTTAATATGTGGCTCAGATCTGGGCTCGAAGAAACGTTTATCTTCAACAGGAAAAGGTTCAAAGCTACAGGCTATAGTGACTAGCGCCTAAACCAGTATCCCTATAAGCTTAGGGTAAGAGGTGCTCGTTACTTTTGTCTGACTACCAACATAGGAAAATAAAAACTCTGAATCCAAATCTCCGCTACCTTGCGGCTTAACCCAAACATGGGAAAGGCAAGATTCTATGTGCATCCTCTGTTTGGGATCCCTCAAATCAAGTAAACATAAAGAAACAACAACAAATTCAAAATAGATCAGTGAGATTTATAACAAACGAATATTCCAATTCGATTATAGTAACACCTTTACTACAATCACTAAACGTAGAGACACTTCAGGACAGAAGAATAAAAAGTCAAGTAGCAATAATACATAAAACACTAAACCAGAATTTACAATAGAAAAACAAAACCTAATGAAATACTCAGAAAGACACAAGGACAGAGGCACATTTCTTATTCCGTACGCTAGAACAAATTCTTACAAGTTCTCTTTATTCCCTGGTGCCATTAGAGAGTGGAATGAGTTGCCAGAATCAGCCAGGAGGACCAACGACATGCATGACCAGATTGACACATGAAATGCCTAGGACGTAATTATCTTCTTTTTTTTTTTTGAAGTAACGTCTGTACTAGATATTGTGACGTATTTCTGAATCTTCTGGCTAAATGTACTAGTAGGCACACAAATAAAAACACTATAAAGAACTTGACGACTAAACTTTCAGCTTCATATAACTTTATTGACTATTAACTCTAACAATTTGTTACTGTAACATGTAGCGTAGAAGACTGTACAATATCTGTCAGTTTACACTTAGCTATACTTCGTTGCAATTCATCTCTTCACTTCGTTGCAATTCATGTCTTCTCAACTTGCATCGAGTCGTATTCCACAGAACAGACCAACGACACACTTCCCAGTGTCGCTCCAGGTCTCCCAAAGCTGAACCAAGTCGTACTCAAAGTCTACCGAATCAGAGCCGCACACGTCTTACATCGACTGTAACGGCTCAAGTCCACTGTAGTTCGCTGTATAGACTTTAACGACAGTAGTCCACTCCAGTTAACTCTACCCTAGTTAACTTGCATCGAGTCGTACACATCTCTCTTCTACTGTCTCGCACAGTAGACAACAGTACCGACGACTCACTCACGACTCACTTTCACATTAACTCTCTGGCTTATATAGAGTCCCTCATCGCTCCTCCTAGTATCATCTGGAACAACACGTGAGGAAACGTCACATCCTGTCTTTGTTTTTACATGTAGATTCCAGAGAACACCTGCTGCAGTGTCATCAAGCTGGGGTCACACGTACTGACCTCTATCTGTCACTGTTCATTAGTAACTGCCCCCTTCTTATATCTGTTTGTCCCCTGGAACAACACGTGAGGACACGTCACATCCTGTCTTTGTTTATACGCGTAGATTCCAGAGAACACTCGATGCTGTGTCATCTCGCCGGGGTCATACGTTGACCTCTACCTGTCAATGTTCATTTGTAACAATAAGATAAGATAAGAAGACAGTCTGGAAGAACCAGCGACGTTGTTGATCCGAAACTCAATCGGTTAATTACCATTAATTTAAACTCAACAACTGCATGGAGAGAATCGCTGTGTTGTCGATAAAGATTCGACCATTGCCGATACCTAGGCTTTCATCTAATTACTATCAAATGAAACTATAGTCCTTCTACGTCTCATTTTACAAAGCTTATATCAACTCACTCTGTCTGTGTGTCTGTCTGTCTGGCTAAAAGTATGTATACGTTATTTCTTCGACAGTCAATCTCTGATCAAGCTGAAATTTTGTACAATTATTTCTTTTACCTGACAACACAAGAATAAATTTTAATTCTCCCTCCCCCACGTTAGCAACGCCACTGGTTGAAATACTCATTTGTCAATCTTGAATGGGCTTAGTCCTAGACAAAGTCTTTTATGTAAGTTATTTAGAAAGTTTTTTTAGATTGTTTTCGAAAGCTACGCTAAAGATGTATTTATTTTGGTTGAATGCAAAGACTGCAAGCTAGTTTTATCCTCCTGTAAACATATATAAAACTTTATTGGTTTTCTATATATTGCTATAACTTAGCAATTAATCCCAACGAAAATGATATAAAACAGAACGTTTAATAAACAATTGTAAACTACATCTAGAGCCAAACTAATAAATCACATCTCAGGCCTTCTTGTTTACATCTCTAATCGTCGGCCATCTTACTTCCTCTGTTTCTCCATCGTGTCCTATGGTACACAATATCGCACCAAATGCGCAATGTAGAGTCATAACGCTGCCCCCTCCTTAGTTATGTTCGTCCCGAACATGACTAGATTTTCGACTGGGCAGCAGAATTGTCAGTGCAGATGAAGTTCTGGCAAGAAAGTTAAAGTTCCTTTGGAGGCCAGGCCATAAAACACACAGTCAATGTCAGTCATCTCCAGATGGTACCTTTCTACACATGTCCATTAACCACATTATCAGTGTCCAGGTTCCGCTGAAATAGATTCATCTTTTACTCTGCTTTGTGAAGGCAGACGTACACACGTTTGTCAAATCTAGACTTGATGTTTTTTCTGGCATTTGCATTGTTCATTCCAGGTGCCGCACGTACAGTTCTTATTAATTTTCTGTCTGCAGTTAGTACTGGTAGATAAACAGAAATATTTGACACAGACCCAACGTTGGTCATGCCCATTGAAACACTATCAAGGACATCGAAAGCAATAGTTTCACTCTGATTAAAGGTCACTTCTCTGGTTTCTTCATCTAGCGTTTTCTTTTCAGGTATGCGCTTATCGTTGAAAAGGTTGCCACTTTCTTTATCATGAAAGCTAGACGCATATGACTTGTCATTATGATCATCGACGGTCCTGCCACCACCACCATTTTCGTTGTAACTACCTGTACAGCCACAACAATGATTGGTTGATGTTTCATTCTCCGCTTTTCTAGGATGTGACCGGCCTTCCAATTTGTCCCACTTCAGTTTGTCCCTTTTATGATACCTGTTTACTGACAGATTAGACCATTTTGGTATGATCATATGTTCGATTCGTTTCACTTGAACGCCTTCCACACCATCAACAAGCAAAGGGAACTCTATGTGTCCATATTGTACAGTTCCACTTCCAATGTTTAGAGATAAACCGAATTCCTGCATAAAATCCAGACCAAGGATGAAATCGTCGACAACATTGGCGATCAGAAAATCATGACTAAATGGTTGACTTCCTTTTTCAAAGTTAAGCCGTATCTGTCCTAATATAGGTAACAGTTCACCACCTGCCGTTTTAAGAGTGTAGCCATTCACTCGTATTATTTCCTGATCACCAATCAGACTGGGTCCAACTATCGACCGCGTAGCCCCTGTGTCCTTGCACTCTCAAGGTTCTGCTTTGCTCTAACACTCTGAAAGGAGTCTTTATTCTCGGAGTTTCGATTTTCTGAGTTGCCAGTCCTTGCTCCCTAAATCCGGTGAATCGTAGCGGTTGACGTTCTGATGCACAGCCTTGGCCTTGGAACAACATGTTACAATTCCTCCGTAAATGACCTGGAGTGCTACAATTCCAGCAACGAAAAGTCCTTTCTACTACGCCTTGAGGTCTGATAATGTTCCCGTTCATTTAAAGTCTTTTCCACCATTCTTCGGATCAGCCGCGGCAGATCCTCCTCTTCCGACACATTTAACGTCCTACAATAGTGTATGTTCCTCGCAGAAACTTCGGCCGCCTCGTAGGTCATGGCAAAAAATTCCTGTGTCGCCGATGAATAAGCAAGACGGGCGAGACGTTCTATGTCTGCTGCTAATTCTTGTAATGTCTTTCCGCTCTTCTGTTGTCGATTCTTTAATTGCATCCTGAAAACTTCCTGCAGGTGTTCATTGCCGTATCGTAGTTCCATTGTTTTGACCATGGCATCGTAGTCCGTCCGATCCGTCATAGTCAGTAACAATTCGGTTGCCTTGCCTCTGAGTGCCAACATAAGACCAGTTGCTTTCTCTGCCTTGGTATCCCATCTGTTGATTTGCGCCGCCGCCTGTAATTGTAATCGATACACCGACCAAGACACAGAGCCGTCAAACACCGGTGGTTTAATCTTCCCCGTCATTTCAGTCAAAGTGGCACCCGCATCTTGTTTCTTTTGCAGCTCCGCCTTCGTTTCATTTCGTAATTGTTGAATTTTAGAATCGACATCCCCCACCATTTGAGACCTTAATTCAGCTACCTCATTTCTTAATTGTTGTTTGAAACTGTCTATGTCCTTTTTCAATTCAGACACCAAGGATTGAGCTCAGTTTATTACCTAATTCATCCTTCACCGATTTCCAAAGCTCCCCCGTATCGGGCTCTATTGCGAATAAATAGGTGTCCGGATCCTGTTCATCATCTATGATGCTTTGCTTCAGACGCTCCTTGAGCGCCTCTTTGTTGCCGCTTACCTTCAGCTCTCTACAGCTGAGCTCTCGTCTAAGTTCTATCAATGAAAGCTGACCAAGTGTTTTCGTTGACGCCATCCAGTATCTTTCTTACGTTGGCCAACCGAAAATGGAATCGTTCTATGTCTTGTACATAGGCCTTCCTCTCCCCTTTCGTTGAGGATCCCACTTCTGACACCAATTGCCATAACTTAGCAATTAATCTCAACGAAAGTGATATAAAACAGAACGTTTAGTAATCAATTGTAAACTACATCTAGAGCCAAACTAATAATCACATCTCAGGCCTTCTTGTTTACATCGCTAATCGTCGGCCATCTTACTTCTTTCTCCATCGTGTCCTATGGTACACAATATCGCACCAAATGACAGTGCGCAATGTAGAGTCATAACAATATTATTACTAGATAATTATTTACACACCACTTGATACAAATTATTGATTATTTCGTATGTTTATTTAATAAGGCTAATAATTCTGTGTCTCAGAGGCGTAGCTAGGATGGGGGAGAAATTCAAAATCTCTCCTGGCCCCAACTAGAGGGGGGCTTCCAAATGAGTGTTTTTCACATTATATATTACGCAAAATGCAGGGGCCCGCAAGAGGCCAAGCCCCTTTGGCCTCCAGATGATGGCAAATTTCTAGCTACGCCACTGTGCCCATGGCCTCCACTTATTTAGAGCCGACCCTGGTATAACACAACGCTGCTCCATCTTTTGAAAATCATGAAATGTATAGGCCCTCCACCTTTTCTTTCATACAGATTGGGCGATGCTGTAGGCACAATACCCCACCCATCACCCCTCAGAGCTAGAGACATTGATAGAACTGATACAAGATACAAGGGATTCCTTTATTGTCTCAAGACACTAATTTTTCTGTAGAATATTTGTATTACACAAATAACAAACTAGTGTTTAAGAGGGAAGACCATAGTTTACGGCAGGGGTCGGCAACCTGCGGCTCGCGAGCCACATGCGGCTCTTTGGATGTTAAGCTGCGGCTCTTTAGTTCCATTCGCAAATATTATTTATTTTATCGAAAAAAAAATATTTAAAAATAATTCTGATTTGATTCTATTTCTCAGCAACTTTTACTCGCTTTTTAACGCAACCCTCCCACATGTCTTGAAATATAACATATTTGCAGGTGGAAGATATTAAACTTTTTCTGCCTTATCACTTGGTATATATGAGACTTGCGACATAAAAGACACCGCACAAGTTGCCCTTTTTGTCAGATATATGTGTTCCCAATGTCCTAAAGAAGAACTTCTAGGATTGCTACCACTCTCTTTTACAAACTAGCGAGAAGATGTAGCGAATGTCGTGCAAAAAAATACCTTGAAGACATTAAGATCGATTTAAATAAAATAGTTTCAATAGCAACTGATGGAGCCAGAAGTATGACAGGAAAAAAATAAAGGGGCAGCTATGATTCTTGGGCGCAAAATAAACCACGAAATTTTTACGTTTCACTGCATAATACACCAAGAAGCGCTTTGTGTCCAAATATTTCCGACCGAAATAGTTAAGGCCATGAATTTGGAAATCAAGATTGTTAACAGCATCTTGTCAAAAGCACTCTACAATTGTCAATTTAAATGTTTAACGAAATGGAGATTCAGTATTGCGACCTCCTTTACAATGAAGTGTGATGGCTTTCCAAAGTTAAGTTATTGAAACGTTTTGCTTTGTGCTTGAATCAATTAAATACATTCCTAAATGATAAAAGAATTAATTACCCTGAATTAGAGAACGACAAATGGTTGCAAGCATTTTACTCTATGGTGGATATAATAATGACATTAAATGAACTACAAGGAAAGGGATATCCAATCAATGTTTTGATAGAAGAATTCGTAAGTTTTGAAGAAAAAATTTATTCTTTTTGCAGAATATATTCAGAACAGTCGATTACTTCATTTTAAATTTGTAAAGCAATATTGCGATAAAAAAAATGCAACTGTTGACACGAGTTACTTCAGCACAGTTATAAAGAAAATTAAAGATGAATTTGTTGACAGATTTGAGCAATTCAAAACACTCTAAACGATTCTAGCTTTTATAATGAAAATCTTCACAACGGTAATAGCACCGAAATCCACATCGAGCCATTTGGAATTGATACTGAATCTCTGGACATGCAATTGATCGATTTAAAAAGTAAAGCATTGTGGAGTGGGAAAAATGACAAAGTTGGAAGAGTTGAAGGTCCAGAAATAAATGTAACACAACAAAAGTAGACAGCTTTCAAAGAAATGCGCGAGACTAGACACTTATATTCGACGCATGAAATAGTTTTCCAGATTACTACAGTCAGGTGAAAAATTTGTCATTTGGATCGTCGGATCGGCATAGTTGTGCAAGCAAGCTTTCTCTTGCATTAATATAATTTAAAGGAAAGTTATAGAAGCCAACTAACAAATGAAAATTTAGAGTTTGAAACTAAAATCAAGGTATGAGCCAAATGTATCAAAACTTTCTAAAACCATACAAAGTCATAGTTACCACTGAATTTGTTTGCTCAATTGTTTGTTATTGAAGTACAAGTTAGTGTTGTAAGTAAATGTTTAAATTTTATACTTAAATAATAATTATTTATCTGATAATATATATACCTATTATCATCCATTGTTTTCTTATGAATAAATACATTCATTTTTTCAATAAAAATTTTTATTTATGTTAGTACTATTTATTGTTTGAAAGAAAAAAACTTGTGGCTCTTTAAAAACGTTGAAATTTTGTAAATTGTCATTTTTGGCTCTTTCGACTCAAAAGGTTGCCGACCCCTGGTCTATGGGGAAGACATATTAGGAACTCCATGTATTACGGAAACACAAGCGGTGTTGCACTGACGCGCTAGTGTGCAAATGTACATATTATACCAATATGTTACAGTTTCGTGATCGAATCTTGATTCGAGTCACTTGTTAAAAGGCTTAGGAAGCTGAAGGCGCACATGTAGGCCTATATCTATCTATCTATCTATCTTTATATATATATGAAAAATGTAAGGGCTCTGTATTTGCGTGTGTGTATGAGTTAGTGTTTCTACGTTATCTAAATGGCGTTATAAATATTCCTTCGTGAAAGTAATCATTATGAGATTCATCAAGGTTCTTGAATCGGTTGTACCGAAGTGGCGAAGAAATCAGTCATTTTACTTCATCTCTCAACAGAAAATTCAAAGCGTATATATTAAACGCATTGGTATCAATTAGTTTGGATCAGTTATTAAATGTGTAATAGATCTAGACCAACAATAGCTAGCCTATTCAATCTGTGCTATTAGAAATACTGTACCAATTGTTTTTGTTTGGCGCAGTTTCATGCATTTAGCTTTCTCAATGTGCTGTGATCCTATCACTTGTCTGGACTGTTGGGAAAAGGGGGTGGTTGGGGAGGAAGGGGGGTATCTTTTAATGTTACCGTGATCGCTTTTTTAAATGCATTTTTTAAAAAAACGTGTTCACTCTTCCTCAGGGGGACTAATGCAGCTTATACCCCTACATTTCAAGTACGATTGATTTCCCTTGTTCGATACCAAACAAATTAATTAGTTACCAATAGTTAATTAACTAATTGTTGTTTTTATTTTACATTGATTTTTGTTTTGTAAGGTACCGGTACAAGAAATAATTGTGCAAATTTTGAACTTGATCCGAACTTGGATGTGAGAGAAATAACGTGTACAAACTTTGACCAGACAGAGTTGATATCAGCTTTGTGACTGTCCGATTTTCATATTTAGTATCGACATTTAATATCTGGACTTATAAAGCCCGCCCCCTCCCCCATCTCAAATACCTTCGAAGTCTAAATCTGGCCCTGATTATGATTTCATAATATTAGCAAAAGCATGTTTACTTAGACTTAAAAACATAAATAATTCTACATTTTGATTAGGGGTCGCCGCATGGGTATAGTAGCAATTAGTGAAAAAGGGTCGCAGAAGTTACGATTAATTATACATATCTAGTTATGTTGATAACCGCTGGCCTACACGAATCAGTAAAGAAACTAATCTAGAGTCTATATCAGTGGTCTTCAACTGGGGCGCTATCAACCCCGGGGGGTGTGTGTGTGATTTCGGGGGGCTCTGGGAGGCAAAAGGGCGGTAAGGGGGCGCTGGGCTTTATAGGGGTCGCTGGGCATAAATGGGAAATGAAGAAACTAAAGGTGCACTGAAACAAAACAAATAAAAATATCTTCAAAATTAAAGCTGGCAAACTTAATATAGACAAATTATAGTTAGCTTGCTTGTAATTTAAGAACAGAAAGGTTAGAAATTGAGTTTGGGAATTCTATTTTTAAATTCTTACTCTTTTGCTGTGATCGGAGGGTATCTAGTGTCCTCAGATCATGCGCGCATAAACGTTCATGATTTGATAAATAAACTAGACAATACGTCTTTTAGTTTAAAGTTTATTTCATCTTACATATATATATAGTTCGTCCATCGTGGTTCGATGATGACCATTTTGTCATCCAGGGGGCTGAGGGCTTTGCACTGGGGTTTTATGCCCCTCGTGTGGCTGGTGAGACCTATGTGAGCCCGGAATGTTCGGCCGCACACTGGGCAGGTTATTCCAGCTGGAGCTAGTGTCATTGGTCTTGCTTTTCTTTTCTGGCGTTTTTCTTCTGCCAGCATTGTTCTTTTTTCCTCATTTCATCTACATATGTTCATATATTGATATGTAAATGTTAAATGAAAAAAAAAACGTTAAAGCTGAACAAAAAACATTGCCAAAGTGTTGTTACGAAAACTCGCTGCTATGTAATGGAATATTGTTAAGACTTTTAGTGAATTGACACTAGATAAAAAAAAGTATTCCAATGTTCTGCTTTGAATGACGGCATTTTCAGATGATGTTATGAATCCAAGTCGGCTTCACGAACACATAGCAATATCCAAAAATAATTTAAAAATATTCATGAACAATTATACAAATATACTATTCAAACAATATTAAAAACAAAATATAAAGTACTTTCATTGATTATATCATTTTTTCTTTTATCGAGATATTAAATCTATTTTAAAGTGTTTTACAATCTCACATAACTTATTTGTTGACAAATGAATTATTGCCTAAGAATATCGATATCTATGCAATTCAAATATCAATGCTCTATGAAGAAATTACGATTCGCTTCTAGGATGTAGCCTAAATAAGTAAATATATATATATAATGACACTTATTAAACATCTGTTACTGGTGTTCAAATTGAGTTGCAGGAAAAAATAGATTTACAAAATTGTGTCTTCAGTAAAAAGAATGTTAACATATGAGGCACAACAGAGATATGGCTGTACGTAAATGTTTCAATAAAATTTCAAAACTGTGGTCGAAAATGGAATTATATTAATGAATAAGCAAAGAAATAGACTGGATGTAGCCACTAGAGGAGACATTCACCTTGCTTTGGCTAATTTAAAGCTTGAAATTTCTAATATTGTTCGACTGCAGGAGGCACAAGGTTCGCATTAGCTTAATTTCATTTTGTAGTGAATTCAGCAATAATAATGTTTATTGAGAAAATAAAAATAAATTTACAATTAAACCAAAAAAAAACAAACAACAGTACTCCCTAATATTCAATAATTTAAAACTGGACTATTCATAAGATCTGAAAGAAAGTCATGACAATGAGATTAATTTTTGTGTTTAATCAGTGCAAATTATTTGACATAATGTTTGTATAATGATAATAATGGCAATGTCTTCGATTCCGAAGATTAAGGCTGAGTGCAGTGAGTGCCTACTTATACCCAGTTGCGACCTGCATATTTTCCCCGAATTTTGTGCAGACAAAGCTGTTGTCTTCTGGTGGTCTATTTAAGTTTTTTTTCTGTCTTGCGCCTGTCTTCAATAATGGCTTTTCTTTTAATCTCAAATGTTTGTCCCGCAGTGAGGGCGAAATGGCGCCTGACTGGATCTTTATAGCGCTTACGGGGAGCACCACTGTAACGCCGTCCTCCTCTAAGCTCGCCATAGAAGATCGCCTTTGGCATGCGGTCGTCTCCCAGGTGAGATATGTGTTATTGACAGCATTAAAATTTACTATGAGGCCAGTACAAGACACTGGCCCCATAACACCCCAATAGAAAGAAAACGATATGGAGATTCGAGCTCCCTGATTTGGAAACCACTGCGCAGTTCATCTCATGTATTGGTCTAGTCATCTGAACACTCCAACATAAAGATGAGAACGAGGAAGAAGAAAAAAAATGACATTGTGTTCAAATTTGCCTTCTCACGCTTTAGAAGAAAAAATACGAAAAGGGGGGCGGTAGGCCAAAAAAAAAAAGGTTGAAGACCACTGGTCTATATTTAAATGTAAGAGACGTAACTCTGCATTATTTTGATTGGTAACTTAAAAATATAATGTATTTCCGGTCCATGCTACCATCAACATGGAGTTGGAGAAACCTGAGGTTTCAGCAGAAGTACATTTTGCTCAAAAGTTAGCTGCAAATGAAAAAAAGATTAGAGATAGGGCAATTAAACGATTACACAAATACCTGTCGGTCCGCTCTACTCACGGAGGTAATTTAAATTTACACTCAACAGTCGGTAAAAAAAGCTAGATCGATGATCGAGTAAAATAATTAAAATAAAAATACTAAGACTCAGTAAGACTAAGAAATAATTTAATAAAGAATACTGAATAGATTTTAGTTTTAGATTAATTATAATTTGTATTAGATCTATTTAATTAGATTTATTATAATTATTATCTATAGATAGATTATCAAGATAGATCTAGCTGGATAATAGATTTTATAGATCTAGTGATCTAGACATTTTAGATCTATAGTAAAGTGCGAAGTTCGAGCGCATTAAGCCTGCTGGCAGCAATTTTCAAGTTTGGATTTTTATAGCACCGTAACGGTCTGACCTATGAAAAAACTGATAGTATCTCTGAATTCCTCGTCCTTTTTTCTATAGATTCAATAGATTGGATTTAATGTACCACTAGGCTTAGTTAAAATTAAATACGAAGTCAAAGAGGTGTAGGGTAAGTATCGCCAAGCGTACTTTTCCTCGAGCGAATTTTTCCCCAGTTAGTAAGCTCGATCGGGTTGATGGAAGGTTCGAACAGATCAAAGAAAATATATCTAAAAACATGTTTTAATATTTAATTTTTACTATAAAGTCATTTTCTTTTTACTCCAGCGCAAGAACACCATCCATTGCACCATTTCCCACCCTCCACAACTTCAAATAGTCTCTTTAAGCTGATGAGCAATCAGACTTAAAAATAGCCTTAAGCCCATTTCCTTCATTACCGGGTAGTAAAAAAGAATAACTCCACACCGCCTGAGTTTGACCTCACCATGAACTTAGCCTTTACAAGGAAAAGAAAATAGTATGTGTAGGAAGGGAAGAAAAAAGGTGCATGCGCAGTAGCAATATAGTAGTAATTTGGTAAACATTCAAATAAAAAAGTTATAGCAATAAAAAGTGAACTGTTCGAACCTCTTGACAAATCGGGGCTGCTCGAACTTCGCACTTTCCTATAGATCTAAATTTTAAAAATCATTTTTTAATTTTTATTTTATTAGATCTACAATAATGATTTTTATTTTTAATATCTTATAAAACATTAACATTATGATTATCTATTATTATTATATAAATATAAACTAAAGCAGAATGTTTTGCGTATGTATGTATGCATGTCCCCATATTGAAATAAAAACCGCTTGACCAATCTTGATAAAACTTGGCAGAAATGTTCCTTGGGTACCAACTTTAAACTTAGACCATAGTGTACTATGTATTCAGTATAGTAGCCCTAAAACAAACTTAAGACCCTAAAAAAAAAAGACCTACTCTATTACAGCTACAGTATATTATGGATCTAGGCCATGTTTACAATGTTGACATGAGAAAAGATTGAAAGGATTTAGATCTAGAGATCTAATTTTGAGAACTAAACTTTGCACTTATTATCTGTTTTTTTTTTGACACATGAAAATAAAAAATATAGTCTATTGATTTCATTATTTAAATTTAATAAAATTAACCTTCAAATCTGTGTTTCAAAAGCATTTTTACATTAATTCGTTATTTATATCTGCGAATTTAGATATCCCGATGCACATTCTTTCATAAGACATTACCAAATGGTTACACATTAACACATCTCTCTACTGTGTCTATTCCTAGATCTAAAACTGAACTCTAAGATGATAAAACTTCTTTTCGCAAAGATAGTTTTATGCTTTAACACATGAACATACTAATTATAGTCCATTCATTTCATATTTTAATCAAAGTAACATTCAAATTTGTTTTTCTAAAGCATTTTTTGTACATTCGTTTGCTGTTCACTAAAGCTGCAAAGCCGTGTTGAGATAGGCCTATATTCATTCATGAAAAAAGGTCACGCATGCACAGAGCAAAGCCTTCACGCAGCACAGAATGAACTCTATAAAAGCCAATTTTTAACTCTAGATTAATCTAGATCTATGTCTACCTCAAGATCTACTTTACACTTTAACACATGAACATACAAAATTAAGTCTATTCATTTCAAATTTTAATCAAATATTTGTAAGCCTACAAGCAAATGTTTTAATTTGAAAAAATGGATTTAAGTAGATTAGCTATTTTGATTTGATGGCTTCATTAATACTATTTTTACAGTTACACATTCGCTTTATTTATTACATTATTATTTCATTTAAATGTAACAGTAATTCGCAAATAAAGACCCGCGGTAGATCTAGATTATAGATTTTAAAAATAATAAAATTTATAAAATCTCATGCACCAGGGCGGATGACTGATCATCTCAGACATCTGACAGTGACTCAGAGACTCTGACTCAGTGACTGATGCAGATCCAGGATTACTATTGACAGATTTTACACTTCTAAGTTCTAACAGTAACACAACCCCAGTGTAACACAATATCCGCATGTGTATCCTGATAATTTATGAAAGAAATGTAAGAGGTTTTAAATTTTAAAGGCTAATTGTTATCCACTACTGGGGTGGCACTACTTTAACTTTAAACAATGACCTAGATCTAGATTATATATATATGACTTAATATTATGATGCTTGCCTTTAATAAGGATTTTTTTTTTAAGTTAATTACATTTTAAAAATTTATTAAATGAAAAATATCTTTTTTGTTTTTACCAATACAGAGGCCAGAAAAATCTTGAAACTTTAATTTTTTTCCCTTTCTTGTCTGGCCATAATTCTATTCTATGAGGCAATATGAATATCAAATAAATGTCAAAACAAAAGAGCCATTTTGTTATCAAGCATACCAGTAGTAGTACTGAAATATTATATTCCCACAATCAGTATGATGTAGTGTAATAAGAATGAGTAGAGTGCAAAGTAAAGATTAGTAAATCAAATACTGTTCTCCACCAGCTATTAATAGACAATAGACATCATACTTATTATAATATGCTAGAGATCGGGCCTAATCTGATATTAGTTGGGGAAAAGTAAAGGCAGTTGGTCGTTGTGCTGGCCACGACACCATCGCTATCCATATGCCACAGATACAGATGCCCTTTACAGCGTCTGCCCTATAGACCTTGTGTCTGAAAGGGGAATTCTACTTTACTTATTTATATAGTTAAAAAAGTTTATATATTAAAGTAGACTGAAATCTGTTAGACTAAATAGACTATATCGATATTATTAGTTAACTAGATCTAGACATTAATCTTGTAGGTTCATGTGATAATGTAGAAAAATCAAATTATAGAGAATGTAAATGTAGTCTACATCAAAGTCTAATAAACTATAATATTAAGAACTAAGACTAGATCTGGACTATATTTTCAAGAATAGAGACAGTTGATTGGAAATATATCTAGATCAGACGCGGACTAGACAACATATATGGTGAATTAAAATGAATTTTTGAGTCTATGCTATTCAGTCTATTCTATTCTAGAATGTCTTGATTGACTAGATATAGTTACAAAATAGTACTAGATTTATTAAGACTTGTTTCAGTGACTATTTGAAATTTAATGGGAATAAATCTTTAAAAAACCTTATCAACCAACCAACAGGGTCATAGTAATAAAATGAAATTTAAACAAAATTCCTTTGTCAGGTGCAGATATACTATGCCAGTGATGCACAAAATACGGGCCACGTCCGGCCCGCCATGTGAATCCATCTGGCCTGCCAACACGTCGGCACAAAGTATAGAAAATCCCCTCGCCACAAAAAAAAAAGTTAACAACCAATTTTTCCCTACATTAAGTAAATAGATTGGTACCGATAATAAGCCAACATATTTGTTTTCTGAAGAAAAAGTGGCTCTTTTGAAAGAATATAGCATTAAAAAGCTTCACGACACCAAACACATAAAAAAATAAGGCACCATTTTTGGTATGAGACGCGATTGTAAGATTACACCTTGGGTACAGGATTGATGAAAATATTTACCAAAAAAGAAACAAGAAAATGAGTTGGCTGTAGAGCTAGCTACAGAGCTGTTCACTTTTTAAGTAGAGACATAAAGCCGTTTTCTGACAACAAATGCATAGAGAAGTGCTTGCTAGCAATGATGGGAGAAAAGATTCCTAAAAAGAAAAATACTGTTGAAGCCGTGAGTCTGTCTCCTAACAATTAAAAGGCAAGTGAAAGAGATATGAGTAAAAATCTCCATTCAAAACTAACAGACAAACCAGATTTTGACATATTTTCAATTGCCACTGATGAGTCTACCGACATATCTGATGCCGCTCAAAATCTTGGTAATTATTCTCAGTATAAACAACAGTTTTTGAAATCAGAGAAGTTAGTAATTATGAAGAGTTTGCATTTACAAGATATATGTGGCAAGGTCTTCAGTCTGGACCATGTGAAGATGATCGTGTTCAGATTAAACAATGTTTTGTGGTTTCGAAAATCTTATCTGCAGCCAATTTTTCAAGTGCCCAGACAGAACTGCAATTGGAATTGATTGACTTACAAAGCTAGACATCCCTACTTGACAAATTTAAAATTGAAAGTGATGCAGACAGTTGATTTGTAATCTGTGTTGCTTGAAGAAACTTTTCTAAATCTAAATTACTGCTTTCAGTTGTGTGAATACAAATAAAACATAGACAAAAATTAAAATCCTAATTTGTCTTGTCTTGTTTTTATTCCAGCAGGTCTTAGTGATGAGGACTTGTTGAAAATATGGAAAGGATTATTTTACTGCATGTGGATGCAAGATAAACTTCTAATACAGGTAGGTCTAACATTAGTTCAAATGGCGCTGCTATGAAATACATGTATATGAAGCTTAATGCTGAAATTGATTATTGATATCATAAACACAAAACATAACAAGAGGCTGGAATACATGACTATATGTATAGCTATTGAGATAAGCAGAAAATGAATCCTGGATTTCAGATTACACCACAAAGCATAACCACATGCACTAGTGATACTTAAACTACAGACTGCTGGCCATATCCTGCCCATGCATACTCTGTCCTCTTGAAATTCCAGCACTTAGTGTATAATATATAATATGCTCAGTTAAAGTGGACAATAAATATTTTTTTTATGGTGATGTGACATGCTAGTTAAAATGTATGTATGGCCTTTAGGCTCTAAAAAGTTTGGCCCCACTGAACTGGACAGACTGGGGTTCCGTCCTCAGGGTTTGTCTTAGGACTCTGATGATACTTTCTTCACTATTTCTATGTCTTAAGTGCATTTAGGTGCTGCTGCTGTTGTGTTTCCTGTTTATTTTTATTCCATCTCTAAATAAAACTATACCTGAATTAGGTTTCATTTAATGTATTTATAATAGTTTAAAAGAAAGTAATTACTTTGTTTTAGGCATTATCTAGCTAATTAACAATGGTATTAACAGGATATATTAAATTAGTAATTACTTTATTTCATGTTTACTGTGTACAGGAGGAATTGTCCAAAAGAATTACCAATTTAATTCATTGTTTCCCAAAAACTGTGGATTCATTGAGATTTGTAAAAGTATTCTTTGAGACAAATGCTAGAGAATGGAATGGAATTGACAAATTGAGATTGGATAAGTTCTTAATGGTGAGTGTTATGGAATGAGGGTATGTGTGTTTCCTAGGTAATGAAGAAAGGGAGCATTAATTGTTAGTCTTGTAGAATGATGCAAGATAAGTGGCTCTGTAATAATTATAATCTCTGTTAAGAACGAGAGACTACTCCAGGATGCCAGAGTGTATGGGTGTATTTTTTTTTTTTTTTGAGTTAGAGTTTGTTTGAAATACAATTTTATATTATAAAATTACATAAGTCTACTACATTTATTTCATTTCAAGTTGCATTAGTTTATATTGTAATAAAAGTTATATTTAGTTCACTCAAATTATTTATTGTTCTATATTTTAAAATATTACATGCCTACATTTGTTTAGTTGCTTACTATCAATATGGTGCTATAAGTCAAAAGGCCGACAACAATGTTAAGACCATTATCCTTCTAAATAGTACTTTTTAAAATGTAGTCTTCTTGCCACCTAACATACCCTACGACTACATGTATTACAACAAAAAAACATTCTGCAAAACCTGAGTCACATGACCCTATTATAAACAAAAATACTGAAATAAATATATATATACCTCTATAAATAGAACTCTTTTTGTATGGACCATTTTTTATGTCCAAACTTTTATGGTTGCTGCAAAATATGCTTACACAAGCCTGCTGTAAATTTATGTGTTGAATATTAAGTTAAAAATTACTTCCCATTTATGGTTAAACATTAAGATAATAATACTGTCAGAATGTTTAATTTGGCAATTATATAAATTTGATTTTTCTGTCAATTTTAGTTGGTAGGGAACATTTTAGGTTAGCCTAATCTCATTTCTTGCTATCACCTTGAACAGATGGTCCGTGATATGCTTCACCAGACATTTACACTTCTGAGCAATGAGGATTGGCCATTAGATAAGTGCATGATGTTGACCAAGATATTAGCCAAGCATGTTATGCAGCCAGATCAGCTTCAATTGCCAGATGGCCTGAAGCTCCACCTGTCTGACATATTTGTAGAAGAAATTGCCAAAGTGCCATTAGATAAGGTAGAGTACTTGTAAGGAATTTACTTAATGTACAAATTAAGTGTAATATTGTTACTTGTGTTTATAATATGTCAGAATCATTTAAGGTCCGAATTCATTGATATACTAGAAGCTTAGAAATTCTGATTATTGCTTAAGGCAATAATACTAGAAGAATAAGATTTTCTATTGCTAAATGCAGTAATATTAGATGAATGAGATAACCTTGCTGCCTTTTACTCTTCAAAACAAGAGTTTATTTGTTTTTTTAAATGTTACTTTGCTTGTTAATAAATTTTATAACTGTACGTTACAGATGAGCAGTAAAAAAATGATGATTTTGCTAGAGCCTTTCCTATATTTCATTCTTAATTCAAACAAGTAAGTGATTTGGTGTTAGGGTGAAGTTTTTTCTTTAACATAATTATTTTGTTAACCTAGATTTATAATCTTTAATTCACAAAAACTGGTTGCTATTTGGCTAACACTTTAATTTTCTGAGGTTTAATTTCTTAGTGAAAACTGGTTTTTACTGTATAAAATCCCAATGATTTCTTCACTTGTGAATGACTTTACTGCATTGACTTGTTTGTATTTCTCTACAGAATTGAGTTGGTGAAGAGGGTAATGCTGGATGTTGTCTATAGGTCAGCGAGTCATTTCAGTGGCAAGATCCCTGAACCTGCATTGTGGGAACAAAAAATGTATAAACGGAAAAGAAAGGATAAAAAAGGCAAATTGGAAGCTGAAGAGGAGACTGAAGTTGTCCAGAAAGAAGAAAAGAACATTGAAGAAATGGAAGTAGAGGAAGTTCATAATTTATTTGTGGTAAGTACTTCTTTCAACTGTAAGAGAAAAAAAAGCTATGTGCTGCCATAGTGTGAAGTTACGCCAATCATTAATTAATACAGCTTGCATGTTTCTGGACCAGACGACCATCTGGTCAACCAGGTTGAACCTTCCATTTATTGGAAGTTGTGATTCATGTGTACAAATGTCGAAACCTTTATTTTTTTTATTATTTTTTTTTTTTGAGGGGTGTAGCTGTAGAATAAGAATGGTTATTATTATAAAGCATGTTTAAAATTCTCTGGTGCTGTCAGAATTGAGACTCATTATAAGGAAACAAAATGTATTGTAGTCCCCTGTCCATTGTGAAATTTTCTTATGGTATGGCAGGGCTGCAGAAGTACCACACTCTGACAAGTATTTAAAATCTTCCTAGGATTGTTCAGGGTCACAAAGATCTCTGCAAGGTCATTAGTCTCTACCTCTTCTGTTGATATCACAACTGGGAATGTTTTATTTTATGTAACTTCCGCTTCACTTCATCTCAAAGCTTAGGTTTTCAAATTTTGTTATTTATTTTGTTATTATTATTACAAATGGATATGTCTCTCACCAGCTTGATAAAAGGCTATTACTACTGCTGCTTTTCAAACAAGCAGAAAAGAAGACAACCAAGGCACCTAACAGAGCAGTTGTTTATAAGTTTATGAAGAAGTACCCTGATGAATTGGAGGCCATTAATACATTGGTTAATAACCAGAAAAAGTGAGCATGTTTTGTTTATATTGAGCTTATATATATTATATTATATAGTTTGCCCATCATTTAAGGCAAGGGGGCTTCCCAATTGGGGGTCCCAGTTTGAATCCCCGTGAAGACTGGGATTTGTAATTTCAGGATCTTTGGGCACCTCTATGACCACCCCAGCTCTAATGTTTACCTGACATTCGTTGTGGAAAAGTAAAGGCCATTGTTCGGTGTGCTGACTATGACACCCTCGTTAACCGTGGGCCACAGAAACAGATGACCATTACATCATCTGCCCTATAGATCACAAGGTCTGAAAGGGGAAACTTGACATGATGTGATGACCACACATCGTCTAGTGGGCTAAGTGCTTTCCTCTTCAGTTTTGTGTCTCCTGTCAATACAAAGATTTCTTGACAGTAAAAAAAGATTTGCTTAGAAGACAGACTGTGTCCATCTAGAATCTTCCGTCACTAGGCTTTAATGTGATTGTCACAACCAACATGTTTACATTGTCTGATACTTTCGTAATGAAATTTCTTTTCCCTTTATCGCTTAATCTATTTCCCAAACAAGTAAAACATTTTGTTATTGTTACAGTGAAAACCAAAATGAACATCGGAACATCTGTGCTGCAGACATTGAAGAGCTCGAGTCTCTGTTAGTAGAATTTGCCGGGAAGGTTACAGACAAACAGAAAAAGAAGAAAAGAAAGAACAAAAAGAGGAAAGATGAAGACAACATTCTGTGCAATAACACAACTAGTGACACTGCTCCCATTGAGTCTCATCCTGCCCCCGTAGACCAGTCGACAGACAAAAAGAAGCGGAAAAGATTGTCGATTGGGGAAGGTAATTCTACAGCGGATTCTCCTTTGTGTGCAAGTACTAAGTGTGATAAAGAGAATGTGCTGGTTAGTGACAGTTTATTTCAAGGAAATAATTTATCTGCTCAAAAGTCAAAAGAAGTTTCACAGACAGGAGATGTGGCTATCAATATAGTCAGCAACCCCCCACTGCTTGCTGAGGATGTGCACCCTAGTCCAGGTCCTAAAAAAAACAAAAAGCGCAAGAGACGATCCTCTGAAAATTGTGATGAGCTTGCTAAAAAGAAACTCAAAACCTCTGATAATGGAGAGGTTTCTCCACAGGGTGTGTGCGTTGTTGAAACACATGTTCATACAGAGAGTCCAGCAGCTGAGAATACAAACTTTAATGCCAGGAGTCGCAGCCAGAGCCCTAAAAAAGCATCAGTTGAGTCTGTCGAGCTTGTCACATATTCCACATTGCAGTCTCCTGACAACAAAACCAAAATTAAAATGAATAAAATTCATGGGCAGTCACAGCAGACGAACTCTTCTGTTTCTACTACGCATGACTCGATAAAGCTTTCAACATCTTCCAGTTCACCTCCAAAGTCAAGTAAAAGTAAAAAAAACAGCCCACCTGGTGGCTATGTTAGAACACCTCAGACTCCTACCAGTTCCTTGTCTGTCAAAAAAAGTCATGGAGCACTAGACAACAAAAGTGACCCTGGTCCCAGTCGTCTAAGTAAAGAAAGCAAAGTAAGTGTATGATTGTGTCTTAGGGAATTAGAAATAGAATTCAGATTGTAGCTGATTCAGAGACAGTTTGTTGAAAACCTAGACTTGAACCATTGAAACAAATTTCATAGGTAAACACTATCATGAAACAAGACACAGACATGAACTAACCAATTATAAAGTGCACATAGACAATTCAATCTGATCAGTGAACAGAACAATGATTGTAACAAAACAAATCAGGGATTTGGAGCTAAAACACAATTTTAGGGGATAATCAGGATTAAATTGCATTACTGTAGCATATATTTTCTTCTACAATCGAGAAACATTTCATTTATGCTTAAAATGTCTTTCTTGATCTCAGAAAATGCATTTCTTAATTCACCAGAGATATCTTAGGATTCTGTGTTTTTTGTTGTTTTTTTTTTTAAATTGTTTTTCCTCACTGGATTGTCATGACCGTTTTGTGGTATAAGAATTTATATATGTTGTGCTTGCTATTTTTGGCTGTAGATGACAGAGATCTCCTAAACATCTGAGCTTAACTACAGAACCAACAACATGCATTGTGAAACAAGTAATTTACTATTTCAGGTTGTGGGAAAAACATAGGGCTTTGTTTCATTGGATTTTATAGATTTTTTTTTTTTTTGTCATGCTGATGGAGATTTGCTTGAGGCTTACCATGCATTATTTTGGGTGTGTGTTGAGTAGTAAAAAAAGTTTCATTTATTATGTAGATTTCTGCATCTCAATTTGCAGTCTAGGAATATTTATACTATTCATTCTAATAAATTCATTGTTTTGGCGGCTCTTTTAGTTTGATTACAGAAAGTACCAATACACATAAATCCAATGGCTGTTGCTTTTACTCCAGACATGTTCATGTTTATGCCAAAAACTCAAACTAATTTAACATACTGTTGTGAAGGTCATGACTTCATAACTGGACAAGCAGCTTTAGTCATAGGTCTACTTAACATTTTTGGAGTTCATTTATAGATCTTAAATTTACATATTGTCAGCTGAGTTGTAAATCTGTGTGTGTGTGTGGGGGGGGGGGGGGGGGTTCATGTACACTGTTGTGTTTAGCATATTTACATCTTCATAAACATCTCTTGGATATGCATATCCTTGTCTGGGATACCAAAACACTAGAAAACCCATAATGAATGACATTCTAGAAAACAAAAGGCCAAATATGTAGCTCGCAGCTTGGACTGTGTAGCCACTTGAAATACTATCCTCCTTATTCATTCGTCTTGAAGATTTATATGGATTCTTTTGTCATAATGCAATATTTGGCTTTATTTCAGCCCTTTTCTACTCCTGCAATATCCATGACTCCTGGAACTAAAAAGAAAGTTGTGTTTGATCTGCGTAGAAACAAAGCCAATAGTAAGTAGTTCTGTAAACATTATTGCTAGACTGCTTTGCATGGTAAAAGAAAGACATTGTTCTTTAAGAGATTAACCATCCAATTAGTACTTATATTAGCATACCATTCCCAGATAAAGGAATAACGAGAAAAGAGATATTTCTGATCAAGTTCTAGCCCATGACTGGGTTCCACTGCTTACCTGATGCATTTCTGCTCATTCTATTAATTCCTCTGACTCTTAAAAAATTATCTTTTATATCCTATTAATATACATTAATTTGGTGAATGAGCACAATATGATGGGCAGGGTGAACAATAACTTTCAGTAAGAATGTCTCATTCACCAGCTGCTTAATGTTCTGATTTGTAATCATCATTAATGTTTATTAAGAAGAATACTGCCCACATTGTGAACAACCTTTTTTTGAAATGAAGGTCTATTCAGTGTAGCTGGTGTTCACCTCTTGACCTAACTTGTTCAGTGCAGCTGGTGTTTAGTCTCCTCATGTTCACCTCTTAACCCAACTTGCTTACCTCTACTAATCCTTGAACATAATCCACAGAATTTAAAGATTACCTGATGAGCTTAGCCAGGCAGCCAGATGCACCCTACGAGCCCACTAAAAGTCCTTCAGTTGGCATTTTAAAATCACCCAATATCCAGCAGGTTGTCAGCACAGACTCTGACACAGATGTTTCACAACTGTCGCTGAGTCAGATTCTCAGAACTTCGGCTAAACAATCGAA
The DNA here is from genome assembly GCA_030265305.1 of Biomphalaria pfeifferi. Classification (NCBI taxonomy): domain Eukaryota; kingdom Metazoa; phylum Mollusca; class Gastropoda; family Planorbidae; genus Biomphalaria; species Biomphalaria pfeifferi. The sequence continues at coordinate 337,917 of JASAOG010000316.1, read as the reverse complement.
ACATTCAACACCCAGAAAGAAGAAACATTAACTCTTGCCATTGTTAGGCTTTTTAAAAATTAAATCATGAGCTTAGATCTGTTAAGATATGTTGGTCTAAATGTTGGCTTGGTCAACAAACTGGGGTACTTCGATGTATTTTACCATCAATTTTTTTTATTTATTTGCTATACATACAAATTACTTTGTTTTAAACTAAATAAAAATAGATAATTAAAATAAATTAGAAAAAATATTTCAATATAGCTTCTTGTTCTTGAGTTCATGCTTTGATGAATATAGCACAAGTTTTAGTAGCTCAAATGTATTCAATAATGAACAGAATATATTCTTTAATTGGAATTTCACATTGTGACCGCTGTGTATATATGTATGTACTTGGACACTTTGTTTTCTTAATGTGATTATAATGATTCTTAAAGGTAAAACTAAACTAGTCTTCCATTTCCGTCATATGAAGCTAAAACTGTTGATCTTGTTGGAATATAACATAATATTTATTTTATCAGCAAGTAGATTGTCAAAAAAACATCTTTGAATATTTTTTTTTGGGGGGGGGGGGGGGTGACAAATGATTGTAAAATTCCCAATGAGACTAAGCAACTACTGGACCATGTTGAGTAAATTGGCCAGCAAAAGTATTACCTCAAATGAAGATCAGGTGCCCAACCATTAGAGCTGGGTAGTTTAAGGGGATGCTCCAAAATTGATATCCCTGTCATTATTAGAATTGAACTCAAGCCCTTTGGTTCAGCAGCCAACTGATTTACCATTTGCGATTTACTGCATGCCACTGTGGTAAAAAGAAAGCTACTCAAAGTATTTGAATATAAAAATGTGTCTCGCCCCATTGGGCGACTGTGTTTGAACAGTAAGCCAATTGATTTTTAATTGTAGAAGGTAATTTTTAAACTAATTTTTTTTCTTGAAAAAGACTACTGCAATAGTACTCTCTTATTAAATCTGCCTATGAGAAGAATAAATTGTTGAGAAGCATCTCATTGACTTGATTAAATTCACTTGTAAAGATTAACAATTTTTTTCACGCATGTTTGTTTTTGTTACATTTAATTTTGTTCAACATTTGATTTCAAGTTTCCATAGAAAATTTTCTTGAATAAAATGTTTGATGCATAATGATGTCACAATTTCTGTTTGATCAATTCAGTGAACATACATTGTTTTGTTTCCTTTGCAAGTTATCTATATTCAAAGGGATTGTATTAAAAAAACAACAACAGAATTAATGAAATGTCCTTGGTGTTTATTACATATTTATAGAAAGTTATAGCAGCTGAGTAAGTGATATCAGAAGTAATTCGACTACTGATGGTAGCTGTTTAAAAAAAAAATTCAATTATTGTTTTCCTAGCTTCCTGAGATAGAAAGATAAAAATGTCTATTGCTACATGACGAAGGTTGTCATTAACAGATCTTAAAGAAATTCATAAATATACTCAGTAAATAGACAATTGCAATTATTTATTATCTGAATAGAAAAACATTTTTATAATAGAAAAACAAAGATAAATTACATTTTAAAGCATTTTAATTAATATATTAATCTGAGGGTGCCTAACCTTAACTTGCGATTGAGGTCGGCATACTATGGGTCATCAAGCGTGACTATTCGGATTAAACTGAATGAACTGCAGGTTTGTCAACAGGTCTCTAGAAGTTTTTGTAAAACCTATAGGAGAGAGTGAAATGGTAAAGCTCTACTCATCACCGGTCAGTAATTTTATAGTCATTATTTTGGTGATACCATTGTACGGTAGTAGTGTTCAGTTGTACCAGTACTTTTAATAACATGTATGTGTCTTTAGTCCTTTAAGTTGGTTGTGGGTTTTGTTTATATATAGTTATATAAAGAGAGAGACCTAACAATTTATTATAAGCCTTTTATTATTATTACTATTGGTAGGCTTAGTGTTTTTGCTGTTTTTACTATATTTATTATTTAGGCTCTATCTAAATAGATAAAGTGTATAGGATTGTAACTATAATAACCAATTTTTAGTAACTGAATGTGACAAAGCCATTTTCTTAAGGATTTAGGCTCAGCCATTTCGGTTTTTATAGTAACTAAATCTGATACACTTTAGCCACCTGATAAGTCACTACTACTGTTTTACTTGTTTTGTCTTAGATATCCAAAATGTTCAATACTGGTGTATTTGTTAGTCATCATTTTCTAGTACTTTAGTTGTTGGTAGTGTAAAACTTGTATTGAGTATATTTAAGGGAAAGATGTTCACTAAGAAGTTCACATCATTTATAAAGTCAGTTCAGCCTGAAACAGAAATGGCAAAACAAAATAAACATTGAAATGCCCTTCATACTTTAACCATATTAATAATAGAACCAATTCATGTCATAAGAAGACACAAAAATAATGTGTGATTCTAAACAAAATATTTATTTCTTGCATATTTACAAAATGTGTTATGAGAGGATTATAAAGATAAGAGATGGTTCACATTCATAATCTCATCCAATAATGAGATTCAACAAGTTATTTAAAATTATTTTAAAAAAATCTTTTGTTCATGAAAATAATAACATATATTTATATAAATACAATGTGAAAAAAAATATAATCAAAATCATTTTCTGTTTTTATATTCAGCATTTAGAAACACAAACCCATCCCTTGACTAGCAAACTGAACCTAGCAACTAAACAAATTATTTTCACAGTAGAAGTAACATTGGAATTTTTTTATTTTTTTTTATCTCTACAAGATCTCATTCCACTCTTAACTACTGCCACAAACATTTTTGAATTAAGTAACTTTTTTTGAGTTTCATTAACTGAAATACAATAAGTTTGATGAACATTAGAAAGAAGTTTGGAATGTTGGTTGGAATTAGTAGGTTTGTTGAACTGATGGTTGGGATCTGATAAACAGAAATACAAAAGTTTAGTAAACTGTAGGTTTGGAACCCAAAGGTTAGGATGTGATAAACAGGAATGCAAAAGTTAGGTAAACTGTAGGTTGGAATTTGTAGGTTTGGAACGCGAAGGTTGGGATGTGATAAACAGGAATGCAAAAGTTTGGTTAACTGTAGGTTGGAATGTGTAGGTTTCACAAAAAGTACTGGTATGCAAAACATTTGGTGAAAAGTAGGTTGGAGTTTCGAAATTTGTTGAACAGAAGGTTGGAGGTAGTAAGTTTGTTGAATGGTAGGTTTTTAGTTTAGTTAAATTTGGTAATCAGCAAGTTGAGTTTTCATAAATTGGAGTGTAAAAGGTTTGTTGAACATTAGGTTTGAAGTTTGCAATGGTGAACAGAAGGTTGGTGTTCCCTAAACAGGAATACAAAAGGTTTGTTGAATAGTCAGCTGGAGTTTGTAAGTTTCCTGAACACTTGGTTGGACTTTGTAATTCTGTAAACAGTTGGTTAGCATTCCTAAGTTTGAAGAAAAGGATTTTGTAGATTGCAAGTGTGGTGAACAACAGGTTAGAGTGTGAAACTTTGAGGAAAACAGTAGGTTGGATTTTCTTAATCGGATAAATAGTAGGTTGGGGTTTCCATTATCAGGAATGCAAAATGGGTGTTTTTACATTAGGACAGGGTTTTACATAATTTCAAATTAACAATTTAGTTACATCACAGCCATAATATATAAATAGAAATTTTAGAATGGTAACTAGAATGGTGAAAAAAAAAAGAAAAATTTTATATACAGAATTCTTACATAAATATGTACATCATTGATGCATCAGGGCCAACCTTAGGCATAGGCAAACTAGGCAGCTGCCTAGGACCTCCAATTGGAGGGGGCCTCGCATAGGACTAAAAAAATTTTAATAAGAAGAAAAACAGTGTAAATTGGTTCAAATCTCAAACATAGCAAAGCTCTATTGCTTTATGTCTGCTAGACTTATTACCATGACTCAAGGTTTATTAAACGAAAGTTCAGTATTACTTGTTAGAATATGTTGAAATCATATTGTTGATTTCGATATAGATAAAGACATGTTTTTAATAAATTGCTTTATTTTATTTTTTCGTTGTTTATTTTTTATTTTCATTTGGGGGCCACCAAAGTCACTTCACCTAAGGCATCCAGTTACCTATAGCTGTCCTGGATGCATGCAGATTAAAAATGTTAAAAATATGATTTCTAGTTAATAAAAGGATCTAAAAAGAATAATTGCTATAATGACCTATGAAAATGTACAACATAGAAAAAAAATGTTTTAAAAAGGAAATTAATTGTTTGGAAATTGTGGTTTACATAATACTATAAATAGTAGCCGTGTTTAATTTCTCTGTGGAGCATTGCAGGTATATATACTGGACGTGATCTACACATTGACGTCTGCTACACACATCTGTGTCACACAGTGAGGATTATCTGCATACACCACTGGGGACTGGCAGTGTGGTGTGTTGGCCTGCACACATACAAAAAAGTTGTTACTTAACAATGTGTTTCAAAATATAAGCAAGCCTGGAATCGGATATAGAATGTTTAAATGTCAGAGAAGCTGTAAGAGAACACTTACAGTAAAACAGAAAGTATGTGGTACACAATTAATTAGGCCACCTCTTACATTTAATAACAATACAATTATCCCTGCTTCCTTTTTTTTTGCTTGAGCAGGATTACAGTAGAAAATTCCATTTGTGGATCATTAGAACACATTACTAACAAGGCATATCAAATGAATATCAATTTCAATTGTCCTCAAATTTTGAAGGCCTATGATGCAAAGTTGACCAACATTAAGTGATGTTTTTTAATTTGGTCACAATCTGTTGGCACTAGCATGCTTGGATATGAAAAGTTAAGAGAGTTTGTATAATTCATACTAACACATTCCTTTACACTTAACAGATTTGTGTATCCAATCATTGGGACAATTAGAGACTAGCAGGAACTGCCAATAAAATATTGTGTTCAAAAATGTTTATGTCTTTTCATACACCATGCTTACTTGTTTTAAGAAACAACAAAAACAAGAATGGATTTGGAAGTAGCTATAGAGCACTTAGAAGAACATATTTGACTTTAACAAAATCTGCTAATTACACTTATTTGAAAGATATGAAAAATATACCAAATTTACAAGTCATCAATAACAAAACAATTTGATTATTTTTCTTGTGATAACATTAAAAGTATTTCCTTGTTCTTGCAGTCAGTCAACCACTATACAATATATACAACTTTTTAATCTTGTTTTAAAAATGCTATATATGTACCGTATGTAAAAAAAAAAACGCTGGCATACCGGTACTAAATTTTAAAAACAAAGAATTCACTTTCAAAAGGCCATAAAAAAGCTAATAGCACTTTTAATGAATTTGATGCTCAACAGCTTTTAAGTTTTGAGATCTAAATGTGGTGAGTGAACAAATAAAAAGGACAAAACCAATAGAGCCTTTTTTATGGTGGCTACAGAAAATGTACATGTATGACTCAAGAAAGATTATGATAATCTCCCGCAATATGTTATAATAATTATATGGCTAGTTTATGTCATTGTTTAGTAAAAATAATTTGATGGTTGCCTCATCATGCTGTATGTGCACTGGTCTGTCGTTCAGACTTCTCAATGGTCCCGCTTCCATCCCCTGTTGTTCTGCAGAGATTTGGACTAGGAAGTAAATCTTCAACTCTCAAGGAATATCTTACAATTAGGACTAAATTATAAGGAAAAGGGAACTGACCTTAGGCCACTTCAAACTTTCTCTGCTCTCCTTTCTTGACATTGCCCTTGGCTGGTTATCATCATAATGGGTTCTTTCCAATTGGGGACAGGGTTGCACACATGTTGGTGTAGCACCACTACCTCCTGCTGGCACACATGTGATCCCAGCAGGTCTTTGATCTTCAGGGGCATCCATTTTGATGGGCAAAGGATCCACAGTCTAAATTGAGTAAAAGATAAGCCCTGTAGTTATTGTGGTGAACTATTATTGTAGCATGAGGCGAGGTGGCAATGAACTAGACTAGGGTCCTGGGTTTAAATGCTAGTGAAGACTGGGATTTTTAATTTTTAAGGCATCTCTTAACCAGGGTAGAGTACCAAGGGATGTCACTCCCCTATTTAAAAACGGAGAAAATTTTTACCTAGGAAACTACAGATCAGAATCACTAACCAGCATCACATGTAAAACCCTAGAACACATAATATGTAGCAACACCATTAACCGCATAGACAAATATAATGTCCTCACTCCAAACCAACATGGCTTAAAGAAATATAGATAATGTGAAACACAACTAAGAGGACTATTTTATGATTTTTCAAAAGGTTTAGATAATAATGAGCAAATAGATGCTATCTTATTAGATTTTTCTAAGGCTTTTGACAAAGTTCACCAACATAGCTTGCTTAAAAAATTAAAATATTTTGGAATTGATGGTCCATTGCATTCAGGATTTTCTGATAACAAGAGAACAAACTGTAATTTTAAGTGGCTCTAAATCAACACCAATAACAGTAAACTCAGGCGTACCTCAAGGAACAGTCTTATGTCCACTACTATTTTTAATTTAACATAAATGATTTACCAAATTGCATTAGTTCAGGAACAAAAGTCAGATTATTTGCAGATGATTGCATAATATATAGAGCAATAAAAACAACACAAGACACAGATATTTTACAAAGAGAATTAGATAAATTACAGAAATAGGAATCAAATTGGAGCATGTCTTTCCACTCAGGAAAATGTCAGTTATTAAGAATATGATAACAAAAAAACTAAAACAAATAAATTTCACTTATCTTGTTCATGGTAAACAAGTAACACAGACTAAAAACACAAAATACCTAGGTGTTATAATAAATGAAAATGTTTCATGGGATACCCATATTGATGAAACTATAAAAAAAAATCAAACAAAGCATTAGGGTTTATTAAAAGAAATTTCTATAAATCAAATAAGAACATAAAAATAAAATGTTATTTAGCTGTGATTAATTATAAACATTCATAACTATCACACTTGATAGAGTAAAACCTTTAGTAAAATCACTAAATTTAGAAACCCTTCAGGATAAAAGACTTAAAAGTAAAGTAGCAATCATACATAAAACACTAAACCATAAATTTGAAATACAAAATAAACCACATAAAATAATCAGAAAGACTCAAAGATAAAGGCACCTTCCTTGTTCCATATGCTAGGACAAATTTGTACAAATGTTCCTTCTTCCCTAGTGCTGTTAGGGCATGGAAAGAGTTGCCTGAGCCTGCCAGGAAAACCAATTACTTGGCATAATTTAATTCATTGATTAGCATGTGTGACTAGATTGACCTAGGAATTTTTGTAGGACATTATCATCTTTTAAAGCAACATCTATATTTCATAAGATAAGATAAGATAAGATAACTGATTGTTGTGATGACTGCTTTACAACCTTGTTAACTGTAGACCAGAAAAAATTAATTTAAATTTACTTAACCCTTTAAAACCTAACAGGCAACTATTATTACAATAAATAAAAAATCAACATATTATGTTTATGTTGTATATTCTTTTTACAAATACTCCTTTTTAAGAGCAAAATAAAATTCTTACACGACTTTGTTTATTGCCCCCACTGAGAATAATGTTGCCTTTTTCTTTCAGCAATTGCCCTTTAAGTATGGCTTCTTCTGTCCTAGCTGTGGGTACAGTTATTCTGTTACCTGAGAATACAAAACAATTCTTTCATATGATTATCATTAATTTTCCCTTCTGTGGTTTAACAATTCGATTTGAAGCATGTCACTGTTTACTGAATATGTAAAATATAAAGTACATGTGAATTTATTCTTTCTTATAATGTTTTAAAAAAGGTTAAGAAATGAAAACTATTGTTCATTAAGCTCATTAATCTTAACAACTAAAATTAATATCCAATATATTTAATAACATTTATAATTATCCATATTTAGTTTCAACTTCAAAGCAAATATATTGGTCAGGAACTGAAAAAACATCTAAACTTATAAAATCAACAATTAAATCTACACCTGATAATTAAATTTAAATATAAGAACATTCTATTCCCAAATTTCCCACAAGTAATCAATCCTTTTTTTTTTTTTTAACTCTTTCTCTCCGTAATTATTTTTCTCATTCCGATAGTAATATTAATTTTGCTCATTTGTATCCTGTTCTGATTAAATTTAAATAACTTTTTTGTTTGTTATCAGAAAATGTGATATTCAATTATAGGAGAATACATGCTCTTCGAACTTCAAAAGTCCCAGAGGACTGGCAAAAGGGAGTGATTGTAAAGCTTCCAAAAAAGGGCAACTTGGCAGACTGCAACAACTGGAGGGGCATTACTCTCCTCTCTGTCCCAGGCAAAGTTTTCAGCACTGTTTTGTTGAGACGGCTTCAACAGTCTGTAGATGAAAGGCTCAGAGAAGAACAAGCAGGTCATGTACAGAGCAGATTTTCGTTCTACGAAATATCATAGAACAAAGTCTTGAGAACCAACAACGGCTAACGATCTGTTTCGTCGACTTCAAAAAGCGTTTGATAGTGTCCACCAAGAATCACTATGGAAAATAGTTAGAGAATATGGTATCCCAGAAAAATTCGTCCAGATCCTACGACACCTTTACAGTCAATCTAGTTGCTGCATTAAAACAGAAGAGGGAACAACAGAGTTTTTTACAATCAAGACAGGTGTGAGACAGGGGTGCATCTTATCTCCCTTCCTTTTCCTCCTAGCCATCGACTACATAATGAGGAGAGTAATGAACCAGACTGCCTTTGGTATCCCATGGCATGAACAGCTCCGATTGACGGACTTGGACTTTGCTGATGATGTTGCACTACTCGGGGCTACAAATAAATGCATTCAAGAAATGACGGAGAGCCTAGACAGAGAGGCACCCAAAATTGGCCTCCGCATAAACTTGGATAAGACTAAAATTATGCGAGTGGGATATAAGGCAAAGGGTGTCCCCGTCGGACTTGGCGAGTCAAAGCTTGAAGAGCTGGACAAGTTCACGTACCTTGGCAGCATCATAACAAATGATGGAGATGCTTACCATGATGTAGAGTGCCGAATAGGAAAGGCAGGGAGCATTTTCCAAAGGCTGCAGCCTATTTGGACTAGCCAAGCCATTGGACTCGAGACAAAAATACACCTTCTCAACACAATCGTCATTCCAACTGCTACATATGCATGTGAGACGTGAAAGTCATCTGTCAAAATTGAGAAAAGACTAAATGTGGCTCAACAGAGTTGGCTGAGACGGATTTTGGGAGTCATTTACACAGATCAGGTCTCAAACAAGGAATTCCTATGCCGAACTGGGAGTTGAACACTTGGTGAGGTTGTGACTGAGCGTCGCATGAGGTTTGCGGGACATGTTCTACGTCAAAATGAATTAAGAACACCAAGAGTTGCGATAACATGGAAGCCAAAACAAGCGCAAAACAAACAGGGACGTCCTTGTATTACTTGGCGACACACCTTCATGGAGGACCTCAGAACAGTGGACACCAGGTGGGAGGAGGCTTCAGACATTGCCAGTGACAGATCTTTATGGAGACAGCTTGCCGCCCAATGCGCCGAACAGCGCGGGAGGACCTAAGTCTAAGTAAGACATGCTCTATTTAGACAATACAAATTAAACTTTATAATAAAAAATCAATTTAGTTTAATGGGGTCAAATCAACTATGACAATTTGGAGAGAGAAAGAGTTAAATCAATCCTTATTCCAGCCAATTAATTTTTCAGAATGAAAGTAGTGCAACAAATCAACCTACCAGAGACATTTTATAAAGCAACAGTTCAGAATTTAAATATAGAAAAAAAAGGAAGGTTCCCCTTTCAGACCATGCAGTATATATTAGGGCAGATGATGTTAAGGTCATCTGTTTCTTTGGCCAATGGTTACTTGCCCACACATTCCCCTTTCATACCATGCAGTATATAGGGCAGATGATGTTAAGGTCATCTGTTTCTTTGGCCAATGGTTACTTGCCCACAACTAAAGACATTAAAGGGTGGACTCAGGAGCGCCCAGAAAATTTAGAAGTTCAAAAGCCCAGTCTTCACTAAGATTTTTTCCCAGGACCCCAGTTTCAGAAGCCAACACTTAACCGCTTAGCCACAGTGCTCCCAAGATTTAAATATACTATCCTAAAAACAACAACAATAATCCCTGACTGTTAACTTCAGATTAACATCTATTACCATAATGATTAGCTGAATGGCTTTGAAAATCTAAAAGAAATTTTACAATAAGTCACAGTGTTCAAGACCAATGGGTTGGTAATTGCTGTACTAGAGATAGTTAAAGCAAATCTCTTTCAAAAACTAGAATTCATAATAGAAGCCTTAAAGTGTTAAGTTACATAATGCCTTAGTGATTCATTCACCATCTTTATATATCATACATCACAATCTTAATAATCGATTTATTTGTTGCTTAATCTTACATTCACATCAAACATTTTATCATGTATCATCCTAAAAATGTTTAAGATTTCAATAGATTTCCCTGGAATTTTTTTTTTGGTCTTAAGGCTAACTTTTCAACTTAATTTAAATAAAATATATATTTGACAAAAACTTTAAAAAAAAAAAACAAAGCTTATAAAGGGAAAGGAATGCATATTTACTGACATATATCTCAATACTGCAAGATTTATTTCCATTTTCTATATAACAAACTTAATTAACTACCAATAATTAATTAAATTATTGTTTAATTTTTTATTGATTTATGTGTTGTCATCTACAATGAATAACTGTGCAAAGTTTCAACTTGATACGAGATTGGAAATTTAAGTGCAAGAAAAATTTATAAAAGAATCATGCCAGACAGACACATGGAGTGAGTTTCTATAAGCTTTGTAATAATGATAAAACTTTTGGCCCTGCTAGATTACATTTTTCATTTCTTTTCATACCATTTCTCTGGTGTCAAAAAATATTTTGCAAAGCATAATATTAGCTATACTATACAACAAGATTAAGCACAAAGACAATATTAGAAAGTATATAATTACAAATTCAAATTTATATTAATTTAATTGCCTATACATTTAGATAATGGGACATTTTTAAATTAAGATCCATGCAGTTAGCCACTTCCACTGTGTCTAATGCAGATAAAGCAATTGGTGGTAACACTCAACGAAATCCAATAACACTTGCGAAAGGCAGAACAATCAATATAAGTTAGTCGACTCTGATACTGAACAAGAAGTTTAATAGCAATGAAGAGAACCATACAATGTCAGCTAATTCTCTACGTTTATAACAAGCTTCCTATCTCTAAGGCGTCCTGGAAGTAGTCTATTTACATTGGCTGACATTTTGCTCTGCCTAAAACCTAGTCTTGTTTTTACTAGTCACGTTATTGTCTCTAAGTCAAAACTTTCCCTATTTCCGAAACAAATAACTAATTCCTAATTGTGCCATAACAATGCAATGAAAAACTACCTGGAATTTTTAAAGGCATATCCCATGTACCAACAAATGTGCCCCAAGGTGATCCCCTTTCCTTAGGCACATTAGTCAGTAAATGGCCACGATCATTAGTCAGGATGCGTGTAAATCCAGTTTTTGCCCTTGGAAACTGTAATTCAAAAGAAACAAAAAAAAAATATTTATTGAATGAAATGTAGATTTTTTTTTGTCAGTAATGCTACAATTATCTATTTTCAATAATTTTCCTGAACATAAACATAACATAAAATATTTATAGTTTATGCTATACTGATATAAGAAGCCATATAGCTCCTTATTAATATTAGAAAAAAAAGAGTAGAGAGTAGTTTATTACAAAGCATAGAAAGGTAGACAATTTAGTCAATGTATATAGGCATATTAAGATCTATAGGTGGATGTATGCATTTGTATATAGGCCTATTATTGTACCTTGCCTACTGTATTTTTTGGTAACTCCCAATTTTGCAGTCTGTCAGAAGAAAAAGACTTTTCATACTGTGGAAAATATAAGAGATTAAAATATTTCATAGCTTCTTTGTTGGTGTTCTTTCTCCTCTAAGGTTTATGTTTTAGATTTAAATGTATGAATATGAACTAACAAAAATAGCACTTGTTGATATGTACCTAGAACTAGATCTTGAAGAAATCTAATCAATTTTAGGTTTTAAAAGATTAATTTACTAATAATAAAGTATTCATTATCACATATCAATATCACTTGTGTAGCATTCCAAAACAAGGACCCAAACATTTTAATTTTGGGATCATCAAAAATCATCATCATTTTATTCATTCATATTCAGTAAACAGAATATTAAGATCTATCTAATAAATATGTATACCATATTGATCACCATCTGACCATATCTCCTTGACTGACCAGCCATGTCTCAAATAATATATATATATATATATATATATATAAATAATTTCAATTTAATTAAATAATAAATATGAAATTATCTTAATCAAATCTTTTAGAAGAATTTTTATATCAACAGGATGGCTGTCTGATCTTCAATGTTCTATGATCTCAATATATTAGAAGAATTTTAAGATCAATTGGAATAGCTGCCTGGTCATGTGATATGTGCGCTGGATTGTCCTTTGAACTTCTTGATGGTCCCGTCATCATGTGGGAGATTTGGACTAGGAAGTAAATTATTTTCAACTCTGGAGGAACATTCAAAACATGTTAAACAAACAAAACATTTTACAAAACAAACACAATACTCTAGACATGAATACTTCAAAATGTAATAATCTAGATCTTTAATATTATCTTTTATTATTATTATAATTATAGAATTTAATTTTATTTAGAACTAGTCTGGGTTCCAAAGGACTGTAAATGCCAGGGGTGAAAGTGGGGATAAGCACCCACTTTCCAAGAAATGCTCCCATGGCTTGTGTCTCTAAATGCCTCTGACAGTCAAATCCAGCTCCTGGCCTTCACATGTGATTTTCCCAAAAATCCGTCGGAACCTGTTCTTACAAACTGACAGGAGAAGGGATGAAAGGCAGAACACTGGAGCCTCAAAACCAGTTTAGCTTCGTGTTGATGGGGCACGTCAGCCTAAATAATGCAACCCATCTAGGAGAAGGAAAACTCTGACTCCAAACCTCCACTCTGTGGCGATACTCCCCCGTGTGGGTATCGGGACTTGGAAATGACCAAGAGAAATAAATAACCCCACTGCCTTTCCACTTGAATTTCACTAAGTGAATATAAGTGGACCTTCCCCCCCTCTAGACTCTAGGTGCTTTTTGACAGAGGTCTGGATTGCACTACACCAGACGGAGGTCCTTGTCTCACTACATTCTAATACTAGATATAAATCCATCATGAAGTGTTTTTTTTTTTCTGGATCTGGTGAATGTGATATCGTGAAGGGGCCTGGATCCAGGATGTGACGATTCCACAGGGCATACCCAGGGCACAGTCCACTATAAGCTTTCTACTGCAGAAAAGTTCCATTTGGAGAGCTCTATGGATGGCGGAGAATGGACCATTGGCCAACCCCACCTTGTCCCATGGATATTCCGGTTACAGTCTAAATTCCAAAAATGATAATCATAAATCACTGGATCTCTAAATTAGATCTAGTACTAGTGACGACTAGATTTAGATCTATAATCTAGTCATTGCCATCATTATAATTATCATTATTTCAATATGTCGTATGATATTTCAATTTTGCATCATGCAGTATAGGTAGAACTCTATAACTATAACTCACTATAAGTTAGTATAAGTATAATAATACTAATTACTATTAATACTAAAAAATAGACATAATTACGTAGTAAAGATTCTATAGTCTAATATGAAAAAAAAACAAACCTGATTTGCGTGAAAGTTTATGCTCATTTTCTAGCAGAAACAGAATAAAATACTGCGGGAAAGACTAAAGATTCCGGGTAAAAGAAGGTAGCTTTAGAAATACGAGTCTTGATGTATCATGTATTGTAAAGATGCATATAATCCGTTGTCATCTAAAGCTATGAGGTTGCTAAGAAAATAGTATCGCAGCTAATACGTTTAAATCTAGTCTAGATCTACTTTAAAAGCATAATATAGATTTATCTTTAATTTTAATGAAAAACCTTTTTTAAATAAAAAAAATGTCTGATACCCAAATAATTAATTAGATAGATCTAAATTATTGTATAAAATATTAATACAAATGATTTCATTATATCATTATTGATTTTAGATTTAGATCGAGCATTACTGCGAGGCTAAAACCTCACAACATGATTTGTTTTCCGGTTAAAATAGAGAGATCTATTCCCTAGATCAAGATATTAATTTCAGCCGCTATAACCTATAGACTAGAGATCTAGGCTCTAGACGTACTAGCTTCTATTACAGTTGGCTTCAACAAAATGACATTTTTTCACTTTGGAAATTGCGTTGCCCTTGCTTACGTACCATATGTTATAGTTTATAAATGCTCTGGATTGTAAGTCAATCAATAAATTAAAAAAAAAAGAATAAATATAGATCTAATAATTTTAATTAAATAATAATTTGAATAATATAATAATTAGTCTAGACTTTTGAATTAGTAGAATTAGGGGTAATTTAAGTTTAGAGTAACCTAAGCTCTTATATTTGTGACACCCCATCTCAATTCTTCTTCGCTGAACACGTCACTTTGTTTGTAATTCACCTGTCTTTGGTTTTGGGAGCAAAAATCGTCATTTCGGGACTGCACATGCCCAATTTTAGATATGTTCTGGTATTTTTGTTTCGTTTTTACAAAGTAGATGGAAATTTTGTAGATTCTCGGTAACCATGTAAATAAAGCTACAGGACAGTGCCCGCCGACCTCCTCGTGGTGTCCCCTGGTAACTGGAGTAAGTCCACCCTTTGCTCTCAGAGTGGTCTGAAAAAGGCTAACGTTGCGGGAGCCCCAACTTTCCTACCAGGCTCTCATACTCTCCTGATACAGAGTTCTGCTGGTGAGGTCTGGGTAATGCTAAGCTCTGATCGACATAACCCCTGCATGCTCGTCTGGTGTAGGGATTTGTGTCTATCAGGGTTTTAGCTAATGCTGAACTGATCAGCCGCCGCCCTGGAGACTAGTGGAGGGTCAAGCCATCAAAATTTGCGGGCCCTAAACTGGTGGCTTTGAAAAAAAAAGGTCTCCTGCCTCACTCCACTTTCGTGGATTAAACCCTGCCCATATGAGCGAGTGGTTGAATTAACTGATCTTTCAATCGATTCATAGTTCAATGCGGTCGTTTTTTTTTTTGGCCTAAGTCTGAGGAAGAGTGTCCATGCAATCTTCACCTATTTCTAAAAGATCCAATTTTTGTATTAGCCATCACATTTTGTTAGATAACACGAACATTTTTATTCCCCTACAAACATTTGAAATAACCAACTAATATTCTTGTACAGAGCTGAGTACAGTGCCTTTTGGAAATGTGTACAAGCAGGAGGAGCCTATTTGATTACACAGCTGTGTAAGATGATGTTACTGGCTACGTTCTTTCCCTCTACTGAGTCTGTCTCTGGTGGCCTTGATGTGACTGGGGTAAGAAAGCAAATAAATATCATTCATTACATTTAAACTTTAAAATCTCTTTCTAACCTTGTGCTGGCAAAATCTCTTTCTAACCTTATGCTGACAAAATCTCATTCTAACCTTGTTCTGGCAAAATCTCTTGCTGATCTTCTGCCGGCAAAATTACCTCATATTCTGAAGTTTCTCCTTCTCTGTAAATATTGTCAAGTTCACTGAACCCTTTTATTCCTAGTTGATTTTCCATTGTTTCAAAAGTATCATTTATATAATTGATCTCAAATCGTCAAATAAAACATTTGTCCATCCATGCAGGAATTCTTCAAGTCAACTGTTGACATTGCTGACCTGATAGGCCTTCACATTGTTATGTCTAAATTTGCTGGTAAAGGTCAGCTGAAGTTTATGATAGCTGGAATGGGGTGGGCCACTGCAGAGTTAGCTGTCACCAGGTTAGTTCTTTAGCAAAATGTATACACCTATAAATGGTGAAATGTGCTTTTAAAAATAAAAATTTTTTAGTTTTTTTTTTCACTGAAAATGTTTTTGTTTCATCCTATTTTGGATTAAAGTTTAATTTTTGTGCAAGATAGATTCAATTTTTAAAAACTGATTGCAGATCTGAGCTCTAGCATGGCCCATCACTGGTCATACAAACTTGGAAATCTAAATGGAAGTCAGGCTTTACTTAGACGCAAAATAGCATTGGTCTTTAGTGGCTTTTCTGTAATAATAAATTTTTATGTAATTAACAATTTTATCTTGTATAATCATAATAATGTAGGCCCAAATTAATATTTCTCAGATTTTATATATATCAACTAATCTTAAAGGCTTAAACATTTTTTTTTTAAGAATCCAAGTTCAAGTCTAAATGAAATAATTAAATGATTCAATACGGTTAAATCATTGAAATGTGTTTAAAACATTTTTTTGATGATGAAAGTTTATATGAAAGCCAAACATGCATTCTAAAGTGCTGATTGGCTTTATTTTAGACGACACATTAAAATACACAGTGTAGCTTAACAATTTATTTGTTTACATTCAATTCTCCTTAAGCTGTAAAAAAATAGCTGAACATTTTTATAATGTCTCCATCACTACTAACAAAATGTGTAGAATTAATTTCACCTTTTCTTCTCAGATTTCTGCCACTGTGGATGGGAGCAAGAGGAGTTGAGTTTGACTGGAAATACATACAGATGAGCTTAGACTCCAATATTAGTCTTGTTAGTAGGCCTTATTACTTTTCCCCCATTTGTTATTGCTGATAAGAATGTCTGAATTCTTTGGATTTAAATAGATCCTTCTTTTTCATGCTACTCATTTCATATCAAAATAAAACAGGACTTACAGAGAACAATTGTCCTTTAATTATTCTTACAGTTAATTAGGTACTTTTGGTAAACATTTATTGAAATGAGCTTGCTATAAAAATGATTTTCTCTTTTTTGTTTACCCAGATAAGCCACATCAGTGTTGCCATGTTGGTTTGGTTGTACAGTCGAAGTGATTTACAGAAGTCCTCTCTGCCCATTGTGATTACATTGTTAGCATTATCCTGTTACAGACCCCTGATTGTTGAGTATGTTATTTCATCACTTTTTTAAAATATATATATATTAGTTTGATTTTATGATTTACATTTTCCATAGTGAAATCTGAATGTATGTACATTTTCAATATCTGTATCTTAAGAGTTTGAAATAATATTGAGTTAAAATAAATGATAAAATTAGGATTACTTTGAAGTTTAACCCTTTAGTCACTAAGCAGTTATGGAAAACTATCTCTCTCCGCCCCCCCCCCCCCCATCCCCAAAAGAAGGGATATAACTGAATATATCATCAATTATGTTAAGAAATCATAAACTCTTCTTTTTATAAGAGGATCAAGGGATTACTATCATCTTTTTAGTCATAAATAGGTTTACAGAGCTCAGAAACATTGAAATATGTCAAATTTAGTTGCGTCCAGTTTGACAAGATCTAACAAAATCAATACTGGATCTATCATCTTTTCTTCACTTTTGCTACTATTGTCTCAAATGACTCTAAATCACTTACCCCAATCATTTTTTCCTTATTCTACAGCTGAAACATAAATATTTCCAATAAAATCATATCCAGTTAAAGCCTACACATTGGCCTAAATAAGTTTCATTTTAGTAGGCTAGCAAAAAAAAATGTAATTTTCAAAAAAATCATAACAATCCATTCCAACAGGCACCAGATACCAAATAAACTCATAAAAATAGTTTCACTATTGCTCTCTTAGGTCAGAGTTTGTAAAGGCATAATTATAGTAATTGTCAGTTCTGAAGTTTAATGATGAGTGCACTATTTCACATGTTGCAACATACATATTTTGCAGCATTGGATGCAAACAAGACTGTTGTCCTTGAGGGGTTTATATAATTTTTCTTTTTGTCATTTGTGCCCAGGTGTCAGAGTCATAGAAAAGTGTTGCATTGGAGGAGAATATAAATTTAAAGCAACTTACACACAAGTAACAGTAGAATCTGGAGACAGATTTTCAGTGAACTGCCGGAGACCAATGTGGACAGTATAAAAGCACTAATTACCATTTGACAGCTGTGCTGGGTCAGACACCTATCCCGCATGGGAGACAACTGCTTGCCAAAGTTGTTCTTCTTTGTTGATGAATGCGTAACAGAGGTACCCCTTGGAAGCGCTATAAAGATCAACTCATGCATCATTTTGCCCTCACTTGCATAGAGGAAAGTAGCTGACAGCAGATGGTTCCTGATAGAGATAGTTGGAGAGCTCTCACAAAGGCTGCTGGAAACAACACATTTAAGACCCAAAGAAAAGCCATTATTGAAGACAGGCTCAGAAGGCAGAAAAAAAATTTATAGGCCACCGGTGGATAATGGCTTTGTCTGCACAAGATGCAGAAGAATATACACATCGCATTGTGTTTACATAGTCATTTGAAACACTGCACTGATCCTAATTGAAGACATTGCCATTATTATCTGATAACTTAATTCAAAACATCAATGCCCTTTAGTTTGTTTCAATAATCATTTTTATAATCTTTTCTGTTCTGTTTTAACCAATGTTTTGTTTTTATTTCTCACAGAATTCTGGTCCAGGCAGTAGGGCTTGGGTCGTGGATGCTGCTGCTGGCTAAGGCTTCCTTCACATCTGTTGTAGCTCTTATCTCCTTGCAGATGTATCTCAGCATTCCTTCCCAGGGAAGCAACTCCTATTACTAATGCCTAAGATTAATAATAAATAGCTTAAATTCAGTAGTATGGTGCTTTTAATTACTGAAAAATCTCTTTGGTCTAAAGAGTTAGAGATGTTTTTAAATCTTTTACATTTTTTTTTTTCTTTGACTTATTTCAGAGTTAAATGTACCATTACATCAGTGTTCACTTGAATGATATTGAACATAATTTAAATAATATACTGCTAATAGTAGTACTGGGTTGTATATATTGTTCTATCATGCTTTATTCAGCCACTGAAACAATTTTTAAAAAGTAATCATTTTTAGTAAGACCAATCTTGTCATTTGGTGTGATTGATTGATTGTTTTAGATTTTTCACTAATCAGAACCTACTGTGTTGGATGAATGAATGATTACCAGAGATAGCTTGTGCTAGTACACTATTTCAAAAGATTTTTTTGACTGAGCTGTTTATTATCATACAATATAAATAATATCTTCATATTGTCTGTGCTTTTCAGCAAAGTGTTGATTGTGATAATGTCCCTGACCCAGTTATGTGTGATAGTGTAGTTCTGAATGTAAAGGGTGTCATGAACCCACATGTCATAATTTATTGTCTATGAATTCAGATCAGCTTGTGAGGGGGGGGGGGGGGCATGCATTGTTCGTATATCAGATATGAACAAACATGAATGAATGTTGAAATCATTGGTTTTGTATTGGAAGTTTGTTGATCTTTTATGTGAAGTTAGAATAGAATATGTTCAATTAAATTGTCCTTTCTATTTCTGTTTTTTAAATGTATACATTTACTGAATGAACAAATTTTTATTTTCTAACTTGTCCATATGAAAATGTCTAAAACAGCTTTACTCAAATTGCTGGCAGGGGGGTCATGATATGTCAACTGGGGGTTGTTATGGGGGGGAGGGGGGTTAGATCTGGCAATTTACTACTTTTGAAGGGTAAAAAAAAATATAATTACTTAATCCATAACTCCAGGTTTGAATATTAACCAAGTAAAATAAAAATGTTAGAAAAATTTTTTTTTAGTAAAAGACATTTTATCTTCTAAGAACCTTTTAAAATTAACCCCTTTATGCGAGAGGTGTCTACAATAATATCGACTTAAAACGTTTCAAAGAAGATTTTTAAGAAACGAGATTCTTCTTGACTTTCTTGTATTAAAGCAATTGAATTTCTCATAACTCGTGCATCGCTGAGGACTTTTTTGTAACAATAAAAAAATTACCCCATAACCCATTACCGACACAGGTACATTATCGACACAGGTACATTATGTTTACCTCGAATGTCCCTTGCATAATAGTATTTTAATAGTATTAGACATGCATTAGCTTGTCTCGACCCATTTTGTCATGAACTGAACACAGGTATTAATGCTCTTCTTGAAAGTACTTCACTGGTGAGAAACACAGGTCTAGAAATTTATTTCTTAAAAAGCATTTCTTGATGCAAGAAGTGGATTGCATTAGCACTTCATTTTACCATAAACATGCCCCCCAAAAAATGGTTGGTAGAAATCTATACAAGTGCATCAAGGCTATCAACCGATCAATTTAAAATACTATTTTGCATCCCAATGCATTATTGCAAAGATTTTCAATGACATAGAAGCACAAGTAGTATACAGACTGGTAAAGATAAAAATGCTAAAAGTAAAATGAGAAAAATCTTTCAAATTGGACAAAAATATTATCAACTATCATTGGTAAAATATCTATTAAAAACATTAGAGCTAATACTTATAATTTGAAGATAAGAAGATGTAATTAATTAGTTGAATCAGATATATAAGTATACTAGCCAAATATGACCTGCGGCCTGTGTATATTGCTCATCTCGTGGATTGGATTTAGATTTATGTCAAACATGGAGAATGTTCCCTACACATTTTTGTAATTTGACATGAAAATAAACATACAGTGTGAAAATGGGTTCATCTGTTCAGCCAACATATTCATATCAAATACTGTGAAAAAGGGTTTACCCAATTTGTTGTAATTGTTTTCTTTAATAGCGTTACAATTAGGTACTTTTTGTCTATTTTTAGGGCCTTCTTGTTGCAGGTGGGACATTAAACATACACTATGGTCTTCTCAATGATCTAAGGAACATTTATGCCATGTTTAATCAAGCTGGTCAAAAAATTCTGATTTTGATTTGGGACATACATATGTTGTGTACTTTCTGCTTTATATTATAGATACTTCATGCATGCAGTTTATAGTCTACAAATAAATCTACATCATCCCACTTGTGGTCTTTTCAAAAAATAAATATTTGTTTAGATGAAATACCAATTTGTAAACACATCATCTTTCATCAATTAATCAGTTGTGAAAATATGTTTACACACTAAAATATGTATGCATACCACATGATTGTTTTGCTTCAAAACCCACTTGAAGAAACAGCCATTGTAGCACTTTTGATGAGTCAGTGTAATGGACAACATACCCCTCATCTATCAATTGAAAATATGTCTGTGTGTAGTCACTGAATGAACTCTTTATGTTGTGTCTGTTCTATGTATGTGTGTTATTCTGTTGAGTTGTCTTTATATGAGAAAAGAGTGTGTAATCACAACAAATTTCTATAAGGATCAATAAAGCAGTCTTAGATATTGTATTATGTAGGTCAAAAACTGTTTTATAAAAAAACACAAAAGGCCTCAAGTTTTATATTTTACCATTTTAATAGACAAATTATATAATAAAAAAAAGTCTACAAAACTACATGCAGTATTTACAATAAACTAATATATACAATGAGCTTGGATTTTATATAAACATTTACAAATCATTTTAAATAGATCAATACCGTAATGTCAAAGTTATGACTTGACAATCAGAGTTGATTAGTACAATATCTAAAGAGACTGCTATTTGTAACAATGTTTTTATCATGGATGTGGATCACAAAATATAAAGAGCATGTGCACAGCATTTTTGCAATTCAAAGCCATTCCAAATGTGATTCCCTGCACTATTTGTTTTCAACCAAAAAAAAGTGGAACCTTACCATCACAAAGGAAATGTTTTGATTGTGACGTTATGTTGTTCTGTACGTCACTTAAGTTTAGATCTCAGTGTATGTATGTGTGTGCCTGACTAGCTACTAGAAGTGTTTCATTTAGACTAATCCTAACACTGGACAACTCAATAGCCTGAAGCTGAGGAAACAAAAGTAGGTGCATTAGTCACAAGACAAACACATTGCGGCAAAAGTTTCAACTTTTATCTCACCCTCTTACTGAACACTTTGCGGCAAAAGTTTCAACGTATATATCAACCTCTTGCTCAACACATTGCAGCCGTATGATGATGGACAGTAAATAAAAGCTTTATCTTAAATACCACTGACTGCCTTTACATGAGGCCACTATGACAGATTGAATTGAAATCTCCTGTAAAGAGGGTCGTTAAAGATGAACAAAGGATCAGTTTTGATCTGCCCCAGGACAAAGAGGACACATGAGCCAATATAGCCAAAAATACTTATAAAAAAAAAAATGGTCTAGTAACATCAGTAGTTCTTGGCTATAAATGACTAGCATCTAATGAGCCAGTACTAGCAATGCAATGGCACCATGATGATTGTCATTGTGAAGGTCAGGAAGACCAAAAGTGTCACTCATTTTCTATGGCCAACAGTTGACAACAGAGCAGTATCTGGCCAGCACAATGACTGCCTCTACCCAATCAGGTACTGATGAAGTAAAACCCTGACGATTTCTTAAATCACTAGTAAGGTTACACATCACCAAGTTTCATGACTGAAATCTTCAGTTAGCCAAAATAGGCAATATCTAAGTCTGTTGTAATGAAATACAAAATGTCACTGAATGCACATTATCTGCTGATTTTATCATTAAGTCAAACAGTTGTTTTTTATTTACATTATGTATTATTCTAAGAATTATATCATATGGCAAACATGCTGCTACCTGGACTTGTAAATTTAGGATATTTCATTAAAATTAGTAACATATACAACATAAATGATCTCCCCTGTCAATAGTACTGTCTCCCTTTACCTGCATTCTCACCAGCCCCATCATCTCCCTTGTTTCTATCTTTATGTCTAGACTTTTCTTGCTTTGAAGATTTGGATTTTTGAGGCTTGGACTTTTTGGAATGGGTTTTCTCCTGAGGTTTCTTTACATTGAGTATTGGATGAATTTCTGAAAAAATTAAATGGCACCATAATGAAAATATTATGATAAATAGCCCACATCATCAACTAAAGTTCAATTCATGCGTTCATAACATAATTTTGTAAAAAAATTAAATTTGATTAATCGAACCACTAGTTAAATTACACCAGACACTTATTCTGACCAAATTCTATTGTACTAAACCAATTTCATTATATCATCGAATCTGGTTAAACAAATCACTGGTTAAAAGGACCCAAAATGATCGTGTCCCACGATGGTCCAATTAACAAGATTTTACTGTATATAATTAAAATGCTGCATTATTTCCCTTTTTTTCACAATGAAATGAAACTATGTGAATATAATGTTAAGATCTATGACTGATAATTTCAAATCTTTATAGTTAAACATTAAAAGACATTTTAGTCTAGTCTGCTAAGAATAAACAACAAAAGATCTATGCATCAGGAAACTGACAGAAAATGTGCATATAGCACATCAAAATAACGAGCCATTGCTTTAGTAAGATTTATTATGAGGCAACATTCAAAGACTATTCAGTCGGGGTTGTCTTTAAAGCCTTGGCGTGCTTTCCCAGGCCACTGACATTTATTGTACACATTCATACTTAATGATGAATAAATGAGGAGCTGTTAACATAGTCAATATATTCAACATGAATCATTTACAATGTTAACATAGTCAATATATTCAACATGATGACTTATTTAAAATTTTAACATAGTCAATATCTTCAACATGATGAATTATTTACAATGAATTAAATGATGATATATCCTCTTTTGATGGTATGAACATCATCACAAATAATGAATTATACATATACATTTTGTAATATTCCATTAAACATTCTGCACCTAACGGTCTCACAAGCTCAACACACCACCTCAGTACATATTCGGCACTCTAGACAACAAATGGCACAACACTAACAAACAGCTGACTCCAGTGTAGACCCAATATACAATCCTAACACTAGCTCCCTGATGCCAAAGACAAAGTCTTAAGAAGACTATTTTACAAAACTAGGCAGTGAAACAACTGCAAGAGTAGAAACGGTTCACACATACTTACCCTACACTCAGATGACCACCAGAAAGTATTACAGAGATAAAAGACCAACATCTCCAATAGTAAGAAAGAGGCTAGATAAACAAAAAGCAATACAGCAACAAAGGTACATTCTTCTATGATTTAGCACACAAAAGAATTGGTGCAAGAAAAGTATAAGTGCTCACCACCGAAACAAGTTAAAATTCTATTACTTCACAATTTGAGAAGAAAACTCACCGTCACGAGGTGCATCTGGTAAGTCAATGTCCATCATTTTTGTCTTTTTTTTCTTTCCTGACGGTGGACCATCCGACTGATTTCTTTTTTTGTCACTGTCATGACTGTGTCTGGTTCTCTTGTCTCCCGCTGTGTCAGACAGAGAAGACAAACATGACATAGCAAGATGACTTATACAGAAGACAAACATGACATAGCAAGATGACTTATACAGAAGACAAACATGACATAGCAAGATGACTTATACAGAAGACAAACATGACATAGCAAGATGACTTATACAGAAGACAAACATGACATAACAAGATGACTTATACAGAAGACAAACATGATATTGCAAGATGACTTATATAGAAGACAAACATGACATAGCAAGATGACTTATACAGAAGACAAAAATGACATAGCAAGATGACTTATACAGAAGACAAACATGACATTGCAAGATGACTTATATAGAAGACAAACATGACATAGCAAGATGACTTATACAGAAGACAAAAATGACATAGCAAGATGACTTATACAGAAGACAAACATGACATAGCTAGATGACTTATACAGAAGACAAACATGACATAAGATAACTGTACTTATATCAAGGTCACTTAAAACATAAACTAATTAGTCACTATCATTGAGTTTGACTAATCCACTTTTAGTTCCTAATAAAATAGTAAACTAAATGACTTAATGTCATATTAAATTTATATTAAAATCCAACTTATCCTACAACCCAAAAGCCTAGCATTAAATATCTGTATTTGCATGATAAATAAACAAAGTTCTTTTATTAGTGCTACTTACTTGTTGGTGTTTCAGGGGCCTGAGATTTCTTTTTCTCTGGTACAGTTGTAGTTTGGTCATCATTCTATACAAACAATAGAAGTGGAAATTGGATATTAATTAGTGACATATAATTATCCTTACTAAGAAGTTGTTTTATTTCAGCAGACTTAACATTTTCATGCCTAACATGTATGAAAAACTGCAGAATATGAGTGAAAATAACAGTCAATTTTAGCATTAGATAGTAATTAGCTTAAAAATAACTTCATAAAAGAAAAAAATAAACTTATCAACTTACATTATTTAAAAGAAAATTAAGCAGAATTTACATTGTAAATATCATTTATTTCAGATTTGTCAAGGTAATTAATCAAAATAACATGGCCAATAAGACTTAGTGTCAAACATTCAAATAAAAAGCAATAGAAATGTATAAATTGAAAGTCTAATTAAATGTTGGGAAAATAAAAAGGTTCTAGGATAAAATATTGGAAGAAGCAAAAATTTCAGCCAAATTAAAGTTGCTATCAGCATTTTAAAAATTAATTCTAGCAAAATACTGAGTGAAATGAAAAGTAAAAATGAAGAATTAGAGCTTATTCCTTATTTCTTATGTACGGTAGGTTTTTAAAATCTACAAATCATGTGAATGGGAAAAAAATAAATATCTTTCTCTAGAAAGATGTATTTTTATTTAGGCTTACATATCTAGTTTCAATTATTTCGTTTAAAATATTTTAGAATTAATGAATGAAAAAAATTGATATCAAGTCAACTGGAAGTTGAGGTTTCTAGCGACAATTCTGCCATAAGTAAAAAAAAAAAAAAAAAAAAAAAAGCAAAGTCTTGGTATGTGCATGGCAATGATGGGACGTTAGATTAGCGTAACACGACAGTGCTTCTTGTTTTACAGAGACAAAACTAAGTGCAAACACACCAGCTGAAACTCTGCATGTGAAATTCAAAGGATAAAATGGATCTTTTACTCTTGATAATTCATTTGCTTATAAGCACACAAGAAATATCAGTACATCTAATATTTGAGCTTCAACGTCTAGAATCAACTCAGTAGGCAAAATATAAGGCAATATAAAGCTCAATACCTGTCTTTTATTTCAAAATGTATACATTTTATGAGCTGAATACTGAGTTCACAGGAAGAGATTATGTGCAGGGCTTATTGTATTGACTAAACCAGCCAACAATGCCCTAAAACCTAACCAGAATATAAAGTTGCTTAAGGATTGTTGAGTCCACCCAGCTCTAATGGCTACCTGACATTAGTTGGGGAAAAGTAAAGGCGGTTGGTTGTTGTGCTGGCCATATGACACCCTCGTTAACTGTAGGCTACAGAAACAGATGACCTTTACATCATCTACTCTATAGGCCATAAGGTCTGAAAGGGGAACAGGACAAGGCAAGAGAGAATTGTTATGGCACAATTAGGAATTTGTCACCAACAGTTATTTGTTCTATTGGGTGGGAAAGTTGTGACTTGGAGACAATGTCACAATAAGTTAAAAACAAGACTAGAATTTAGGAAGTTAACAGAAGATTTTGGCAGCTAGAGTAAGGTCAGCTTTACTAACTGAAGTAGAGATTTAGCTTGATGACATTCGATGATTCCCTTCATTAGTACCGTGTTCGACATTTGCTATCATCGTCGACTAACTTATATTGTTGGCCTTTCACCTCTGTTATTTCGATTTCGTTATTTGAGTGTTACCTCTGTTTGACCTATCTGCATTATGCTTAAGACACAGCGAGGAAGCGCCTAACTGGATGGTATAGAAGCTGATGCAACATATCCTAAGCATCTAAGGTCAGACAACCTTGCAGGTGACAGCTTTGTCATTGTGAACATAAAGAAATCATTGCCAAAACATCAGGCCTCATTTCCAAGAGATGACAAGGAATGAACTCAATCTTGATTTTAAAACTCAAATCTCCTTAAACTGTTCACAGAACAACCCAGAGACCACAGCAAAGACAAATTGACACTTATTTTGACTTAAAAATACTGCAATAAGATTGAAGCATCTCAATCAAGATTCCTTTAAGCGTAAAGGACATGTTCTGCGCACAGAAAAAAAATATTCCAAGTGTTAGCCTAGAGGGCAACAAAAAATTCAATAAATGTCACATCTACTGTCAGGAACAACAACATTTGGTAAAGACAATATTTTATTATGTTTGTGAATGTGCATTTACTATCCTGGACATATGCTTAAACGTATCTGAAGATTATAGAATTTTGAATACGATTCAATAATATTTGTAATTTTGTAACAACATCTTGAACACTTAATGTCATGCAACCTTCTTCAAAGACATGTGATAACCTCTAGACAAGATTTATTTCAAGCTAGTATGTCACAGATTATTGTATTTAAAGTAGGACGAAATAAAATTTAAAAGTATGCAAAATTTAAGATTGCCATTGAAGCTGTGTCAAAAGGAACTACTAACGCATGATAACATATTTACTGGAAGTAACAAATTGAAGATCAAGTAATAAAACTGTCTGAAATCATTCAAAAGCATTTCTAGGAAACCAAATAATGTTTCAATATTGACTAGCAGATAACGAGTAAAATGACATCAGAGATGATGCCTTATGTAATGAATTTCATCAAACTAGGAATAAATGTAGAAAGCCAAATTGGTATTTGAGAAGCAGTTAGGATTTGGGGAAGCACTTGTCTCTAAGCTGTTCAGTTACATAAATAAACTGGTTGCTAAGTGAGTATTGTATTTAAAAAAATGAACAACTTAAAACAAACTTCAATTATCTGTGAAAAATATTCCTGGAAATTAAAAGGAAAAATAATGTAGCAAACATTAAGAAAGAAATTAGATAAAGCACATATTTTCTCTTTTTTTTTATGTTCTGATTTCTTTAGTTTAATAGAAAATGTCTAAATGTTTGTCACAGACTAACAAACTCTATTTCTCAAATAGATACATCACTATGTCACTGAATAAAACAAATTAGTTTTTAATAACTTTGAATTATCAACAGAGATTACTTAAAAAATTAATATCAAACAAACTCTTAAACAAAAAGTCCTAATCAAATTTTAAATTTGTAACAAAAAAGTGAACAAAAAAAATGATCAACACAAAATGTAACCAAGTTAAATCAAGATGTTTTGGATAGATACTTGACTGACATTGACCACAGTTCTTATAAACTGGATGATTGAAGAAAGTAATTTTTAAATTTATTTGAAAGAAGCTCGAATAATTTTTAGCAACAAATAATGAATGGAACTCAGCTTCCTCTCAAGTTATCATGACTACATAACATCTACATAATATTGACAAGTATGATTAAAAAAATTAAATGAGATTTGAAATGAATGTACTATATTGTATTGATTAACCCAGATAGAAATATTTTTATTTCAATTTTAAAAAATGTAAATGTAGCATTTATATTTAAATGAAAAAAAAAAATTTATAGACCTATTTTACATCAATGATTAAGTGTAACTAATTAGAGCTAGTCTCAATTTTTTACCATGCAGAGCAATGAAACTACAAAATGCTAAAAGTAAATGACAATAATCTTTTGTCCTTATAGTACTCAAGCCCTGACCCATTGCATTTAACACACAGCATGTAGATTACCATACAGCAACTGCTACAAACGTGCAGAAAATCTCTAAGTCAAAGTGTTTAGTCTCAAATGAGAATACTTAAGAAGTATTATCAAAATAAAGATATTTCCAGCTCAATATTAATGGATGAACTTAGCTGATCTCATAAAATCAATGTCCTCCCCTGGCAATGTTAAAAGTAAAATCTTTCCACATCCTATTAAGAAAAGGAAGAGATATTCAACATGGGGAAACTGTGCTAGTTCCCTACCTCTAAGTGACCACCTTTTAACTGACATACTTTATTCTTCTACTGCTTTATACCACATTCCCCTAGCACCCAATCCAACTACACAACCCAATTTGTTTATACGTATATATATGATATGATGGCTATTTTCACATCTTGAAACCAAATATTTGTTTGATTCATAGTGTGACAAAGTTTTTTGTCATACATAGGACTAACTTTTTAGTGCTCTAATACATTCCCCATTGTAGACATTAAAAACTAGAAACATACAAACAGAAATTAGCAAAACAAAAAAAACAGAGTGATTGTTACCGGTACTCTGGGTATGGCACCCTGCGATGTTCTTTTCTGCTCAGAATAATAAATGAGGGAGCAAAATAAAAACAAGACACATGAGAAGCACAAACACAAAAAGAAAGAAAATAAATAAAATGCAAAATCGTTACAGACAATGTCAGTAGCTTGTGTTTTCAAAGTCACACATATATCAAAATAAAAACATACTGACAAACCAAACATAATACAATTGTGTATCACTTATTTAGACGAAGTACAGAAGAGGACAAATTTAGGTTTTAGATTTTTAAATTTTATGTTAGATTTTAAATTTTATGGCACATTTGAGACATGTCGTGCCCAAGTTTTTCAGGGATTCTTTCTTCTACTCAACAAGTACAGAGTGTATTATGTTTTGTTTTATGCTACAAAAAACAGAAATGCTACAAGTCTCAAAATTATAAATATTGTCCCTGAAAAATCAAAACTCTTCCAAGTGATAATTACCAGTGATTTACAAGTAGTTTGGTTTCCAAACCTGGGGTCCTAAGTACAAATCTCTGTGAAGACTGGGATTTTGAATTTTAGGATTATTAGGGTGCCTTTGGTGAGTCAACATCTCTAATGGGTACCTGACTTAAGTTGGGGAACGTAAAGGAGGTTGGTCGTTGTGCTTGCCACAAGACACCCTGCTTATAAACCAATGACCATAAAAAAACAGATAAGTCAACATCATATGCTCCATAGATCACAAGGTTTGAAAGGGGAACTTTACTATTACTTTGACAAACAAAGGATATAATCCTTTAGCAGTAAATTATATTTTTTAACACATATAAATATTGAATTTGTAAAATTCATTCGACTGTCAAGTTCACAAGAGAAAAACAATTGAGCATTGATCATTTAATATGAAGCTCTAGATATGCGCCAAAAAGTAACTATAAACTGCCTGATAAAATAAATTTAAAAAAATAAAAATAATTTAAAAAGATCGAATAAGCCTCTAATAAGATGTTGGTAGCAGAAATTTGGTAACTGAATTCTGAGAAAATTGTGAAAAATGTTTTTAAAAAGTCTATTAGGATGTATCATGGGCTACTTTCGACAGGTTATAAATCAATGTTTTAATACCTCATATGCAAATCATAAAGGTGCAAGGGAACACTAACATTTGGTTCAATTTTCTTTTCAAATGTAGCATTTCTGTTTGAATACACAACTATTAAAACAATGAACGATATCATATTAACTGATTAAAAAAGGAAAGATTGTAAACTATACTTTGTAAGTAAAAGAAAAAAACACATTCAGTTTAAATAGAAAAAGCAAAATGTAACTTTCATCAAAATTATTCTTCAAATTAGGCTATTTTGAATGTGATTATGCAAGAAGTGACAGTTCCTAAACCTGAGAGCTATTAGATTTAATACATATTTGAAAATTACAGAAAATATCATAAATGGTAATTGCCAGATTTATTTCTGTCATTCAAATGTATACTTAGTATTAGTCTGTTGCTTGATATGCCAACTAATTGGAATGCCCAAGTAAACAGCCTTGCACATTTTTTCTCTAATTTGTTTTATTTTTCAAGTACTTCACTTTGTGTTTAAATAATTGCCTGAGAATCTCCATTGTGTAGACAAATGCCTAAAGTTGAAGCAATGCTTTTAAGAATGACAATAAATAGATTAAATACTATAAGAAGAAGAAGGAAAGAAAAAAGGAATAAAAGAAACATGAAGAAGACAAGAAAAAAAATATACTGAATCAAAAGTGACCACCACTTTCCAAAGAAGCTTAATTTCATCAATAGTTAGTAAAAGAATTGATAATTATGATCAAATTACTAATGCTTCAACTTTACTACAATAGGGTGATGCATGCTTTGAAAAAATATTTTTAAAAAAAGCCTTTGTTAAACTTTATACATTAATGTAAAAAAAAATACAAAAAATAATGTTCCATGCAAACAAAGGAAACAACTTTTGAGACATTTTTCTGCCATTTTGACCAAATAGAACAAACAAACAAAAAACAAAACATACTTCTCAAAGCAAGTCACACAACAGCCAAACCAAATGTTTGTACACTGAGATAGAGGACAGAAACTGTTAACTTACAGCTTCAGAGCTTGCCTGCCAACCATCTTCTGGCTCTTCAACATCAGGAGATACAGGCAGGAACAACAGAGCCTCTTTGTCCTCTTCATCTTCGTCACTGACAGAAAAAAAATGATGAGTGAGTGTGGAAGTGGTGAAAATGTTCTAGTGATGGGATGGGGTTGTGGTGGTCGTTCTCACATTTGAATCATGGTGAAGAATTTGTTCTTTTAGGATGTCTGAATCCACCAAACTGTGACCAATACCCTCACAATTTGTTGGGGAAAGTAAAGATATTAATGCTGGTTACAATATTCTCATAAACTGATGACCTTAAATACAGGAACATAGGCTGTTAGCTTTACAAAAAATCTCATAGCTTCAATGGGAAACTTTAAAATTAAGTGGCAGTAAAAAAAAGTTTAAGAGAAATGAAATAAGATGTATAGAAAAACCTAAGATCACTAAGACTTTATCTATTTATCATCAACTATGAAATCTATTTCTGTGGCCCATGGTTAACAAAGGTGTTATGTGGCCAGCACAGTGACCAACCCCATTACTTTTCCCCAACTAATGTCAGGTACTCATTCCAGCATAGTGAACTCAGAGGCGTCCAAAGATCCCGACATAAAAATCCCAGTCTTCATCACGATTCAAACCTTGGACCCTCAGTTTGGAAACCAAGCTCTTTACCGCTCAACCACAGTGCCTCCCAACTATGTAAGTAAATGATGTGTATTTATAATATTGTTTGACTAGGCTGAAAATTAATTATGCTCAATACCCAAAAAGTAAAGTAAAGTTCCCTTCTCAGACCTTGTGATCTATGGGGCAGATGATGTTAGGGTCACCTGTCTCTTTGGCCAATGGTTAATGAGCAGGGTGTCATGTGGCCAGCATAACAACCTCTAAATGAATTCCTTAGACATAACAAATGTACACAATATTTTTGTGTATAATTGAAATTATAAATTATAATTGAAATTAAATTGAATTATCAATTCAAAGTGAATCACCTGCTAACAAAGGCTTGTATAGGTTCCACTGTGCACACATCTACCTCTGTATCTTCTTCAACAGGAGCTAAAAAAAAGAAGGTTAATTTAATGTATTAGATCTTCCAAATTGGTAGGATGCATGAGGTGTAGTGGAGGATTTGGTAGACTACTAAACCAAAAGGGACTGAGTTATCCCCGTTTATATTTTACTATCTCTTTCTTGCAACACACACATTTTAAGTAGAATCACTCATACTGTAGAAGACAAAATTTATCTGCAATACAGACAATTTAAAGTAAGACCACTAATACAGCCATAGTCAAGATTCAATGGGAAGAAAGACAATGGGGCTGAATAGCCGTAGGACCTTAAGACATTGCCAAAGCAAGTTACTCCATTATGAGTCTTCAACCTTAAAAGGCAATTTCACTTGATCAAACTGTTTAAGACAATTGGCTACATTGTCGTCCCACACTACATAGCAATCAAACAATTAAACTTTTTTTTTTGCTTTGCTATTTTAAAATTTTATATGTATACAAAAAAAAAGAACTTGAATGAAGATTTCAAAGAATCATCTATTACCATTACATTCTTTCCCAGTAAACAGATAGGTCCTATTAATAGACAACAAAAAGGTAAATAACCCTGGCAGCTTACCTTTACTCTCTTCTTTCTCTTTGTCCTCATCCTCAAGATCAAACTCTGACTCTCTTTCATCATACTCTACATTCTCATCTAACTCCTTGAAGTCTGGTGCAAAAGCACTCCAGTTTTCCTGGACACAAACAGTACAATGGGAAGATGTTAAATACAAATTTCAGAAGAGCTTCAAATTAAAACATTATAAGATCCAATTTTGGTTTAAATAATTGTTTTTCAACATTCTCCTTGACTGAATGGGGTGTTGTTGCAACAAAACTATTTACATTAAACACTCAAGGATGAACTAACCACTTGATTCTGAGCCCATATTGACACCAAACCACTTGATATAGAAGCAATGATTGGTCTCACAGGATGCCACTAAAAAATAAAATAAATTGAAAAAGTCATATACAAACAATTGATTTATGCAAAGTACAACAGAAGATTTAAAATTCTATGAATTAATTATGATTAATTTTATTATATAATTTAAATTGAGACATTTCCTTATATTTTGTGCACAATGATATTAATAGCAATAACAACATTTGTTTCAAAATATAAAAATATTTTTTTTGAAAGCGAAATTTGATATTTCTATACTTTCACCAATCTTTGCACAAATACTTGTTTTCTATTGTCATTTGCACAAGGAAGAAAATCTGTTCTCTAACCAACTATTATGTTGTATTATGAACTGTCTATCACAAGATATATAATGACAAACATATATAAATTGTTCCATCCCTTAAGGATCAGATCATTATACTTTGTTCACAATACGTTTTCAATACAAGTCATATAAATCCAAATTCAGATATTATCATTACTATCATATTATCTTATTGTTATATCATAAAGGATACATTTATAAAAAGAAAATCTAGGATAAATTCTAATGGCTTATTTAAAAAGTTAGTACCAGTATTTTTTTTTTCTTGCAGTGATACAGGCTGCCAGATCATTTGTATATACCAAAGTTTCCAGTAGAAAGAGAGAGTGTCATATAATTTCGGGCATTTTGAGCTTTTTAAAAGGATATCATGTTAAAGAAGCTAGAAAATATACTTTTGAGTTATGTAAGTTTTTAGTTAACATATAAGTGGTTCTACTGAGCATTAGATATATCAAACAAATCAAATCATATAACAAATAAGGTTAGATTCCCATCTCTTATACCACTTGCTTTTTATTTCTCTACACTTTCCAGCAACCATTTCAAAGACATAAACACTTACAACAACATCAAGAAGCAGCTCTCCTTTGGTTCCATGTAAAATTTTCACCAAATTCCCCACAGCCTTTTCCCAGATGTACAGAGAGTGCTGCCTGGCTGACCCAGCTACTATGTATTCACCATCTCCAGAGAAGCAGCATTTCTTCCATAAGGTTCTGCACAGAGGGAACAATTGATTCACAATTGAACAAGATTTTCACCCTCTTAAACAATTCAGATCTATCCTAATTTCATTATGGCTTAGACTTTCTATTAGTTCAGAGAATAATTTAACACTATGCTTATAAACTGATTGCAATTAGAAATCAATGGACATACTTGTTGACTAAATCTTGAAGTTTCTGCATGGGCTCAGGCTCTCCATCTTTACCACAGGTCAGCACCTCCCTACTCTCATACACTCGAATGATTCGGTCAGCCGAGTTCACCAAGAAACATCTGTGGACACCCAGAATAGACAGTGAAGGAATTGTTACGTAGATAGAAACTTTTGTTGTAACTTAGAAATATCTAAATGTAGTAGCTCACGACTTTTATGTTACTACTTGAATATCAAAACATTTGGATTAAGTAAAATAGTTCAATTTTTCTTTTCCATTTGTTTCAAAATATTTTTAAAAATCGAAAATTATTTTCCTCAGTTCCTACTTATGCACTTGTAGCTTACATGAAAAATAGTGAAATACAAAAGAGTTCTTGAATTATTGTACATCCAAATGGGTTCACAGCTTGAATTTTAAGAAATTAAAAAAAAAAGATAATGAATTCTCAATTGATTATTATTATTATTGCATTGTTTGTAAAATAGACTGCTGAAGCAGACTTAATCATGTTTCACATACAATGTACAACTGCAGTGTGGTATTTAGCTTCATGAAGACATCTCAGTTTTAGAAGGTGTGAAAAAATAATTTTAGATTAGTTTTATAAAAGAACTTTTAAGGACACTAAGAACTTGGAGTGACATCAGCCCATAACCTACAAATTAGCTTTATCAAATGTTTCCAATTACTTTGAAGTTGTATAGTCTACTAATCTAAAGAATATCATGAAATAGGGCTATTAAGAGTATATTCTTGCAAAAGTCAAAATTAAAGAAAAAGTGATATGACTCTTACTCTCCTCTCCTTGCAAACTCTAAAGACTTGATTGCTGTAGTGTTTAGACCACCTGTTGTGACTCTAAATGAAGCAGCAATTTCTAGGTTGTCTATGTTAAAAGCTAAAATCTGAGGAGAAAATCATTTGATATGTTCTTAGCTCCACAGACTTTACTAACCTGGACAGCAAACAGAAAATTTACTAGAGTCTTAGTGACAGAGATAAACTTACTCTTCCCTTGGCATTCCCTGTGTATATGTAACGTCCCCTTCTGTCAAAGGAGGCTATAATGTTCAAATCTGACTGAGGAAACAAACTTGAATTTAAATGAAACAATCCAACTTTTTTACCCCAAACATTGTCATCTTATTTACAATATTTTCTTGGAACACATTTTACAAATGCAAGAGTAAATAATATTATTTAAAAAAAAAACTATATTAAATTTTAAAAAATCAAACAGAAAACCAGCAAGTTGTTACAGTAAAACATGACATTTTGTGTCACTAGTTCTTACATCATCATCAAGCGGTACTACTTTGTGATCCCCTTTCACAGTCATTAACACTGCCGCATGTTTCAGTGGACAAACCAAAAACTGAGTGCTGCAGGAAATAAACAAGAAAACTGTTTAATTGTAAATGTGCTAAATAAAATGGACCTAGAAGAACGAAAAAAAGGACTGAAAAGGTCAGACCTTAATTTGTTCTGGTACTAGCAATGGTGTCGCCATTGTAGACAGAGGTGTTCAGAGCTCCATGATTAAAGGGAGGATGTATATGGAAGGTCACTAGATTTGCATGGGAGCTATGAGGCATTGAACCAGCGAGTCCATTTTTTTTCCAGAACAATAAAGGAGTAGTCCTTCCATCTCTGTGTTACCAGAATTCAAGGTACTAGCAATGAAGTCTTCTAGTAAAACAAAGATGCCAAATTTATTTTTTTAGAGGGCTTCCTGACCATAGTAAAGCCCAGATTAAAAGTTCTGTATTATGTGAATGGAGGTGTGGTGGCTGAAGGGTAAAATGCTTGGCTCTGAAATTGAGAAAAAGTAAAGGCAGTTGGTGGTTGTGCTGGGCACATGACACCCTTGTCAACCGAATGCCACAGAAACATATGACCTTTACATCATCTACCTTAAAGATCCCATGGTCTGAAACGGGGAACTTTACTTTATTTATTATTATGTGAATACAGAAAGAGTGTGTGCAAAGAAAAGGTTTAAGGATTTTTCAATATTTTCCAAAGACAACTGGACTGTCCTCATGGGTGCATGTAATGAAAACAAAACTTAAACTTCATCAAACATCATTGGTGTACAACAAAAACTAAAAAAAAAAATGATTGCGCAAATAATAAAACAGATCCCGCCACAATAGAATATTATAATTTCCAGTTATGTTGGCTCCACCTGTTCCTTGGATGCCACTGTACTTTCAAAACTGGTGAAGGAAAACGAAACACTTTATCATTGTCCCCAGAGAGCACATCCCAGATAGCCACAGTGTTGTCTGTTGCAGCACTCAGAAGTTTTTTCCCACTCCTGTTCCAGCTGGAGAAAAAAAATGTAAAAAATGACTAGCCATGAAAAAATAAAATATTCAAGATAAGGTGATCTTATTTTGTGTAAGACCAAACAAGTTGAACATCTACAAAGAGAAAGAGACAATTTTATCAACCTATTACATATAAAGTTACAGAAGTTGTTTTTTTCTCCATAATTAAATAAAAAAAAACACTTGGCTATGATATATTATTGTATTTGTACTAATTTCTCTTAATGATTAAATACAAAACATTGGATATAGTTTAAACAAAAATTAATTTATAAATCATTTTATTCCAAAGTAAACATTACTGAGTTAAATATTTTTTTAAAGATCAACAACCAAAAAAAAACAAAATGTTCAGCGCTTATGTAACTATAATGCACAATGCAACAGTGAAATTACAGAATCACACACACAAAAACTTAATGAAAATATAGGGTGCACATCAACACACGGTCACATAAACAAACCTTAACGAGCACACAGGATGCACATGTGCATTGATAAATTTGGCTATGCCCCTCGTGAGAAAATCCCATACAACTATTCTCCCATCATTGCAGCCAACTGCCAGGAGGGTCCCCTGCCGATTGAAAGCACATGTGATAGCGATGCTGACACAATCTAAAGTGCCATCAAAATCTTCAGGAAAGTTTTGCCCAAATGACTCTGAAAAAGAAAAAAAAACTAGGTAAATTTCCAAGCTGACTATAGGAAAAAAAGTTCTGATTCAGTGCTTTGCACCAATCAGTATGTGACGCTTTGGTGCTGCCATTTTGGCGACGGGTCATTTTGGTGCTATGAGTCATGTCAATGTAAATCAAAAATACGATCACATAATAAAAATCAATTAATGTACATCAATGGATGAAGATGAATTAATTAAAATAATGAAAGTTAGATAAACAAAAAAAAAACATTAAAAAAACGCAGGACAGAAATAAAACAGATGGAAGTATCAAGAAAAATTGTTCTTAGATTAAAAAATAATATACCTTTAAATTATTTGCACTTACATTATTTTCTTTAGACTAAATATATTCTAGTTAGAAAGTTCTTACTATTCACTTATTTCTACTACCTGATTGTATCTGTAACAAGGGTTACACCTTATGGTTGACCTCTACCCAGTCAAGACCACCCCAACCCTTATGCATCCTCCTAGCTACTACTATAAATTTAATTGCTTGATGAATAGTAAAAATATTTAAGCGATGTTCTATATGATGAAAGTACAGCTGTGACTGTAAATCTTTCATCAGATGTCCTTAGACAGGATGTCTTAAATGTGAAGTCAATATCCTCAACTATCGTCAACTCTTAGTAACACACTACAGTGTGTAGGCTGAACAAGAGGTCATGGCTGGTCACAGGGGTATGATGGCACATAACCAGATGACCAGTGAATGGTTGGTTAATTGTATTTAATATCAAGTCACATCAGATGACATCACAAAAAAATTGAAAGGAAAAAAAGTGATGGAAAAATGGCTTCCAAAAAATCATTGTTTTGCATATATATTCATGAAAGGAAAGTCAAAGTGAAAGTTGTTAGACTGATACGACAAAAGAGGGTCTATATTGTATATTTAAGAAACAAAAGAATAGCTAATCAAGTAGTTAAAGATAATTTGGTTGATAGTCATTGACTGTACATGGTTGGGTTAGTCTTTGATCATCCTTATTATTATTATTCCTGTAACTAAACTCACATTGTATGTATGTATACTCTTATCTACACTTCGTCATTGTGACATGTTTGAGTTTCAAACTGAAAGTTTGAGTATTAGAAATGTCTAGATTGACTGGATCTAGATCTATACTCAAGAAAGTTATATCTAACACTGACTTGTGTTATTTCATTGTCACTGTGATTGTCTAATAGATTTAGTGATGATCGAAATACTAGTATATAATAAAACTAATGTAATGGCACCTAAGAATCTGCATGTCTTATGATTGTAGAGAAAATACAGTACTGCTCTCTCTCTTCATACACAATTGTGACATATAACAGGCCTATATAGATTCTTAGACATAGATCTAGATTTATATTATTATAATATATAGGCACCTTTCCATGGCGATGGGCATGGGACTCAAACCTGTAATTGGCAATCCCTAGGTTATCATTTATTCTAGAAAAGATCTAAATCTCAGATCAATCAACAACATTGGTGAACGGGTCATCAGATTACTAGTCAGTCATCTCATTTCTGATTCTCTGCAATCTCACTCGGGTCAGTCAAGGCTCAGACCTCAGTCGCTCTCCTGATGTCTGTACAGGGTTGTAGTGGTACTAAGTCGTCTAAGTCACAGTAAGTGTACACAAATGAGCCAAATGTGAATCACTGAATAACAAATAACAGTGAATACAAGCATCTGAGCATTCTTTTATTACTTTTTTAAACTTTTAAATCAAAAAAAGTTTTTTATAAATTTATTAAGACTAGACAGTTACTGTCACTAGATTCTGATTCTACTATTTACTATTCTAGATTTAGATGATATAGAACCTAGATCTATGATAGATTTTTCTATGTCGACTATGTCTATATAATCTAGATCTAAATCTAGATCACTAGGACTAGACTAGACAGGTACTGCGTAGACACTAGTCAGTAAGTCTAAGTCTAGACGTGACAAGAACTACTTATACTATCTTATCTAAATTAAATAAAATTTTAATTTTTAGACTTAGGGACTTTTTAGATTTCTATTTAGAAAAATAGAAAATCTAGAGATCTAGACTAAGACTAGTCTAGATTAAGACTTAAGATTACTCTAGATTCTAGACTAAGTCTAAATATTCTAAGCATCCGACAAAAAAAATAAAGCATTTTTTCCTACCTAGTAGCTCTAGATTCATAATACAGCTTTAATATTTAGACTTATACAAGAAATACAATTATTAAGTTTTTAGTTTGTCGAATTAGATTAGATTAGAAATGTTTTCCCACTATTGTACCGCTAGAAGCGGAAGTTGGAGTAGGACCCCTATATAAAATCAATGGAGACGTCTTAATCTATCAACTTTTACTATGACCCAAAATGACCCTCTGTCTAAAAATAGTTTATTTGTAAACAAATGCACCTACATCCTTTTTTTTACAAAGAGAATTTCTACTGTTTACTTCTTTTAGTATGTTTTTTTTCTTCACTAGTAGTGTCTATAGAACTACAGTTAAAGTCTCTGATTATTAGTAAAGTTCACCCCTGCAGCAGTATATCTTTGTTACTGAGTAGGCCCCATTATTGTATTAGAGAAGTTGCCGTAAAGAATATTATAAATTATAATTAAATACGAAATTAACTCATCCATTACTTGTAATTGCTTTTTACATTTTAGGAGAGGCGGAGTCTCTCTTTAATTTGTAGGCATAGACATTGTAAAAATAAAACGGCTTTGAATGAGAAATTCGTGAATATGTGTAATGCGATCGCATGGTCACCACTTATTTTAAAGTTATTGATAATGTTTTATATATTACCAATAAAAAAACAGTTGAATAATATTCGAGACTAAACAAGAATAAAATATTATTCGGTGATGTAAAAGCGATTAGATTTTACAGTTTAAATTTACTTTTGAAACTAAAGCTTTTTCCCTTTTAGATTTTACTTTTTAGCAGAAAGTTTCCAGCTCAGAGTTGGCAGAAATGCCCCCCTCCCACCACACACACACACACACACACACACACACACACACCTCACCTTATTTTCTCTCATGTCGCTCTCTCGAGTTTTGGATGCAATAAGTTGTTGTTTCCCCAGGTAAAGGTGTATGACTTGGATATATGTTACCTATCGTTGGTGGGACCATTCAGCTGTCATTGTCAACCCTTAAG
The DNA here is from genome assembly GCA_030265305.1 of Biomphalaria pfeifferi. NCBI lineage: Eukaryota > Metazoa > Mollusca > Gastropoda > Planorbidae > Biomphalaria > Biomphalaria pfeifferi. The sequence continues at coordinate 297,343 of JASAOG010000316.1, read as the reverse complement.
GGTACCGTGAAGTAGACGGACGAAGTGTACTGAGGTCAGGCCATAGGAACACTTTTGTTAGCGGTCTTCAGTCTTGTTATAAAACTGACAGTCACAGTGGATATTCATTATTAGATTTAGAGAGTTACTTATTATTATTACTACACAGTGACATTGATTATACTTATAGTTTATACACATTAATGATCATAGCACTAGAGATTCTAGTTCCTAAATCTACTTCTAAATTAATCTAGTCTAGATCTAGATAATCATAATGTAAATTCTATAAACTATAAATTCTTGAGTCTTTATTTTAACAGTGATACTACTTTTTTTTACTAGATCTAGATAGATGAGAGTCTAGTTACTAGTAGATCAGTAATCAGTAGAATTAAATATCAGTCTAGTAGATCTAGAATCTAATAACTTAGCCTGTAACATCTTTGTTCATTAGATATATATGTGTAATGTACATAGGCTACATAACTTTCAGAGATTCTTGCTAAATATTGCTTGGTAGAAAAACTAGCAGTAACTCATTCTACACACATCACAGCTGAATAAAATTTAAGCCAATGGATTCTTCTCACTTTGATCATACTGTCATACAATCAAGATGGTATAGATCTATATACTTTACCGATTTTTTTCTGTTTAGGAAAATATAATTGATGACCATGAATTCATGGATTCCGTCAAGTTCATTTTCATGTTTGGGATTATTACAATGCACTCTTGACATCCATGGTGCAATTTAGTCTTTGAGGAGGAGTAATGTCACAACTACATTGAGACTAAATATTTTCATTTCCTGAGAGAAAGTTTTGAATGTGTAAGTCTTTTTATTTTCTTCATGTTTAGGCCCTAATATATCCAAATATAATATAGGCTATAGCATTCACTATATTTGTAGTCAATAACTTAGAGACATTCATTGGTGATCCATTCAGTGAAAAGTCATCTATAGTAATTATATTAGAGAAATAAACATTCTCATAAGTTTAAATCAATATTTTATTTGGGGATGAAAAAAAAAAAGGGTAATCTTTGTAATTAACTGCATAAAATAGCACTGAAGTTAAGCAGTAAAGGCAAGTTACAATTTTTTTTTCTTTTTAGAAATATTTACTTCAATTTTTATCTATAACTGTCTACAAAAGAAATAGCAAACTTCTAATGTTTTGTTTGTTTTACATGTTTCGGATGTTCCTTCAGAGTTGAAGATAGTTTACTTCCTAGTCCAAACCTCCCGCAGGACGTCGGGGGATGGGAGCGGGCAGGGTTTGAACCCGGAACCATTGATAAATCCAAACGACAGTCCATCGCGCAAACCGCACGACCAGACACCTTTTTTTTTGGTCCCTACCACCAATTAAGAGCACACTGCTGATTCTTACAAAATATATAATATTGACTGAATGACACACTATTATTTCTTGTTCTCAAATACTCAGTAAAATTGTTATTGTTCCAAGTTATACCAAAAGATGTCATTTTGTGTACTATTTCACATATTTTCTACATTTTTAATTTACACCATGCCTATTTCAAGCTCAAAGTATCACATAATCTATATATATATAATAGCCATATCTAAATATAGGAAAGGAAACTTGTAACATTTCAATTGGAAATTTTTTTTTTTGAGATATAGACTTTATAGTGAACCAATACCATTGGGTGCCCAGTACAGGAGAAACTCTCATTTTCATGAGGTTCAAGCCTACTGCTTGGCAAGCATGGGTCTTTATGAGGTCAAGACCTCTACTTCCTTATTAACAGTTATCCTTATCCCCATTGTTTTAAATTAGTTTATTTTACTATAAACATTAAAAAAAAAATGGGTGACAAGTTAATGTGACTTTTAATTTTTTTTTAGAAGCAAAACAAAAGCCAGTCGCTGTTTTGTTGGTTAACTGGTTCTACCCATCGAGTAGCGCTGATACTGTGTCACAGACTAAGTAAAAAAAAACACCAAAAACAAAGGCAGAAACTTTTGCCTTCCACCGTTTGTAGGCTGAATAAAATGTCTAGGTCACGTCAGCGTCTATCAGACAGACCACACTTACTTCCTGTATGTCACACGCACGAACTCATATACCTGAATTATTTTTTTTTTTTGTCTCAGACTTTTGAGAAAGCAGCTAATGGGAATGTGTGTGGATGTGTCTGTTCTTGGGTACACAGTTTTATTAAGTGTCTATGTGCCTGGGAATCATTTATACCTATTTTTCCCCTCCCCAACGGGAGATTTTTACGATAAACTTAACAATGTCAAGGTCACCAAACTGAACCTCGCTAACTAAATTTTGACAAAAAAAATAATGAAAAAAACAAAAGGAAGCGATTAGAAAATTTGATCCTGCTGTGCAAACAAAAAAAAAAAGTTCACAAAAATATAGTTTTTTTTTTTTTTAAGTTATATGAAAATTATTGTGAATTTTTTACACAGCAGAATCCAATTTTCTAATCTCTTAGGGAAGGAATATGGTTTGAGTTTCTCTGTTGTGCTCGGCCGTTGGCCTCGCTTTTAATTCTAGCGCATTGGTATATGGGCCATCGGTAATAGAGATGTAATAATTTACTTCTTGGATCTTTCCCAGACAGAAGTTGGTTCAGACAGTCAAATGGAGGCAAGCTTTCATAGGCCTTGAGTTGCAAGAGCCTTAGACTCAACTCTTAGGACAAGCTTCCATAGGCCTAGAGTTGCAAGAGTCTTAGACTCAACTCTTGGGACAAGCTTCCATAGGCCTAGAGTTGCAAGAGTCTTAGACTCAACTCTTAGGACAAGCTTCCATAGGCCTAGAGTTGCAAGAGTCTGAGACTCAACTCTTAGGACAATTACAAAGATGAAAATCTCTCCAATGCGGAACAATCTATTGGATGACATGAGATAAACTTCGATAGGTAACAGGGACTTTACAGGCTCAGGCCTGCTGTAGTGTCTTAGGTGACCTTCGCTAAAGTCCAGTAGGAAAATGGAGCAGAAGTTGCCAGTATCCAGTATTTTTGTGTGTCGAGGCGGGGAGCGTGGTGGTGAAACAATCTTCTTTTATTTCTCATTTCTGGCCTTGATAACAACCAGCACAAATTAGTGGTGCTGGGATCAAACCGCGGTTCATGTTGACTTACTGTCACAAATCGCGACCAATCACGCGATCTAAAGTATAAAGCACTGCCTTCGAGTCCGAAGATCAAAGAAAAGTCGAGTATTTCTGGTGGTTCTGACACAACCCAGCTGTGACGTAGATCTACAGGTTGTAGAGTAAAACGTAGGCAAAGACATAGTCTGCTGGGGATTTATTTACGTCCTCTGTATCGTCTGCACTTTTTTTTTGTTAGGTCTCAAACGTAGGTCTTTTGTAAGTGTTCTCTAGGTCTCAAACGTAGGTCTTTTGTGAGTGTTCTCCAGGCCTAAAACTTAGTTTTTTTGTAAGCGTTATCCAGGTCTCTTTTGAATGCCAGTTGCGAGCAGGTTTTCTCTTCTATGCCAACAAGACTATTGTGATGTTCATATTTGCACATTGATGCCCTTACTGAAGATCAGTTACCTTATGTGGACGCATTCAAGTAGTTTTAGATGCTTTCTATACAAACTAACACCCATGATGGCTCTAACCCAAGCAGAAGTTTTGTAAGAAAAACGACTTTTTTAAAAGTTCATTTTTTATTGTCTAGGTCTCGTCTGCTGATAGTGTCCAGGTCAGTGTTACATAATCTGCTAGCTACATACATTCTCTGTATCATGTCAAACTCGTAAGGGAAAGGTAACGAACAAGCACGATATCTTTGCGATGTTTTGCTAAAATTATCCCACCTAACTGCAGATCAAGTTTACGGTATTAGACCATCTAAAATTGTCTAGTAGTGTTGTGCGTCGCACTTGGAACACTAAGGCCAGCAAAAGTGAACAAATGCTCCCTTTCACCAGCCTGAATTGGACAGCGAGTTCCTCCTTCCCGCTATCCTGTCCGACTGGAGGGGCGGAGTGAGACTCGGGATTAAAATTAAAATTTTGTTTTGCGTTCACTTCCAATGGACACGGACTCGCGGACTAGAGACGCGCCGAAGGCCACACAACTGAAACCCCCTTCGTATTCGTATACTCTACCAGGCTAACCGTGCGGGACACGCCATTTATGTAACGGTCCCTTGAGGGACGGCGCCTGGACGTTGACAGTTCGCTGCGGGAGCTTTTTTTTTTTTTTTTTACATCCCCGCACAGTGCAATGAGGTTACTTTCGCACCCTCTTAGGCACTCCCGCGGGAGCCTTGTTTCGCTACCCTTTGGCCTAGTCTTCCCCTCTCACTACCGTTTCCACCCGGGCGGCACGATGAGGCAGGGCAGCAAGGCCGGGCGGTATTAGACCATTTAAGATGCCGTACTGATTCTCACGGATGGTCAGCCCAAAATCCCATGGATTGTTAAGGTCACTTCTGCGGAGAAAAGAGGAACGAAAAGTTTAAAGTGGGGGGGGGGGGGGGGGGGGGAAGAGAATAGGTTCATGGAAGATTCGATCAATATTTAGATTGTTCTTCTCCTGTATTAATTATCGGGCCTAAATCAAATCAAATTTAAACCTAACCAGTTGTTACATACATGTACGGCGAGACTGGATGTATTTTTTTTTCATAGCTGTTTAGATATTAAAGATTTATAACTGTTTCATACCTAAATAACAGCAAACAAACGATGCTTTCAATCTTGCCATACATGCCTCTGACACCAATCTTTCATCATACAAAATGTCATGGATATAACAATAAGTAATTTGAGTGTTTTTCAATAATAAAAAAAAATGAATTCTGTCATTAAAGAAAGTCCAAGTTTGTACCTTTTTTTGTTATGCCATTTTAACATTCATAGTATTGACAATTAGATACCACCGATCTATATAGTGTATGCAACCCCCACCCACCAATCCATGTTTAAGATTTTTTTCTCTGTTTTCATCCCCCACCCCTCATCTATTTCTTCACACTCCGCATTTTTTTTTCATCAGAAAGAGCTATAAAAGTGTAATTACTCTGGCGAGCGTGTCGTGTGTTTAGTGGCTCTGAATGACACTACAAGCAATTAAAGAGCCCCGGTGCGTGTCTGAGCGTTGGCGCTTTGGCAAAAAAGCAGCCAAAGGAGGGAGCTGCTTGAGTGGCTCAAATGGGGCGTAGAGATTTTGTGTGTGTGGCCAAATTATGCACTTTGAGTGTGGGATTACTGTATATTAGAGATACATTCTGGTCATTTAGCAAATAGCCGATATAGATCAGTAGCGTCGCAGGTTCTGCCTTGCCTAAGTACGCTACTCATCCTCGACGTGGCTCTCGGGTGGAAGCGATCGAGGAAGTGATTAGGTGAAATGAGTAGCAACACATGTGTTTTGAACCTCTTCCAGACAGAACGGTTGGTTTAATTAGGCCTACACGCATAGACCTCGAAGAGCTTTCGGCTCAGCTCTTTTGACAATCACACGGTTCTGTCATGGTGCAAGCTGGCTTAGGGTGACCAAGCTACTTGATAGTTAATTATTTACCTTTTTACAAAACAAATCTGCTTTTTATCATGAAATGTCGAGCGCAGTTGTACGATGTTTTCATTCAGTGTTTGTTATTGTAAGACGTTTAGAAAAATATATATCTTTATCATTTAAAGAATTAAAGCATCGAAAAAGTGGATTATGTAAAGCGGCAATAAGAAAGAAAGAATTTGTCATTTCATCATAGTTCATCTTCACTGCTCCCCCCCTTTACTTCTGTAAGCAGAGACCGGTAGAAGACACGGCGATTCATTGTTAGATTCGGGTGTTGGTTCATTGTTCAGACATCACCGTGCAATCATCTGTCGCTTTCGGTCTTCGAAAGGAATTTTGGGATTTGAGACAATATAGGTTTTTAAATAACACCCCCCCCCCCTTTTTTTTGGCTAAAAAAAAAAAAAAAAAAGGGCATTTAGGAATTTCCATTGTCAGGTCATCGTGAACTGATGAGGCGTTTGTGTGGGTTTGAGCGAAACTGTGGCATGAAAAAATGTTTTGTTTTAGTAGTAATTTTTTTTTTATTTCTGGAGACTTTTTAATACTTTGTCATGTTGGGTTGGTCTCGGAAGTTGGAATGCTTAGTTCGTAAGAACGCACCGATGATTCTACCCCTAAGAAGACTGCATGTTGTTTTATTTATTGGAATATAAATGTGTCAAACTCGGTATTTTTTAAGAAAGGAGGGGGGGGGGGGTGAGCTGAACACAGCTCAAACGTGACGTTAAATATAGAATGTCACATTTTCTGCTTGATCACCTTGTTACACCCCCCACTGTCTCACCCTCTCCCCCCCCCCCCCCCCAATTATAATCGAGACCATTATCTTCTGCCATCTTTGTTTTGGGAAATTATTTTTTTATCTCCTTGTGTTATCACGTGGTTGTGGCTTTAGGACACCGACCACCGTCACCTCGCTGTCAGGTATCAGGTCAAAACTTAAAGCCTCTTTTAAGGTGCTCCTGTCCATTACCCCCCCCCCCCCCCCCCCCAACTGCTGTCCCCCACCAGTCTCTTACATCAACACACACGCACACAGTCTCACTGTCTGTCTCTGTCTCTCACTCTCTCTCTGTCTTCTCTAATTCCATACTAACAGTGTCGGTAACCGCGCACATTGACCGGGCCATTAGTAAAGAAATGGACTGGTCACGGGGAGACATAGGAGACACTCTGATCTTCTCTTTACAAAAAAAAAGACAGATTTATGTGATAGATGTGTCAGTATGTGTGTGGTGGTCCTAGAGACGTCCTAGTGGTAGTGTCCCCCTGCGCAGTTTTTTGTTCTCTTATGTGTGTGTATGTGTATCATGGACCTATCCAGTGTTGAGCTCATAGTCCAACAAACTAGTTTGCTCTAGTCTAACATGGGCTGTGTACACAATTCAATGTCAAATTCAGCAAGCAATCTATCTACTTCTATATACATTATATGCACAGCGTGAACGATATAGCCCTTATGTGCAGTATACGCTCCATCATAAATAATAAACCCTTTCACTAAATAATAAACCCTTTCACTATTGATGTAGCATCTGCTTGGCTGCCTGGTCGTGCGGTATACGCGCTGGACTGTCGTTCGGTCGTCTTGATTGTCCCTGGTTCAAACCCTGCCGCTGCGATCCCCCGTTGTCCTGCAGGAGGGTTGGACTAGGAAGTAGATTACATACAACACTGAAGGAACATCCGTGACATGTAAAAAAAAAATTTACAAACATTTTTTTTACATCTTATGTGGATCAGGTTCCATCCATCCCAGTAGCGCTACAGCCCATGGAGGGGCTCTGGTCTGCTTCAACACATCCTTCCATTCAGATCTCTCCTGGGCCTTGCGTCTCCACGCCCTAACCCCAAGCTGTTGCAGATTTGCTTCAACATCATCAATCCATGGCATTCGGGGTCTGCCTTTTTGGTCGCCTGCCTTTTGGTTTTTGTCTGTATACGATTTTCGCTCCTCTGATATCTGACATTCTTTCAAGGTGACCTGCCCAACGTAGTCTGTTCTTTTTTTATTTCGGTCACTATTGGTGGGTCTTCATACAATTGATATATCTCATGGTTGTGGATCAGGTTCGGTGTTGACTAACCCTAACCCTAATTCAGGAAATATGCCTCCCCTTCCCAGACACGAACCTTTTATTACAATACCTCTATTCAAGTCAGAACTTCATGGAACCTGGATCCAGGAACCTGGACAGCTGATCTAAAAAAAAAAACGGCTCTAACGATTTTCTTATAAATTTAACACCTGAAGAATATCGCTGAGAAAAGAATTTCTAACTCGTCGGCCACATGGGGAAAACTCTAGTTTGACCGTTATAATTTTTTCAAAGTAAAAAATAAATAAATGTAAATTTGGCTAGAGACTTAATCTAGGTTTAGACCCAACTTCGGTTTTAAAAGGACTATCGCGTTCGTGAAAGGACTATCGCGTTTCCAAAATGAAAAGGCATTATTGATTCAAGACTTCAATAAATTAATGTTCAGGGGAATTTAGCGCATCGGCTGTTAAGTCTTGATTTAAAGGCTTATCATTGTAATTATTCAATAATAATACTACAAACGTAACGTTTCAGCCATAGTGTACCGATTATGCGATAACTGAGAAAATTTAAAGTCGCTTCAGCTTAAATTACTCGGTTTGAACCTAATATAATTTGTTAGAATTTATTATATTTTAGTTTGTATAATGGATGTATTGTCTTTTTTTTTTAAATGTATTTTTTAAAATGTTATTCTTGTTTAAATATTACTCCAGGCGACTCCAGCCCTTAAACGTTTTCAGTAAGCTGACATGAAATAGGTCACGTGAATATAGATCTAATATAGATGTACATCTTACTAAGCTTTATTACAGTGTTTCCCAAACTTTTTCCTTAACGGAACACTTCGCATTCTGAGTATTTAGTGGAACACTGCTCTTTTTTTTTTTTTTAGAGATTATTTCACTTAGTGGCTTACTAGCTAATTATCACAGTAGTTCGTGGAACACCAGGGGCTCCGCGGAACACAGTTGTGGAAACTGCTTTATTACAAACATAATTCTCTTGCTAAAATAAAAAAAAAATCAGTTCACTTTCGATGGCGAGGTCCTCACATGCACTCATTAATTCGACCTAAGCTGAAAACACAAGCCAACGACCTTTTGGCACACATCTTTCCTCTTAAGTCGACTGTTTATACAGCTACAAGTTTGCTCAAAATTATTGTTTGATTAGACCCGAGATTGTGTGTCCCAATGGGTTTCCAATGTCACATCTGTTTGCACAACTATTTTGTACTTAGCCCAAAGTCGATGTGGTCGGTATTGCCTACTTTGGGGGCTTCTGTGTAGGCAGTTTAACATGACTTCGCATTATTTATTTGTACAAAGTTAATAGAACGACAGGTCTCAAACATTTAAATCTCATGTTTGGCTGAGTCTAAGACGCTGCTTCATTAATCCTTATGGAAGGACTCTTTTCACATATAAAGACAACACAACAGAAACATTCACATAGGTCGAAATAAAACAGACACAACATAAAGAGTTCATTCAGCGACTACACAGACATCTTGATCCTTTTTCATGTTTCCTAATCAACGAGTGTCGTTGATATAGTCTGACCAAGTAAGGTACGAACGAGTTTTTGTACGGCTCGGTTCTTGTCTTGATTGACAGCAGTCGCCCACTTCGCGACGACTTGACGTACTTATGATGGAGCGGGTGGCTGTTGTCTTCCAAGATTTTTCTGAGACAATTTTTGTTCCAAAAGTTTATGTAAATATGGTAGTGTTGTGCCAAAGCCGCTTGGCTATGGTTGATCACAAAAAATGGGGGCTCAAGTTCGAATCCTGTCTCGAACAGAGTTACATTTGCTGAGCGCCTCAAGGCAGCACGGTAACCTCCCCAAATATCCCCTCCCCCCACTGGTCCTCAAAAGAGATTGGACCATAGCGCACTGAGCATGCTATAAGCCTGAGAGATGCGCTACATGAAATTAATTTAAAATAGCAGACTTAAGATCACGTGTCCGTGTGTTCATTTAATCGTGCATGCTAACTAGAGACGTAAACTTTGCTAAGTCATTGGCTTTCCTGGCTGATTCAGCCATTATCTCATCCTGTCCAGAATACTCATGATTTTGATTAACTTTAACACTATAAATGTGTCCGCTATATCATTCCCGTAAATGTGTCGCTATTGTTTTTGTGCTGTCTGTCCGATAAACTATTCTCCCCTCATTTTAAATGTGTTCATAGGTGCAACATTTGCTTAAGATAATTGGATTAAGATTAAGATTATTGGTGGTCGAATGACAAAGAGCTGGACTTTTCAAGCCGAAGGTCTTGATTTTGGATCCCGCTGAAACAAAGGGAATGGATTCTTGTGGTGGCCTCATGGGGTTCTCGTTAATTATTACAGATCATCATGGACCTCCCGGTCTGAAATGACAAACTTTTTTTGAAATAGAATGAGCCACATTTTTATCGCGTTGTTTTTTTTTTTTTTGTTGTTGTTGTTTTGTTTTCTATTCATTGTTTAAAAAAATAGTTTTCAGATAAATTATGCAAAATCACGTAAACCAAGAATGAAACAAACAATGGTGTTATCGAAGAACGCATCCAACACGCGTGTACGCTCAGTGGTGTCGTATCACTCACTTGCACCCTTTGAAGTCTGCTCGTGACACGCTCGTAGATATAAATACACACAGCAAACGACGACCACAGAAGAGAAACACATACACTGTACTGTCTCGCACAGTGGGCGACTGTGTGTCATTATTGGCACGTTGAAAGCCCCCCCCCCCACCCCCTGCCTTTCCCAATCTTTTTTTTTTCTGTAATAAAGAGCTGCATACAATGGGCAAGCCAGGTAGGAACACGGGGGAAAATGTAAAAAAAAAAAAAGAATGAAGTGGGTGGGTTGCTGCGTAGAAGGAAACCTGTTGTCCTCACAGAGTCATGTCCTCAGCTCTTTGGGCTCGCGTGTTGAGAGGCAAACTTAAAATAACGCGGGTGAAGAACAATCTGGCTGTCTTATGTCTAGACCAATGCTTCTCAACCCATTACCAGAAGTACCCAAACTACTGACTGGGGAAAAATAAGACGCTTGAAGCAGAGGCGTCACGAAGGTTGTGTCATTCGGTGCGGCTTAGTTAATGTTGTCACCCTCCCCCCTTCTCAAAATAATATTTCTCTTAAGAAGTCTATCTTTTGGTTAGTTCATTTTTTTTTGTAAACATATTACAAGGAAGTAGTACCCAAAATGTTAAATGTGTGTCAATTTAATTTTCTGCTTTTTTAAAAATGACATTTGATTAAATTCTTTAAAAAAATGTTTTTTGTATATCGCATCTTTCGTGCTTAAAGCATGCTCAGAGCGCTTAGCTCAAATCCCTTTTCTGGACCAGTGGGAGGGGATATCTGGGAGAAATGTTCCGTTTTGTTTTTAAGTGGACTCAAACTCAAGCCTCCCGTTGATAGGCAGACAAGTGGATTTAGCCACTTAGTTACTCATCACATTATTAAAGTAGAGAACTATACAAATAGAAACAAAGTAGAACAAAAATGTTTTTTTCCCTTGACATTCGAGTACTGCATTAGCGACAAAGAACTAAAAAGCTAGATCTAGCTATCTGGATGTGTCTGTTTCTGGCGTCCAGAATATAGGAAGTATGTTATGTGCTATGCATTCAAAAGGTATATAATAATTTTAGTGCACTTTTCGGCATACATAGGTATGGGCATATAGAGTTACACAGATACACACATAAACAATACATGGATCATTATTAAACTCCACTGGAGTGAGGGCCTTGGAGGCTGAAATCCTCTCTCGCACTGCACAGAAACTCTGCTTGTGTGCGCAATCCATCTAGATATATGGAAAGATACATGATTTATGGAGATACATAAATATTTGTAAATATATTGAGAGTTTTCCCATGATCAACAAGGTCAAGGACGCTAACTTGAAGGTCACTGCTGCCAACCAAATATAAAAGAACTGAGCTGTAATTTCAACACTAGCCCAATGCCTGGCAGTTGATCTTAGTGCCAAATCTCCTTTATTCCCCTAGTTAGTTGCACATTTCTTTTGAAAGAAGTTTTTAACTAGTCATAGAGTGAAAGTCTAATTCTATGTATACATTGAAATTATTTATGTGCTGAAACGGAAGAGCGTAGAAAATGTGATTCTGCGGTGCTATAAAATGCAAAAAATATTTTATCCCATACCTTTAAAAACATAGCTAATCAACACTTAGTTTATACACCGGATACACCAATAGAAGCTAGCTATTTATAGCTATTTCCGCCATGTATGAAAATGTCCAATAGTGCTAGATTTAAAAAAAAAAAAGAAGCAAAAACAAAAACAACAACAAAAAAACAAACCCCACAGATTTGGTTAACACTTGAAGTGACGTTCAGATTGACATCTAAGCACCAGTCCTTGTGTATGTGTGTTTCTTACAACTGTTTAAAAAGGCTTGGGGGTAATAAATATCACATGATCAAACAACTCTAAAAATCTCATATTTCAGCCACCACTTTTATCTCTTGAGTTCCTTTCTTTACGGCTTGTTCCGGATGAGATCACGTTCCCGCTGCGTAAAAAAAGTGACTGACCTCGTCACCTCTGCACGAGTCATAGATCTACGTATGCTTCTGGAGTTTCAGGAAAGCTGTGGCTCCTACTTTGAACTGGATTAAAGAAAAAGACGTCTTCGTTCTCATTTTGATTTTACTCTCTTCAGTCTAGTGATCCTATATCCTATTGTTTTTTAGTACCGGGTAGTACAGATACAAATATAAAACATCACTTCGGTATTAAATAAGGCCTTAGATAAAATTCTCACAAGAAATCTCCGCTGATTAGCAGATTAGGATAAATGTACACGATAAGAAGCAACATATTTTAAAACAACCTATGACAATTCACTTCTTAACTGTCTTTTCTCGTGCCTTCATGACTGTTACATTATGTTTATTTATCTAAAATCAATGGATTACATTTTTTAAAATAAAACATCACTTCGGTATTAAATAAGGCCTTAGATAAAATTCTCACAAGAAATCTCCGCTGATTAGCAGATTAGGATAAATGTACACGATAAGAAGCAACATATTTTAAAAATAAAGTACTTAATAAACAAAGTTCATATAAGGAAAAGAACCGCACTATTACTGCTACATACTCAATACTGCAATAATTATCTCCCTTTTTATAAAACAAAATTAATTAATTACCACTAATTACTTTTACTAAATTGGTTCATTTAGAGTCATTTATTGTCATGCAAAATTTCAACTTGCTCCGAGAATGGGAAGTGGGAGAAATGATTTGTTCTAAATTTGTACCTGACAGACAGAGTGAGTTGATATAAGCATTGTAAAAAAAGATAAAAGAAAAAAATAAAATATGAGATTCATTACTTAAGTCTTATTTTCCAAGTGTTTTTTTTTTTTTTTTTTCGATTGAAAGACGACCACCACACATCACTGTGACCAGACAAAATGTATTAGTGAAGCTAAAAGTAAAGCTGCCCCTTTCAGACTTTGCCATCCATGAACTCTTGTAGCTCCAAACACTTAGTACAACTAAACCGATGTAGACGTGTTTAATTCTTTAAGAAATACATTTGAACATGAATATAATTTATATTTATAAATATATACATAGATTCAACTTGTAAGATGTGAGAGTAGTAACACAATGATCATTTGAACAACAAATCTCACTGTCTCGCGTCTCTGATTCATCTCCTGTCCAGTCCTTTTATTCCACTTTCATTACGCCAGACCATCTCATGTTTTAATCAGAAACTCCTCAGTCTACACAACCAAAACATCCGCTCTCATTTCCTCGTGGTTACAGCATAAACACGCACATACAATCAATAACAACGACCAACCGCCTTTCTTTCCCCAAGTATGTAAGGTACCCTTTAGTAGGGTTTACTTCGGGACGTCCTAAAAATCTCTTAAGTTCAAAATCCCAATCTTTATCGAGGTTCGAACTCGACACCCTCTCGGTTCACCATTCAGCCACCACGCCCGTGAAATCAAACTTTTAATAATTCAACAAATTTCGGCCAGACTTTGAAGAGAGTTTGGGGTCAAAACCGATGGCCTAATGGTTGATTATTGAGCTTCAGCCAAAGCTTCAACGCCAAAATGGCGGAGCCTAGGCGGCGAGGAAACGTCAATGTTACATTCACGTTAAGACGAGCCCTGTGTTTAACAAATAGCTTTTTCAGCAGTGACGAGCTTTTCCGCTTGTTGTCCTTTTTTACTAAATGTGTTGAAGTTTGGGCCGTCGATTGACCCCCGCCCCCTTTGCGGTCACTAAGTGGACATCTTGTTTGTTTATCCTGATTTTAAATCTCCTTAGATCTTTCCACGTTCTGCTGTGAAGTAGATTTGAGGACTGTTAACAAACAAGCAAACAACCTATGACAATTCACTTCTTAACTGTCTTTTCTCGTGCCTTCATGACTGTTACATTATGTTTATTTATCTAAAATCAATGGATTACATTTTTTAAAATAATAATACTACGTGACACATCCCAGCGCAAATATACCAAGAATATCCAGTGTATACTCTTCACACTCTCAAATCATTTGCGAACAAATACATCAAAGCATGACAGATCGAGGTGGCCGAGTGGTAATGCGTTTAGCTTCAGAACTGGGGGGGTCCCAGATTGATCTCGGATCTCGGTGAAGAATAATACTTTTTTCAGGATTTTAATGGCGCCCTGGGTTCTCCCAACTCTTGAAATTAGTTGGGAAGAGTAAAAGCCCATTTGTCGTTGTGCTGGTCACATGACACCCGCGCTTACCGTGGGCCACAGAAATCATCTGCAAATTCTGAAACGAAACACTACAATTGCGTTCATCATGTGCATTCACACGCCCTTGAAAAGAAAGTATAGCACCTCGGGAGCTATAGTGCAGATGATGTAAAGGCCATCTGTTTCTATGACCCTCGGTTACACGATGATGTCATGTGGCAAGCCGCCTTTACTATCCACAGCAAATGTCAAGTACCCATTAGATCTGTCAGGTACCCGTTAGAGTTTGGGCGCACTCGGGGGTGCCATAAAAAAAAATCCAGAAATTCAACATCCCAGTTTTCACAGGGATTTGAACTCGAGACCTCTTGGTTCACAATCCACCTTGCCCCTCCCCCCCCCCCCCCCCAAAAAAAAAACAAACCGAATACCCAACGCAAATACTCTAACGCGTACACAGCACAGAATGCATCATTTCCCAGTGTTAAAGAAATCAATCAAAGGATGTCGAATACATTTCTTCTCATGCTCAAAGACAGGTTGTTGTTTTTTTCTCACGTAAACTTTGATTGCTTTCAGGATCAAAATGTTGTCACGCTTGATTGAGCGGCTAACCGGTGTTTGTACTGACAGCCATTAAGTTTAATTAGCGCTCTGACCCCCATGTTCAAAGGGCCGAACTAATCAACTAGTAATGAAGTTAAGTCCTCAGCCAAGCGTGGGACGCGAACTGCTGCTAGTCCGAAGAACTGTACATTCTGCTCTGCGGGACGCTATGGCGCTAGTGTACTAAATATATAACTAGGTATTTCAACCGAGAAATCGTTGCCTCCAATCTGTAAATACACCTTGTTTATAAACTACATGTGTACAAAGGACGTCAGGAGGCATAGAGCATTGTACGTCTATAAAATACAACAGTTTTATTTCATCAAGAATACATACATTGTATTTTAAAATCCCTCAGTGTACTTTTGAATGTCCCAATTTACTTTTTTTGAATATTCCAATGTACTTTTAACATCTCAATGTAAATTGAATTTTTCAATGTACTTTTGAATATTCCAATGTACTTTTAATATTCCAATATACTTTCGAAAATTCCAATGTAGTTTTGAATATTTCAAGGTACTTTGGAATATTACAATGTACTTTTGAGCATTCCAATGTACTTTTGAATATTCCAATATCTTTTTCTTTAGTAAACATTCGTAAGGCTTTTTTTAAATCCATTTTTTTTCATAGAGTCCCATGAGAGAAAAACAAAAAAGAACATAAAATTAAAGCACAAAAACAAATGACCTAACCTTAATTCATACGGACTGCTTTCACTTTGTACACATTCCATTTTGTAAAACTTGGGCAGTTTAGTCTTCTCTCTCTGATCGTGACCCAGATTTATTGACCTATTTTTTTTTTAGTGGTTACCTGTTATAAACATTAGTCTTGAAGTAAATGGTCAGTAATAGCTTCACATAAAATATTCACATTTAAATCATGCATTCGAGAACAAACATCCTTCGCCTCAAAATGTACAATGTTTAAAATAGTGCAAATCATTTATTACTTGCGTACGAAATAACTTGATGCATTTCTACGCGTCAAAATGTTCACCATCGATACCTAATATAGCGTGAGCTTTTGTCCGTTATTCGGCCATTTTTATTTTTTTAAAGATAGAGTTTATTCATTCATTTTCCTTACGGCGCACTTCTATCATACTATTGAGGATAATCTTGAACAAAAAAAAACAAAAAAAAACTCAACTCAAATAGTATTTAGGTAACTTTTAATTTCTGCGATACGTTTTGGGAGCCAATTCTCAACACTTCAGTTGCTATTTTATTTCCAATGACGGGTTTTTGTGCCAAGAAGAAAATATACATTCTAGCAATTAGCCGAGTTGTAACATATTTAAATGTCCAACCTATTGGTAGTAACAGTGAAGGCTTTCGTATGCGTGTCGCTTTTTAAAAAAAAAATGCAATTATTAATTCGAAAAAAAATTATAGCACAAGTCTCAAGCTGTAATTTCATGCGCTTCGCAGGTCGGGCAGGTTGGGGTGTTGACTAGGACTTTTAAAAAGCTAGAGAGACCATCCGAGCAGAGAGTCAGAAGAGACTGTCTCGTGGAAACATACAAGCTTCCTTTGTCTCCAAAAGTGGTTTAAAACCAAATACAGCAGATTGGATGACATCCTCCAACACACACACCCTTCGCCCCCGCGTATTTTCTACTTTTGAATTTCGTAACTCATTATGAAAATATTTTCCCCTTACAGAATATACTCAGTGAGGAACTCTACGAGGGACCCTCTCTCTCTTTCTCTCTCTCTCTCTCTGCTAAGTTTTGTGCCACAACAAATGTGTGTGTTGTAAGAAAAGGCTCTCTTATATTATTCGTGGGTTGTTGTTTTTTTTGTTTTTTTTTTGAAAGGAAAGACTCGCCTCTTGACGAGCCCCGGAGTTAGGGTGACAACGTTCCTGAATACTCTTCGTGTCATCTCGGTGCTTCCAAACAAACAAATATAAACACCGGCCCGCGCACACACAACGCGAGACACTACGCTCCTGCCCGGGGGGGGGGGGGAGGTTTTATAAGAGGGAGGACAGGAGCTGTATGTGAGAGACCCTTCTTAATCTCGCGAGATCCTGTCCCTGTTTCTGCTGAGGCCAATACCTGGCCTTTGCAGACAGTTGACATTGGGGCTTAAAGGTCTCCGGGCGGGCTGGGGGGGGGGGAAGGTAAATAGGACGTTGAGAGCTAGGGAAGGGGCGGGATTTTTTTTTTAAAGTTAAACGTTTGGCTGTGGAGTGGACGGGGTGGAAATACGCTTGTTCACGTTAAATGTAAAACCAGGGATCGGTGGTTGAGTTAGCAACTATGCCGGGTTATAGCAAAGATAGTCACTTTTGCCCTCGAGCTGCTGAGCATCATAAAACTGTACGCCTCGGTGACTCTTACTGATTCGTATTATGGATGTTTTGACGCTCGGAAACCCGAACAAAAAATGTTAGTATTGTCTATGATCGCAGATGACCATAGAGTGATCTTACATTTGAGTTAGGTTATGGATATTTAGTGGCAAATGTGTATATAGTTAAGTCCTTCCGACTCTCTTTTGATCTAAATCTATCGGTGAGATTTGATTGAGTCTTTCCAGATCTGGTTGATTCAGAACTTTACATGTCATTCTCAAACGGACTTTCTCACGGTTTCCCTATTACAAAGCTTATATTAACGCGCTCCGTCTGTCTGGTACACATTTTGTACACATTTTGTTTCCTCCCACTTCCACTCCTCGGATCTAGTTTGAACACTTATTGATTGTACCTAACAAAACATTAATTTTAAAAATTCAGTTTATTAGTGGTAATTAATTTTTTTTTTGTGGTTAACAGCATGGGAAATTAATACTTCAATATTAAAATGCATGGCTAAATATGTGGGGTTTTGTCCACTTTAATTGTACACGTTATTTATCCCATATCCATTCTCGGATCGAGTTGAAATTTCCACAATTATTTATTGTAGCTTATAAAACATGAATCAATTAAATAATTAACCAATTAGTTATTTGTCATAAATTATTTATATAATATAATTATGTTAGATACCGAAAACGGGTACAGTTGTAAGGGTGGTTTCTTCCCTCACATAAGTCTTTTTAAATATATTTGTCTTGTTACGAGACTATCCTTACCTTGATATTCCTTACAAAATATTCGGTCGCCTGCGAAACCTTTTTCGTTATTGCAATTTGGATTTGTGAAATTATTATTTTTTCAGTCTACGGGGTAAAGTGTTTTACACATTTCTATTCCTGGATTAGTTTTTACTTATTCAATTTGTTTGTAAGTGTTATGAGGACAGTCGAGTAACTTGTATGACATTGATTCCAGTCTTGGCAAGGAAATTTTCTTTCACTTTACCATCTATTTATTATCAGCAGATGGCTGAATGAAGAAGTTTTAGTTGACATGTGCTAAATAAATAACTAAGTGCTAAAAAAAAATGTTTTCTTGTGTCCTAGTTTGACACCTTGTTTTACACTTCCGAATATTTTGTTAGAAGGGAGAGATAACTCCAGAAATCTTCTGTTAGAAGGGAGAAATAACTCCAGAAGTCTTCTGTTAGAAGGTAGAGATAACTCCAGAAGTCTTCTGTTAGAAGGTAGAGATAACTCCAGTAGTCTTCTGTTAGAAGGTAGAGATAACTCCAGAAGTCTTCTGTTAGAAAGGAGTTTCAACCCCACAAGTGTTCTTTAAAAAGAGAGTTACTCCACTGAATCGCTATTGCAACCATATTATTGGCGAAGTCGTTTATCGCCCACCGTTTCGCTCCCTCACTTTCCGATCTAGATTAACAACTGTTGAGTCCTCAATCTTTTTTTTTTCTGGCACCCCACAGGAAGTCGCAATATTCATCTGACATAAAAATTGACATTGAGCGAGAAATTTGAGCTGTTCTATAATTCTGTTCAAAGTCATTGCTTGTCTTCTACTGCGTTCTCATATCATGTTGGAGGGTTCAGATAAACTGATTTCCGAGATGAACTACTCAGTGCATGTTTACCTAGTTTCAATTTTTAAAGTGTATTATGAAATCTTTTGAAAAAAAAAAGTTTAATATTTTAAAAATAAAATAAAATTGCCCCCCCCCCCCCTTTTTAATGAACCAGTTTGTTTTTAAACTTCTAATTGTCTACGCGCCATTAGGAAGCAAATCGACACACAGTTATCATATCTCGTTCCCCTTTGTGTCCATTCTGCATTGTAGAGTTAATTCTGTCTGGAAAGTAAACTGTCCAAGTTGGTAGAAGTAAATGTTTTGACGAATTCCACTGCGAGAATTCTCTCACTTCGTAACTAAGCCTTTGTTTAACCCCACGGGCCTTAGTTAAAGCAGCACGTTTAGAGTGTAGGCTCTTTGCTCCTACATATGAAAGTCCACCTCATCGCTTTATTTAGCCTCGTTTTGATTTAGAACACACAAAAAATCTCTTATAATTAAATAAGAATTAACTCTTTAAGAAGTGACCCCGTAGATTAAGTCTTTTTAATTCTTTAATAAGTAGAGAAAAAATTCTGTTAACATCTAGATGTAGCTTAGGTTTAATGTTCCTGTTTCATACCTGAATAGGTGTCCAGCGAACTACCTGAATAATTAACTGGTTGGCCACTGCCTAAATTGATCTTGATCAGTGATGCCTTACACGGTTTGGTCTGGGACCAAACACATTTCCTACCTTAAGTTCACTTGTCATATGTCCGCCACCCCCCCCCCCCTAAAAAATCGCCTAGTCCGACATAACCGAACCTTTCAGCTTCAGTGTGCATCATGTGCAGATATTTGAATAAGTCGGCACCACGGGCTGGTTATGACCCACGGGCCGTAGCTTGGGCATTGTTGATAAAGATCTATAGCTGTGTCTCGTGTACGTTCCCTGTGACAACCTTTACTTCTTAACGTTCCTAGCGGGGGGGGGGGGGGGGGGGGGGGAGGAGTCGGGACGTATCAATATATATTTTTTTTATTAGGTGTTAACTCTCGCAGCCGGAAGTCTCGAGACAGTCATGATTGATCCTCCCGAAATGATGCCTTCCGGCAATTCTACATAACTTAGGAACATTGAGAGTCGGGGTAGGATTTGACCCATTGCTAGCTTGCATTGCATTCCAAAAATAGTTGGGGCTAGCCAGCAAGTAGGTATTGTGTAGATTTCAGCTCAGCACCCGTCCACTCGATAGATTTTCTCTTTATAAACACCAGACATAGAAGAGCGCATGTATGTTGTATGTTGACAATTTGTCTTTGAAAGGCTATTCTCTCCAGAGTTAGATTACTGGCCCAGTACTAACGCTTATGTACAGTGTCTGCTGGTGTTCATTAATGCAGAGGTTCTCAAACTTTTTTGAACCGGGGACTCCCTTGCTCACGGAACTTTAAGGGAAAAAAGCTACCTAAATGCATATTACACCAGTGAAAACAAATGTATTTAAAAACATTTTGTTGAAGGTTTGAGGTCATAACGTTTGTTGATAATAAAATAAACAAAATAAAATGTAAAAGTTAATGGATTCATTAATACAATGAACTCACGTTGTACCTAATAAGAAGACCGTAAAGCAGTCAACTACCTCATTACAATGACCCATTATACCGGTTATACATTTAGAATATGTTTTTGTTATCAGAATCTGTGGTCTCTTTGCTTAAACATTGGTTTAGGTTCCACGCCCAAAAGCGTCCAATACCTAGTCGGAAGTATCCAAGTGAAGAATTTAAAACCTTAAGTTTAGGTCGTTATAGAAGACTACGTAATAGACTTAGTAAACAGTAGCGAGTGTAGGGTTGATTGTTATTCAAATTATCCGATCGGATAAACTGGCTTTTAGCCAAGAAGTTTATTTTAATTGCATACAATGTTCATCTTCCTACCTTTCGGTCGTCTCGCAGACCCCTGGGATCACAGTTTGAGAAACACTGCATTAATGCATACTGTTTCTCAGGGAAAAAAACAACTAAGCCAAGCTTTCTGCCTTTCAGCCACCTCGCCTAAAAAAATGCAATCATATTGCCTAAAAATACTGTCATATTGCCTAAAAAATACAGTCATATCGCCTAAAAAATACAATCATATTGCCTAAAAATACAATCATATTGCCTAAAAATACAATCATTTTGCCTAAAAAATACAATCATTTTGCCTAAAAAATACAATCATATCGGCAACATTTTCTTCCCGCACTCGTCTATTATGTACGGAGAGAGGCGGGATTTTGGTGGTTGATAGTAGTTAAAATAGCTTCTGATATTTGTGCTGTAAATATTAAAACCTGCATTTGTGCTACCCTACTCTGTAGAAAACCACTAGCTACAGAAACACCAAACAGCAATAAGGTGGACCACTTCGGGGGGACCTTCTCTAAGTTTGTGTTTCCACACAATCTCTCTTCGTAATATTGTTTAAAATGTCGACTGTACGCCCTAATTATTGCGTTTGTTTTTACTTTGTAGATTATAAAAAAGTGTTTGTCAGACGGACTGATGGTCTAGAGATTGAACGCTTGCTTATTTTGGTTTCTTTACAATGTCATGTCAACTCTAGCTATTCAATTTATTGTAACCCCTTTTATATCATAAACCATCTAGATATTTGATTAAGCAAGCACACGTTGTATCGAAGACAACATGTCACACACAAAATACGCCTTTTTATTTATGTAAAACTTCTGACAGCATTTATAAGGCTTCTCAAATTATGTCCAAGTATATGACTTATTTGTAGGACTTCTATACATAGTGTATTGTCATCATGCTACACCTCTTACTTTATCTAATGCTTGGCCGAAGTTCCATAAACGCTTGTGGGTAAGACCTCTGTATATTTCCTCTGCTATCATTGAGAAATAACGAGTCGAAAAATGAAATCCTGTTAAGTGTCTTTATGTCGCGGCCCGAGAATGAGTTGAAGGGAGAAGGCCTTGGCAACATTTGTTTGCTGACCGTATCGTTTGGGTCTATCACTGACTGTTGGGAGGGTTAAGGGCCGCTAGAGAAAAAAAAAGGGTTCCTGACAAGGGCAGGTTTATGTGATAAATGGTTCGATGTCTGACGCCTGGTGAGAGACCGTTAAATAGGTCAACGGCTATCCGTCTTAAGTGACACTTCAAGTCCTTGCAGTCAGGCATAAATTGTAAACTAACTCTTTTCTGCCACTACACTTGTATTTGTAGAGATCAGGCAGAAAATGTTTCATCTTGGAAATTCTGTTTTTTTTAAAAAGGGGGGGGGGGGGGTTGAAGTTAAATCGTAAAATGTTTTTAGGCCTTTAAATGAAAACAAAGCGAAAGAAGCGGGATTGATATGCACCTATGAAAGAAAGAGGGATTGATATACACACATGAAAGAAAGAGGGATTGATATGCAATATGAAAGAAGAGGGATTGATATGCACCTATGAAAGAAAGAGGGATTGATATGCACCTATGAAAGAAAGAGGGATTGATATGCACCTATGAAAGAAGAGGGATTGATATGCACCTATGAAAGAAGAGGGATTGATATGCACCTATAAAAGAAGAGGGATTGATATGCACATATGAAAGAAGAGGGATTGATATGCACCTATGAAAGAAGAGGGATTGATATGCACCTATGAAAGAAGAGGGATTGATATGCACCTATAAAAGAAGAGGGATTGATATGCACATATGAAAGAAGAGGGATTGATATGCACATATGAAAGAAGAGGGATTGATATGCACCTATGAAAGAAGAGGGATTGATATGCACCTATGAAAGAAGAGGGATTGATATGCACCTATGAAAGAAGAGGGATTGATATGCACGTAGGAAAAACGTGGGAGGCTGAAGACACACCGAGTAAAAAAAATCGGGAATGTAGAGAAGAAACTGGGGAAGCGTGCAGGAGGAACTAAGACTGTACTAATCATGATCTGATCATCCGGTGGTTAAAACTAGTAGCCGCTTCTATTGTTTTCATCTCTCGTCGTTTCTCGTGGTCTGAACGTTCTTTGGACTTTGTTTAACAGGGGATTTCCCGCCTCATAGAAAGTTGCATGTCTGGTTTTGAAACTTTTTCAAGCCAGACATGTTTTTAATTTCTGTTTCATGTCTTAGATGGCTGTCTCTAAAATGCTGATACATTATATACTTCAAACTTGAAGAGTGCTTGCATACAAAACGTATCAACACGTGTGCATTTAGTAAAGTTTTCGAAAACCGTTTCGTTATTTGATACATAAAAATACCCAGATTACTATTTTGCCAGAAATTTGCCTTTTTTTTGCATTTGTTTTAACTAAAGTTATTTAAAAAATAAACACTAGATCTTCTCGCATCTCCCCCCCCCCCCTTTTTTTTTGTAACTAATTTGTTTTAGCAAGTGAATTTAAGAAAACGTTTTAAAAAATACCCAGATCTGGGTAGAAATACTGTTGCGATCCGTTGCAGGGAAGCACTCACCAAACTCCAACAGTAGACAACCAAAAAAACATATGCACACTGGCGGGAAGTCATCCATGTGATTAAATAAAAAAAAATCTATTGAAACAAAATATTTGACTTTCATTTCTGTTCTCTTCACCTGTTCATGCATCAATCGACATCACGATGAAGTGGAAAGATGAAAGAATCTCCGATGATAAACATCTGCATAAAGCCCCCGTGCACACTTGGCAGCTCTTCTTTGATAGCGTCGTGCCCGCCCTAGTGATTTCCTTCCCACGTCCTCGGGCTCGTCTTCTTGGCGGCGTGCGTGCGATGAAGTCGCAGACATGCTCCAACTAGAGATACCGGTACAAAGTTCTGTGATGTGTGTGCTGACACCCTGAAAGAAACTACATCTAGATTTATTCTAGATACATATGTTTCTGACTGGTTCACTCAGAGTGATTGTAGACTCCAAAGGCAATAGATGGGTGAATGCCTTCCCTCCTCCCCACGTAAGCAGTGGGTTGTCTTTTTATCTGTCGACTTGCACGTATTCAGGGATAGGGCTTTCGACATTTAGTACAGAGCTTTTAGTAACTCTGTCTGGTAGGATTTGTTTCACTCGTATTGTTCTCCCACTTCCCATTCTCGTATCAAGTTGAAACTTGGCTCAATTATTCATTGTCCATGAATCAGATGTCCTTATGGTTCGAAATTTTCCGAAACCCTTTTATGAACCATGTGACCAGGGAAAGGCTTTTATCCGTGGCCAGGATGAGAAATTGGCTCTTCACCAACCCCTCTGTCCTGAGTCCCGCCTTATCCTAGGTGATCATGTAATCATACCTGGTATGTCGTAGGACACTGTCCCTTGAGCCAACGCCACGGGTTTCCCCAACCCGTGCGAGGCCGGAGGCTGAGTCACGTGGGGGCCCTCCATATGCCTGTAATGTACCGCCGCACCCGTGGGGGGACCATCACCACCCGTATGGCCCACTTTGGGGAACGAAGCGGTGGGGGGCGGAATTTGAACTGGTTAGCAAGGCTTTTTTTTTTTACATCCCCACCACGTGCAACCTACACTCGCTAGAGCGTAGCTGTGTGGTAACTCGCTGGGAGCCGTGTTCGCTTCCGTACTTAGCCTATCCGACTCCCCTGGCGAACGTTTCCACGGAGGTGCCACGCTGAGGCGACGGGAGCTGGAATTTCTCCGCATTGTCCATGACGACACATGAATCAATTAAAAAAAATAATTCTCCAATTAGTGAATTAATTATCTGTGTTTTATTTAGAAAGGAGGAAACATATCGTGCAGTATTGAGAAATATGACAGTAAATATGCAGTTCTTTCCCCTTTATATTTTTCTTTATTTTTGTTTCGTTTGCTTTGAATATGAACCTTGTGTTTTGAATATGAACCTTGTGTTTTGAATATGAACCTGTGTTTTGAATCTTTTCAGACGTTGGCTTGTAAGTGAAGTGAAATGTAGTCCTCTGTTCTCTCTCTTGTCTCACTCTCTCTCTCTCTCGCTCTCTCGTCTCTCTCTCTCTCTCTCTCTGATTATCGCTTCCTCGTTATTGTCCAAAACTAATAGCATCGTCTCCCGTAAAGCTGCTACCGCCCCAGCCAGCCTAAGCACTTGCAGGATTAGTTTTCTATCACAACCTTTTTATGTCTTTACCCCTCATAATTAGTTCTAGATTAGAGTGCTTATTCTCAGCTTACATTTTATTCGACAGAATCATTTCAATTACGCGGGGGGAAGTCAGTGGCGTGACTGTGTGTTCGTCATCATGTGCGGCAAGGAAAAATTTGTTCTGGCCGACTGGTTCTCTTTGTTTCTCGATCCTGCACGACATTTTTGAACCGGCTCGAATGGCAGCGCCTCACGTTTTAAGTATTCTCCCAGCGTTGATGACGTTCTTCTAAATATTTTCAGGGTTTGGGTGAAACTCTAGACGTTTCATTGGTGAAATGACACACAATAGGGCTGATGTCTTAACAGGGTCATATAAAGCTAAGCAGCTGTGAGATAGCAGGTGTCCAGTTACAACAGAACATGGAAAGTCAAACGTTAACCTGTTTCCGGTTGTCACAGTTTTAGACAGCGTTTCAAAGTGAAATCGAGGCTGTCATTCAAACAATTTTACGGTTCGCATTAACACTGCTTGAATTTTTTTTCTAATTGACTAAGAACTTTAACCTTAGAAATAAAATTTGTGTTTGTTTCCCTTTAATTTGTAATGAATGTTGGCACTTAAACATTAACTAATTGGAAAAAATGTGTTTATAAGCCAATGCCTTTAAGAAAATTTAAAAACGGAGGGGGGGGGGGATCATACTTGAAAGCGTGTTTAGCTCCTAATTACCTCCTTCTGTCTTCTTTGTTCTGAAGTGTAGCAGCCCCATTCAGAACAGTGAGTAAATCCTTTCTTCTGATGTTTGAGGCCGCACCAAATCCAACAATGATCATGTTGTGATATCATTTTTAAAAATCTTTAAATCCATGTGGGAGGTCGTGAAGTATGAGCATGTCTTACCTGTGCACTCTGCATAGATCACACACCCCACCTCCTCCATTTTCTCTTTTGTCCTTAAGAAAAGAGGCGGTGACAAGATTGAACAATCAAAAGGTGGGGGACAAGAGTGGTGTGCGTGTTCTAGGGGGGGGGGGGGGCTGGGGCGTGATGTTGAGGAGTACAAACGGATTAACTCTCTGCCCCCCTCCCAAACTTTTCTTCTCCGTCTCCGGCCCATTTTTCTCTGTTGTCTCCGGCCCCTTTTTCTGTGTTGCCTCTGCCCTACTTCGGTTGTGTGTGTGTGTGGGCATTATCTTGTGATATTCCTATCATTAGCTTAGAGATCTGTGTTGATGTGTTTGACTCACTGGAGAGCTCTGGATCTTTCATTGGAAATAGAATTGAACCTCTCACCTTCTGCTGGATGGTATTGTCATACTGTGTTGATGTGTTGACCAGTGGTGTGCAATTGTCGTCTGCCAAGAGTGGGCGAAGCTAGAAATGATTTTCCGCCTACTGGATTTTCCAACGCTTGACTGAATATTCCCTTTTTTTTAAAAACAAAAATTACTGTAGGTAACCACGACGCATTTTAAGTCACTAGACTGAATATTCTTATTTTGTAAAGACAAACATCACTGTAGGTAACTACGACACTTTCAGTTTTGTTTTCACTCATGTGCGCCTCGATAGTTCGCCTACGTGATGGAAGCTTGCCCACTCCACTCTGTCCGACGTGTAGTGGCCTACTGTGGGCGCTAGGCGCCCGAACGAGACCAGTCGTCACAGAAGGCCTGAACACTGACCTGCAACGTCGCAATCTGTGGGCAGTGGAGACCAATAGCTCTTTGCCACGTCACATGTCTATTCGACACGACAACGAGCTGTTGGTTGTGACGTCACAGGCTAGTCGAGGCCTTCTATAACGAATGGTCTTGGTCTGTCTGCGCCCCCCCCCCTCCTTTTTTTCCCCCCAAATTGTGAGCGTAATTCATATTTGGTTAAGAACGGTCACCAGTAAGCAATACAAAAACGTCCATGTAATGTATTCAACGAGCGTAACGACAGACAGAAGTACATGACATTTATCTATCTAGTGCTATGATACCCATATCGACACACCTACGCAGCGGGCAGCTGTAGCCGTTACACTACTGCTGCCGCAGAAGCGTGTTAAAAAAACAGACAGGCCAGTTCGCCATCTCTTCGCGTCTTTTAGCTTAATAGTATGAGAGAGATACTTGCCTTGGGGGGGAGGGGGGGGGTTCATTAACTGTAGAGTGTTTTGAGAACTGTTTATTTCATAATGTTTTCCTGCATTCTTAGCTGCAGAAAAGCATTCTCCTGGCGGGCATGGCATGTGGAGCGCACTTTTTATCCTACTAAATATGCAGGTCAAATAAGTCAATTATTGATGGAGACAGAACTGGTCAGTACGACATTCGAAGTACCGGTACATATATACATATATAAACAAAGACTTTAAAAAGTTGTTACACTTTAACATATAACGGCTTCCTTGTAAAATCGTCGTAGACCGTGGCTCTGAACTATAGATAAAATACATGCCCTATATAGTTGTACATTTTTTTTTTTTTTTTTTTTTTTTTTGTAAAGTCAAAACATGTACTCTAGCGATGCCGAAACCACGACCCGCGGGCCATTTCTATTTCCGCTTAATGGAACCTTCCTTCTGCCCAAAGGTCTTAATAAAGCCGCATAGGTTCTGCGTCATAGGAGTTTACGATAATAACCACGCGTATCGGACATTTATAAGTTTCTCAGGATGAGGAAGAATGGCACCACTAATATAGCAAGCGTACAGCTTTAAGTATGTCTTCAAAGGTGACACACAAAAAAAACAACGAACTTTGATGGCGTTCTTAAAATATTGCCTTATCCTCGCCTCCCTTTCCTCCTGAGACATTTTTTTTTTTTAATTTCGTTTGAAAACTAAAAAAAATACACATGCCCTTAAAACATTTGCGAAACATCAGTATCAGAAGCCAAAATATATTGTAAGTTTGTGCACACGATTTGCATACGTCATCACTTTCGTTGTTGTTATCTGGCGGACGTCTTATGGAACTTCTTTTGTGTGTGTGTGTGTGGGGGGGGGGGTAATTGTGTCCTAGAGAGGAGGGGGGATGTGTGCGTGTGTTAGAGAGAGAGAGAGGGGAGTGCAACCAGGACTTTGTAGCGTATATGTGTGTGTACGGTTTCTCTCATCTGAGCCTTAAGATTAGCTCTACACATCAAATCACTTTATTGAAAATTAAAAAAAAAAAAGGTGTGCGCGCTAAGTGTGCTTAAGACCAAGGGGAACTTATTGTGGGACTTTCCACTTCAAATGAGGTCAATGATGAAAGCGCTATTTTTAGATGTGCCCTCCTCGACTCTCATGCCTTGCAATGGTTTAGAAGGTCGCGATTTTTTTCCCTAGACCTGGCTGGAGGCTAGTTCAGGTGAAACAGGACTAGGGTATGTGCACGACATCGTAGTATCACTATACTGATAGGTTGGCGGGATGGGGGTGGGAGTGTATTTCTTTCATTTAAGACATGACAATGTAGTAAAGATGAAAGTTAACTAGATCTCGTCTAATGAGAAAAAAAAAAATCATTCTATTCCTTAAAGGGTATTTGCTTCAACCCACCCCCCACCACCACTGCCTCTATTAGATGTGGCTTTCGAATGAGGGTATTTCCACCAGGAGTTCAGCCTTCGACCCCCAGATCGCGACGATCCATGGTGGCGACTGAGGAGGTCAAAGCAGTCAATTGTTGCGCAGTGCAGAACGGAACACTGTCCTATTGGGGCATACTTTGCCCGGTTCCGCACGAACTTTGACTCCCGATGCTGTCACTGAGGAGAGAGCGTCGAAACAGTGTCGCATGTCTTGTACGAGTGTCCCCAGCTCCGCGAGCTAAAGGGGGACCTGGCTGTGCAGTCACTCGACTTGTATGGTAGCTATGAGGCACTACGCCGGACGGCTAAGTTTCTTGCCAGAGCACTACGGGAGGACTAGTCCTTCCTGCTCTGATTTTTCAATAGGAGTTCATCTCAGCCTTCGACCTCACTTTGTCAAAAGCAACGTGATGAAGGACAACCACCTCGGAAATATGGTGTACCTAATCCTGGTCTTGTCTAATAGCAAATTCTTTGTGTCCCTGATTGCTATGTTTCGAGCGGGCTTGGAGAATGCTCCAACCTTATGTGGACTTCCTATTCGTTGAAAAAGGGAACTATATCCTTATGTTTAGATACATATACACTTTTTTTTTATTTAGTTTGGCCTTTATTGATACAGGGTGATTGCTTAAAAGGGGGAAAATCTGTCAAACAGATATTTATTTTACCAAGAATAATTTTACGGAAGTTTTTTACAGGCATATGTCATAGGACACTCATAGATGCTCAAAATGTCTGCAGCATGTTAACCTAGAAATCCAGGCTCTTGTTGCGTTTTGTGAGATCTCGTTGCAAGTTCTTCCCAAGCTCGTCTTCCAATCAGCAATAGAGTTTATGTCATGTGGAAAATTGTAAAGCTCCTGTTAGTAACAAGCTCCACACGTAGGTAATCCATGACATGAGTAAGTACTCATTTTAGTCGTAATTTCACCTGACCCGCAAATTTTCCGCTTTTCGACCGACCACTCTGTGGTGTAGATGAAAAGATGCGTAGTCCATTGTAGGGCCATCCAATTGGCTATGGGACATGACTACCGCGACTGCTTCTCTTGTACCATTTATTGACCTTGAAATAGTTGTTAAAACCATTGAATCCATTATTTCTGTCCTGGTGAACATTTCCTTGTTGCGAAGGGTTATACTTTGTTTTTAATTATAACGAAATTAATTGTAACTAAAACTATTCATGCACACTGCAACTAAATCATAGACTGCTTTCCAATACGAACTGTCAAGGGAGAATAACACTGCAAACAACATAAGTCTGTTGACATTTTGAGCAGAGTTATCGGACATTGAATAAGGCGTATTAATCATTGAATCTAGACACGTTTCAACCAACCAAAAGTCATCCCCGTCGTTTCACGATGGACGAACTGTCTCATAAATAAAGAGCTATTGGGATTCGACTAGAAGGATTGCTAGCGGCCCTTCTCTTCTGATAAGTGACGTAATAAGTTGGCCAAAGTCTGCTACTACATGGCATTTGTTTGTTTCCAGAACGTCCTTCAGACATGTAAAGCTTTTCCCAGGACCTTGTCGCATGTCTACATTATTCAGCGGTTCCAAAATCAGTGACGTAATACTTTGCGTTCTTTGTTTTAGTTCGGTGTTACATCTTGGTTAAATTACATGTGTATTCATTTGTTACATCTTACTAAAACTATTACTTTGAAGTATGGGAAATATTCATAAATGGTTTCAAATCAATAAATTGTGTTGGTTTTGTTTTGGTGGGACTAATGTAAAGAAGACTTAGGTATGGATCAGCTAAATGTTTCATACAAACAAAAACGTTTATTTTTTAAAAAATCATTTGATCAGTTTTCTAAGCTCTTTCGATTGTAACACAAAATAATTTGTTATTATTTACCTGGCAACTGACGTGTTGCCCAATCTACGACTCGCGGGCCATGTCTGATCCTTGACACGATGATATATGTGATATCTTATCTTGTATAATACAGACGTTACTTCAAAATGAAGGGCCAATCCCCCCCCCCCCCCCCCCCCCCCCAGGGCCAATCCATCAAACAAACAAAAAAAAAACTTAAAAAAAACAACAAAGCTTATATAAGGGAACGAACCTTAAATTTCTGTTATACCTTTAATGCTGCAAGATTTATCACACCTTTTCTATATAAAGCAAAATTAATTAATTACCATTAATTAATTAACTAGTTAGTTAATTTTTGTTTGATTCATGTATTGTCTTTGACATTGAATGATTATGCAAAGTTTCAAAAAGATTTCAAGTTGGGAAATGGAAGAAATAATGCGTACAACATTTGTACCAGACAGACAGACATAGTTGATGTACCAGACAGACAGACAGACATAGTTGATGTACCAGACAGACAGACAGACATAGTTGATGTACCAGACAGACAGACATAGTTGATGTACCAGACAGACAGACAGACATAGTTGATGTACCAGACAGACAGACAGACATATTTGATGTACCAGACAGACAGACATAGTTGATGTACCAGACAGACAGACATAGTTGATGTACCAGACAGACAGACATAGTTGTTGTATCAGACATAGTTGATGTATCAGACAGACAGACATAGTTGATGTACCAGACAGACAGACATAGTTGATGTACCAGACAGACAGACATAGTTGATGTACCAGACAGACAGATAGACATAGTAGATGTACCAGACAGACAGACAGACATAGTAGATGTACCAGACAGACAGACATAGTTAATGTACCAGACAGACAGACATAGTTGACGTACCAGACAGACAGACTGAGTAAATAAAATCTACTTACAGTGCACGATCAAATCGGTTTCATTAGATTTGAAGATCTCTCTCTCTCTCTCTCTTGCAGTGTGTGTCTTGATGTGTGGTACTACGGCCCATGAAGAGTGTGTGTGTAAATTTAAATGCTAACTTTCCTCATCGGCCTGAATTAAATAATCGTATATGCCTTAGGCATTGGCAAACTTGGCAACCGCTTTGGGCTTCCAATTGGTCGCACAGGAACTTTCTTTTTTAAAAAAATGCGAAACTTGGATCAAATCTCGTGTATAGCAGAGATTTATGTCTACTAGCCTAGCTCTAACTATCTACTACAACTCAAGTTGTTTTCGCGAATGGCTAGATCTCCTTGTTAGACTACCT
Source organism: Biomphalaria pfeifferi (assembly GCA_030265305.1). NCBI lineage: Eukaryota > Metazoa > Mollusca > Gastropoda > Planorbidae > Biomphalaria > Biomphalaria pfeifferi. The sequence continues at coordinate 265,735 of JASAOG010000316.1, read as the reverse complement.
ATGTTAGAAGAACCTTTTTTTTAAATTTTATTTCTTTTGGTGAAAAAGTAAAAACGTTATTTCTAGTCTGGTGTATTCCAACCCAAACGAAAAGCGGGAAATGCAAAGAGGTGCTTTATTAAATGTTGTTACTTGTCAGCATTGACTGTTTGAACCAAACAACTGAAATTGCGTTATTTTATTTTTTTGTTTTTATTATATTTATTTGGGTCCAACAAACTGACTTCGCCTAGGGCATCAGACTACGTAACTCCGGCCATCTATCTATCTGTCTGTCTGTCTGTCTATCTATCTATCTATCTTAATCTATTAATCTATTCTAAACAAACTCGTTGGCACATTGAGGTCCATGAACAAACATAAGACTCGCTGTCCCCCCCCCCCCCCCCCTACAAGCTGTCCTTTCGTGCCCCAGCCAGCCCTCCCACCATTTTTTAAAATAAATCAACTACAACAGCAGGAGTATTGTAACCTTGACCCCTATTCAATAAATGTTAAGAAAGTAAAAAAAAAAAGAGAGAAGGAATCGAGAAAAAAAAGGGGGTGGGGGTGGAGTTATAGGGTGCAGGGTGCTACAGAGAAGGGAAAAAAAGGTGTAAAAACCCTGTCTGGTCTTAACCAGCAAGTAGTGCTAGATAAACATTATTTGTCTGTCTGTCAATGTAAGAGCGGGGCTATGTGGATTTGTTAGTGGAACGTAGGATTGACCTGCGGTCGTGATAAAGTGTATTTCATGTCTCTCCCCCAATCTCTAATCTTGACTATGTAGAGGTCTAGTTCATTGTAAGCTCTGTTCCAGAGATCTTAGAGAAGTCTAGTTAATTCTAAGTCCTGTTCCGATAGCCTATAGAAGTCTAGTTAATTCCAAACTCTGTTTCAGAGATGTTATAGAAGTCTAGTTAATAATAAGCTCTGTTCTAACCAACGATCATGCAGAGGTCTAGTTAGCAATAAGCTCTGCTCCACTATAAAACTGAAAAATATTATAAAGTTATTCTAAAACTTTTTTTTTTCAAACCATTTTGTTAGCAGAATTAAGCACAGCCTTAGGATTCGAAGATGAACTACTTTTGTCATCTAGTATGTATGTCTGCCTATTTGTATCTGTAATGACCATGTCTAGCACCTTGTATCTAAGCCATGATGTCTATGCTAGCAAGCTGTGTGGACAGACATCATGCAGTCATTAACTTCACGTAATGAGATGCTGACAAGAGAACACACTCGGTTAACATAGTCCAGTCACTCTTCTGCGTTACAAGTGTAGTTTGAGTGTGTTCTGTTCGTAAGATTGGTTGGATTCATGTCGATACGAAAAGTCTGCTTATGTCAAATCTGTGTTGTCTTTGTTTTTTTAGTTTTTCTTTTTATTATTTTGTTTTGTTTTTTGTAAGCTTTGTGCTTTTATTCCCCATGAAATATTTTTATTTCCCTTGACACGAAATCCGAGTTTGATGATTGTCTTTTGATGGATTGTCTTTGAAACAGAGAGGGACATCGTGGAATTCTTTGTTCAAATCCGTTCTTAACGTTCTACAAAGCGCAGTAATCGCGTGACATCATTTTAGGATTATACCACAGAAGTTCATCTTTTGGAGTATTCACAGCTAGCTTAAGTTTGATTCACTGATGTTGAATGACTTTTAGACTACATTTTTTAACAACAGCAAATAATAATAATAATAATAAAATATAAATAAATAAATAAAAAATGTAAAAAATAATAAAAATAGTACATAAAATAAATCATTATATCTATCAACTGTTGATTTAAAGAAAAAATTAAATATTTTTTTTTAGTTTCTGCTGAAGGTATAGAAAATGTGAAGTCTTCAGATTGGGTCTAGTGATGTTGTTATTTCGTTGTTTTGTGTAATGGGTCTAGTGATGTTATTTTGTGTAATGGGTCTAGTGATGTTGTTATTTTGTGTAATGGGTCTAGTGATGTTATTGTGTTGTTTTGTGTAATGGGTCTAGTGATGTTATTTTGCTGTTTTGTGTAATGGGTCTAGTGATGTTATTTTGCTGTTTTGTTTAATGGGTCTAGTGATGTTGTTTTGTGTAATGGGTCTAGTGATGTTGTTGTTTTGTGTAATGGGTCTAGTGATGTTATTTTGCTGTTTTTTGTACTTGTCACGTGAGACTGGTTGTATGAGTGTTGTAAGAACCTACTTGTTTACACCAAATTAATAGGGTTGGTTGATCATTCTCTTAAGAGATCCCATTACAGTATTTACTGTCTACACTCTCCATTCTTTGTTATTTTGAAACTTCTGCCTGTTATAGTAACCAAAATTCTTTTTTTATTTAAAATCTAAGCTAGAGTTCTGTCGTGCAATAAATTAGTGAAAAAAAAGGTTTGGTAGGTATACAGCTCCTCCTTCGTGATCCAAGATGAGCACATTTCTCATAGCCTATGGACTCGAAGATGACTGTTAAGTCCAATCCTCACTTTAAAAAGCAGGCGCATACGTTGCATGGGTAGGTTTGGTCAGTTGCCGATAGGCCTGCTTCTTATCTCAGCTTTTTGTTGGGTTCGTCGCTCTTTCACTCTGGTCACTCTTCTTGTCTCAAATCTTGAGACTCCGAGACTCACAGCTTCACGCCATGAGGAGCGATCTAGAGCTAGTGCATCGCAGCCGTGAATGTCAATATCACATTCCTTATCTGGAAAAAGGAGGGGGGGATAGGAGTGCTAAATTGTATTCTCCGTTTCGTTTTATATATAAAGTAATACGTGTTTCAAAATTTAATATTTTGCTGTTTTAATATGCATGGTGTGCTTCACTGCTTTCGCTGCAATTAAAATTAAACTTTAGAGTATTAGTTTCTTTAAGTCACACTATCAAACACACATCACATCACGAAGGTTTTTAAACTTATATTTTTCTGTTGTCCAAAACTAAGTTTGTTTTGCTTTTGAACTTTTGCGTTAAATTATAAGAATGACATCTCATACTAACTTGTTACTGTAATGTAATGTTTTCTAAGTTACACATTTATATGCATCTTAAACTTCTATTTCTTTGAATACTTTCAGATTGCGAAACCATGGAGAATTGAACTTGGGGGGACAGTATCGAGGCGTGCCAAGGGGAGGTCAGTGATTGGCCGGGGTCAGTTCCCTTATTGCTGCCAAGTACCTTCACTATGATGCGATGGCTGAAAGACAAGAAAAAGGAGAAAAAGTCTGTCTATGCAGGGGAGGATGGGCGAGACGACGACTATGGATTCGACAGGGAGCGACAGGCATCCAAATCGCCACCATCCAAACGGCAGCTGCCTCCGACTCCTGCTGCCCCGGAGGAGAAGTCGCCACACATATACGAAGAGATTCCGGACTTGTCTCTTTTCTTGATTCCTGACAACGAGAAAGTTCTGCCTCAAAGCAAGTTAGGCAAGGGAAAGGCCGCTGCAGAAAAGAGGGCTCAGCCATGGAAGCCCTCGAGCAGCCAAGCCTCTAAATATGATTCGGACATCAGCCCGTACATGGTGGTTAACGTGGACAAGGAAGTCCGCCAAACACCAACGGACTTTCACCGCAACGGCACCCCGGAGGTTCACTGTGATGTCATCGTCAAGGACACCCACTGCGAAATTTTGATGACCCGGAAACCGAAAGTGACCGCTCTTCGTCTTGACAGCTCGGCTTTCGCAGGCAGCGGAGCTGACAGCAATGGCGGCACTTCCGGTGTTCGAAACAACACACATTTCTGCTCACGAGACAGGCGGGCCTCTGTCGATGTGCACAGCTCCGGGAAAATGTCCGCTTTTAGTTACTCTGCATTTTCATCATCCTCGAAGAATACCTCCACCGGACCCCAGTCTTCTCAGTCAATGTCCAGCTTCCAAGAACTGCAGAACCAGGAAATGCCAGAAAATGACGAATCTACCGCCAGTGGCGTCTCTCCGTATACTTGCGCCAGTAACTTCATCCCAAGAACCAAATTAACATTTCATCCTCTGGGCGGAAAAGATCCACGCAAAGAAGCTTTCGGAAGCGATTGCAGTGACGATTCTCACACCGTCAACCTTGCCCGGCTTCGAGAGGATGCCGCCAGCTCTGGAACCAACGGTGTCAGCTACTCGTCAATTCAGGAAATGTGCAACCCTTCGAAATGCGTCACATATTCTTCAGTGGTGGAGCAGAATACCTCAGGGCTGGCGTGTGGCAAGTTTGACGCTTCATGTGAAAAACAGTCAGTTTACAAATACAGTGATCAACATCTTTCGAATGAAAGCTTTGCAAGAGCCGGTTTCATAAGGCCGCCCAGTCCATCAAACAGTTCTTCGTGCACTTATGCTTCCGTTACTTTCCCAGCAGAGCCAAAAATATACAACACAATACAGGATCTGGACCATTCATCCGACGAAATAACTGCTAGGGCACCTGATGTTGTGTATTCCGGTGTGGCTGGTGCATTTGACGGCAACCTGAATAACAGAAATTCCACGCAACTAAAATGTGGCTACACAAGAGGTCTGAGCCAGGACAGTGCTTTGAACAGGCCATTGAATACTGAACAGGAACTATTCCCTCCACATTCGGTTTTAGTATCTGACTCGCGTTACAGAAGAAGCCTTGACCTTGACTTTTGCTCGTGTTCAGATGAGCATTCATCTTCTTGTGGTTGTGCCGAGTCAAAGAACAGCAATGATGATGATGTCTCTAGCGTTGCTGGAACAGCAAGTGATGGCCCCAGCTCTTGCAAAGGGTGTGGGCGGCTCATTCGACAAATTACGTACTCGGAGTCATTTTCTGACGAGACGTATGAGCATGTATACGCCTCTAGGCTGCTCATCAGAAACAGGCGTGGGAATAACTCAGAACGCTCCTTCGTGGAAACGCCCTCTCTCTCCGAGTTTCCCAGGGCCTCGAACACCAGAAGTCCAGACTTTATGTTGGCCATGTCTAGGGATGATTACTGGGCATTATCCAGGAGTGATGACACCTTACCTCCAGCTTACGGTGCTCGCGACGACAACGGATTTGTCAGCAACTATGGCGAGTCCATGAGCTTGAAGAGAAGAGACTCTGACACATCCTCTTATCGTGTTTTCAGAGACTCTAAAGGACTTTCGGTTGAATCGGCATCGAGCCATAGATCTTTCATGCGTCAGAACACATCTCCTGTAGCAAGTGAGACCTCATCAATGTTCTGTAGTTTGAGAGCCACTGTAAGCACGAGTTCTATATTTTCATCTAGACCAGCACGCCTTTCAAATACCAATGACTCATTGACTAAAACCCAAGAGATAACTCTTAGCACTGAAAACCATGATTCAGCTACTAATAATAACTTTTCTGAACCCACTTCTTGTCCTAAACTTTCTCCCTCCTCAGATCAAGTAACATTCCCCAAAGAAACTTTCGAATCTAATCCAAAAGAATGTAATGTCGAATCTTTAAAGGTAAGCGCACAAAGCTCCTGCCTAATTGACTTCAAACCAAACGCATTATCTGGCATTTTTTCAAAGTTCACTAGAGCCAAAACATCAAAAATCCCTAAATACGAATCCATTGATATTAGTAGTCCAATTAGTCCTGTGTATAGTCAAATTAACGATAATGAGGTTCGAACTGTCGATGTATCGGTATCTAAGGATGACAATGCAGATAAAAATGTAAAAAAGTTGTCCAAGTTTTTCCAGCGACTATCCAGCAAAGAGTGTTTGAAATCTACTGGCTACAATTTTCAGACATCTTTAAGATCAGAGGCTGAAGTGGACCAGCAAACAAAAGGTGCCAAAGTGTCAGTTGAAACTGGCCAATCGTATTCAGAGGACAGGGTTATTAGCCTCCAAAAGGGCATTGCTAATCATTCCTCTAATGGATATAATGATGTGATGAATGCTTGGGGCAGCGAAGATTGTCCCGTTGGCGGTCAATTGCAAAAAGTCGTATCTCAGACAAAACTTTCATCCACCTGTTCACCAGAAATTATTAACCTGGCCGCTATCGCCTCTAATGTCCAGCGTGAGGTGACCAGGAATGCCTGCACCAGCGCTTTCGACGCCATGTCCACGACCAAGCCCCAGGCCAATACGGACAGCGGAGACACATGCTATGAATACGACATGAGCACGTCCAGCGAGGGCGAGCAGGCCAGTTACGACTACTTTTTGTCCAAAGTCAAGAAGACACTGAACCTTGAACGTGAGGCCAAGCAAGTCGGCGGTCCTAGCCAGACCAGGAAGCGCCTACTCTGTAAAAACTGTAAACGAGACGATCAGCTGGCCTCGGTGGAAACTGTAGAAGCCGGCGCTTCTGGAAGCTCGTATTTCTTTTGCCCCCACCTGTCGGCTAAATTTGGTGATCTTCGAGCCATTCTAGCTGACCTTGTGGTTGACCAGAGGGCTGCCATACTGGATTGTTTGACAGATTATGCTCAAGCTCCATTCAGTTTCACTCCAAACGCCATGGATAACCATTGCCGAGATTGCGGGTTCGAAGTCTTAGCTTCCGACTCTGAGTCGTTGGCCACAATCTACACCCTGCTTTCCCATCCTCTGAACTACCCAGTGGGCCACACGCCGAGCTGTGATTCTGATGAGGGAACAATGGCAGACAACTCTTGCGAGTCGGCGGATGAAGTGATTCACGGCGATAAAGTAAGCAGCTCTCCGAAGGTTGTCGTTGCTGATACCGAGCACCAAGCGCCGCCCAGAGCGAGAAAGAAAGACAAAAAGGAGAAAAAGAGTACTCCCCCCTTGAATGAAACGCTTTCCAAAGAACATCTCACCGACAAATTGAAACTCTCTGAAGGGCTTGTTCATTCCAAGGATACTCATCCGAGTCATTCACATGCTTGTCCCTCAACATCCAACGATATACTGAAGAACAAACACAATGCGCATTCCGCGCCAACGGCGCGTAAAAACGCTGGGAAGAAAAGCAACACATGTGTACCTCTATTTACATCCGATAAGCAGCCCTCGGAATTACCCGTGGATAGGGTAGACCCCTCGAAAAGTTGCACTCTCAGCAAATCTAAGCCTGGTATTATGTCCGATAAAGCCATTCAAGACATATATTGTCCACTCCCATCAAAAGCCCTTTCTCTCCTCACATCCAGGAGATACACCCACCCCGCCGGGACCGCCTGCGTTTGTGGGGATCGACTTTATCACGCGTCCCCGACAACCATGGCCGCCTACCTAGCGACCAGGGACTCTGGGAAAAATCTGCCACCCACTGCGGACGTTGACGAGAAAACAATGGTCCCCGCACCGTCCTGTCCCCGTGTGTACCATGCGAACAATGGCGATGAGGTCCCTTCGGTGCAAAGCCATTTAGGGCACGAAGTCTTAAGTAGTAACGTGGAGTTTCCCCAACACAAAAGGGAGAAAGACGGCAGCGGGGAACGACGCAAATTGAGTGTGAACGCCGAAAATAAAATTGCAGTCCCCGGCGTGAAAGAGCCTTCCATGTCTTCTATTAATACGACTACACAGGGTAACGATGCAAAAGACGGGCATCTGACGATTGCGATCCACGGAGCCGCCCTGTCTGCGCTGGATAAGTGTGCCCCATCAATTATCAATGCCAGCCCTAAGAAAAGTTTCAGCCCAAAACGCCAATCCCATTCAACTCGTTCAGGCTCGCCGGTGAGCCAAGACAAGGAGTTTTATGAGACCGCCGCGACACGCAAAAGTGAGGCCAAACACGCGATTGACAAAGGCATGGGAAAAGATGGCACCGTCTCGCACGGCAACGAGGGAAGCACAGTTGACTCTGATTTGTGCATGAAGATGAAATTAAGCCGCAAACACCGGCTAGAACTGGCCGCTTTGGACTTGTTGCCAGAGACTGCCCTGTGTGGAGATATGGAAAATGAGGTGACCGAGGTAAGCGCGCACGAGGTCAAATCCCGATCAATCAAGCCTAAAAGATCAAAAGTGGTGGAAAAGATGGCGCAACTGTTTGAAGGTCAGGGTCATGATCTCGAAGGAGATGTGCGCAAACAAAGAGTCCTTTCAAATGATGAACATACTAAAGTAGTCGATAATGAAGTGCAAAATACAGAATCGATGCAAAGCTCTTTGTCAATGGCTAAACCTCTAGGACGTAATGAAATCTCATCTCTTGGTAAATCTCTGCACGTCTCTGATTCATTGGATTCCTCTAGAAGACGTCATCGTGGGTCCGATGATAATCATTTGAGTCGTAGATCTGCTAAAGTGCATTTTAACGAAATGTCTGCTATGTCAGATAAACTCAAATCTGAACAGTTGGTCGTCTGTGAGCCTGAGCGTTTCAATACATTCAGTGAAGAGAGGACCGAGGCCCGACAAACTTTATCACCACCCCCTTCGTCCTCCGCCTCGACGTCTTCCACGTCATCCCTGTCGAAAAAGAAAACTGGCGGGAAACACAGGAAGCTGAACAAAAAATCTCACAAGAAGCGCAGCAGAAGTCGGTCAGAGCGCGGCAAAGGGCGCTCATCAAAGGGGGAGAAAACTCTTTACTATCTCAGTTCTGACTTATCGGACATTGACGTTGTGGAGGTCGAAGACTGGGAGACGTACGCCAAGGCGATGGCGCCCCAGCATCCAAAAAAGCATCTCTCGCTGGAAGCGCCCATGACAGAGACCGCAGTGTACAATGATATGAGTTCGGCCGACTCGAAAGTTGGCTTGAATTCTGCACCTGTAGCCGAAGGCGGCTGCTGCGGATTCGATCATGAGTGCGAGAATGAGATCTACGCCCTGCCTCCTAGCTCCTCGGAGATTCGCGGCTCCAGAGCACATCAGCAGGGAAGCGCGGGCGAGCAAAGCCCCGAGCTGCCCAAAGCCCGAAAAGGTCTGCGCACTGATGTATATAAGACAGTTAAGAGCAACAACAAACTTCTTTCGGATGTCATTATCAGGAATTATGACATGCAAGTTTATGGCAACGTTTAGTTCTTCAAATACCAGTTCTTAATGATGTTTCTCTGTGCCTTTGTATTGCTAATGAATATTTGGATAAATTGCATTAGATCTCTACGTGCACGATGTCCCTAGAAGGTTCATTGTTACACCTGAATATCTAATACATTGTTTTAGTTCTCCATCTCGTTCTGTTGCCCATTCCTTTTCAGCTGATCTGTTGATAGCATCAGATTATGTTCTAATGATCAGCTTTACATTCTATTTTTTTGTAAACACCATTTACAGATTAAGCTCCCAAATAAATGTTACTGTTTAGCTTTTGCGTTTTAGCGATTAGAACATCAGCTTCCTGTGGACAAAAATACTTTGACTTGTAGTGTGGACAGAAAAAACTTCAGCTTATACTGTGGACAGAAAGACTTCAGCTTATACTGTGGACAGAAAGACTTCATCATATACTGTGGATAGAATAGACTCCAGCCTATACTGTGGACAGAAAGACTTCATCATATACTGTGGATAGAAAAGACTCCAGCCTATACTGTGGACTGAAAGACTTCATCATATACTGTGGATAGAAAAGACTCCAGCCTATATAAAGTGTGGGCTCAATGACGTTCTGACTAGCTTGTGCATTGACCTCAAAGTGATCAAAATATAAGTATGTTTTGTTCAATGCATCTCTGTCACAGCTCGTCTGTGTTGTAACAAGAAAGCAATTCGTTATTTAAATAAGTAATGAAAAGACCGACCTGTTTGAGAATGTTTTCACTTAGCACGACAAATGTGATTAGACATTGGAATGCTAGATCTAGTGTTAACTGCTAAATGTTTGGAGTGACAAAGATATACATGCCATCCCCCCTCCCCCCCGCTGACTATGCAACCCTTTACACTGTCATAGAGGTAGCGGTGGGTGGTTCTTAAAACGTTTGCAAATGTCTGGTTATTGTAGCGACTGAACGCAAGAGAAGTTTTGTTTTTTCCTTACATTCAGTCTAACTTTTCTTCCATGTTCTCATCATTATGTTTGAGGGTTTCAATTGTCCAATATCTGAGATAAGCAGTTGTAGTCATCAAACCAGCCAACTCTCACTAAAGTGTTTCTTGTATAGCGAGTATTTTGGGACAAGCTTCCAGTCACAAATTGAGTGATTTCTTGTTTGTTCGACACTTTTAACTCTGGGAAGTTTTTCCTTTTTTTTTTTTCATCTTAAGTATTTTATTTTCAAGTTATCATTGTATTTGAATTTTTTTTCTTAAGAATCTGTGACTTCACTATGTTTACTCTTGTATCTGATCTGAAATGTATAATGTGGCACACTTTAATGTATTGCCTTTATAATGTACATTCAATAATGTTGACTGATCTTTATCTACATATGTCTTTGTACAAAAGATCTGTATAAGTTCAAGTTCTCTTCCTGATAGGGTTGTTAGCAAACAATCACGTATCAGCAGCATTGAGATGTGTTCTTACTAGGTACTAAAGTAAGTCAAGTTTCCATTTCAGACAGACCTTGTGGTCTATAGGGCAGATGATATGAAGGGCATCTGTTTCTGTGGCCTACGGTTAATGAGGATGTCATGTGGCCAGCACAATGACCAACCGCCTTTACTTTTTCCCCAACTAATGTCAGGTACCAATTAGAGCCCCCCCCCCCCCCCCCCCCCCGTTTCGGAAGCCCAACGTCTTGCCACCGCTCCTCCTACTGGTTTTGCTTTTTTTTTTGAGACAATAAACTGGCTTATTGAATGATGTGTGGTTCACTGATGTCATTAGACACAAACAACACGTCATTTGTGACATTGACGTCACACGTTTTCAGTCCACGCACATCATTACACACAGTTGCACACACACACACAATAAAAAGATGCAGACTTAGACAAATATTACTTTTGCTATTCCTTAATAATCCAAATAAGTGATAAAGTAGTTCTCAAAGGCGATGCTGTTTTTCCTAGACCGACACTCCCCCCCCCCCCACCCCGTTAGCTCTTTAGAACATTTCGTGTCTCAAATTGTTCACATCCTGGGGTGCAGCCCTGAATCTCTGACCTTCGGTTGTGTTGCTGGCTCGCTTAATTATAAAATGATTGTAACTAATTGCTTTGTTGTGTCATGCAGAGCGTGGCGACCTCACAGCCAGTTTCAGCTGGCTCCCCCCTTTTTTTGCTCTACTATAAATATGTTTATATGACTTGGTGTGTTATTATTGGTACGGTAATAAGGTCAAACATGTCGCAATTATTTTGTTTAGTGACTCTATGGCGACTTTATAGAATATCGATGAATGTATTCTGATTGAAAAAATTATCGATCAATAAATTGTTTTATTGGATGTCATAATATTTTTTGTGTGATTTCCATGCAGCAAGATAGTTCAAGTTGAAGGCGTAGTTTAAAAGTGGTTAAATAATATCAATAGAAATAGGCTTCGCTAGTGTGTGGGTGGGACTGTTAAATTTGAAGTTTTTTGTTTCAGAAAGTTTCAGTTTTCCAAAACTGGTATTTTAATGATAACTTCTACTTCTAATAGTCAACAGAAACATTTGTATGTTAAAAGTTCTGAATCTCGTCCATTGAAGTCCCTCATGAGATCTCAAAAATTAATTGTTCCAAAAATACGTTATTTTCCTTAGTGATGATCATATTTATTTCTCTGCTACCAAGTTTACTTCATGAAATAATGAATAAAATGGAAAGTTATTATTTCCACGTATTGGTAAGAAGAAGGAAACGTCCTTATGAATAAAATATAAAAAAATCAAACAAAAATGGACGTCTATGGATCTATACATTTGATCATCACCAGTTCCAATTGTTTTGTTGTTTTTTTTTCCTTAAATTCTATGCTTAATGTAAATTTTTAGAACCAAAATTGAATTTTAAAAAAATCTTAGAGGCCACTGCATCTTTCCGTCTTCAGGAAGCATAACATTAAAATATTGATTTTTTGCTGTAGAATTGGTAAAAATGAAGATAGTAAGACACAAAGTGTTTTAAAAATAATTATCCTTTAATTGGAGATTTTCAATATAAACTTAAATAAGTGTCAAGGGTGCTAAATTGAACATCCGGTTACCATCTTTTAAAAAACGTTGGGCTATAATTATATGTCAACACGTGGCAGCTCATATTTGTATCAAATGTCCCTCATGACCTCTAGTTAGTAACCCATTTGTTTTTAAATACATTTTCAATCCTAGAGTGAAAGTGTGGACCCCATATTGAACTGAATGTGCTACAAACAGAAGAGTTTGAAAAATTGATTTTGTAGTGCTAAAAAGAAACACACACAATGTGTCTGTACATTGTAAGAGAGTAAACTTATCAGCACTTCATATTGTACACCGGATACACCAAAATGCTAACTATGCAGAGCTTTTACCCCATGTATGAAAATCTACAATAGCTTAAGTTAACTTTAAATGAATTATAAAAAAAAAAGCCACCTTAGAACAGTCTTGCATTCATGGTAGTGTGATTTCAAAAGTTCGATCTAATAATTTGATTTAAAAAAATATTTAAATAGGCACAGAAAGAAATATCAATATGCTTGATATCTAGATCGGCATGTTACCTGATTACGCACATTGAGTGGAGGGATTTGGCTACGGGAACTGTCACAGTTCCCCTACGACGAAAGTCAAGACACAGATGATGACATCACTGCCAGGTCAATACGGTCAAAGCTAGGTCCGTAATTATTTTCCACGTTCTGACAGAATTGTTCATTTTCCACAATTGTACATTCTACCCTGTCAAGGCCGGTCCTACAGATTGCGGGGCCCTTGGTAGGGATAAGGATAATAAGTGAAAATGTTAAGTTTTTTTGTTACAAAATAAATACTTCTTTGCATTTTATTCATACTTTACTAAGTACTAAATAACGCTCAAATTAACTTTACAATCTACAATAGAAGGTAGTTTTCCAAGAAAAAAAGCCGATAAACATTCAGATCTGCCTTTTAGATTTACTATCGACTAGCAAAATATCGCTTTTGTTTTTTTTAAAGAGATCGAGAGATAGATTTAAACAGTCGTCTTATTATTTTGTTGTTATGAAAGCTGACACATTGCCTTTTTTTTTAAATCGCGAGTAGGATTGGCGATTTCCATATTGAATGACTCCCCAAAATGACAATTTTTCCATTTTTCAAGACATTTTTATGACTTTTCAGGAAATTTTAATCATGTCAGGAGATTTTTACTTTTTTTCCCTTCACTAAGCAATTTCAGGAGAATTCCAGGAGTTCCTGGAAAATCAGGAGGCCGCGAAAACCCTGTTAAGTTAAAATGGTTTAATTTAAAAATTTACAACTAGAGTATGGAAGTGCGGGGGCTCACTGCGGCCGCATAGGCTGCAGTGCCATAAGGCCGGCCCTGTACCCTGTTATGATTAAACTTAATAACATTTTTGTAGGCATAGAATTATAGGAGAATGCTTGCTTTTTTTTTTTTATAAAACAAATACACGTTTATAAAACCAAAAACTAATTTAACTTAATGGGGTAAAATGAACGATGGTGTCATTAATTAGGAGAAAAAGAGTTAAAGCGTTTTCAAAGTGCCTTCATATCAAATCAAACGTCCATAGACTTCATTATTAGACATGAAGGATCATAGAACGGTTCTTAAATTTAGTTCAAAATTCTGGAAAACAATGAATCTCATTCACCAACCGTAAACAAACAGCATTTAGCTCCGTGGTGCTCTATCTCTTCTATATAATTTACGATCTCATGTTTAATTCATGATGGTTGTCACGTGACAGTTTTTCTCGTTATTTTATCAATAAGATCACGTGACTTAATGTTGTTTGTTTACGATTGGTGAATGAGGTCCATTAATGTGGACAACGAACTAATTCTATACCTAATTCTCCCCCCCCCCCCTTTTTTAAATCTTCCAAATTAAACTAACATTAACGCTTTGTCCTATATTGACAACTATAGTCCACAGCTGCAAATGCGTACGTTAACAAAGGGCAATGAATCTTTTTTTTTTTTTGCGTATTTTCTTTTCCATGTTATCTCCCTTATTTAACCACTAAATTAATGCATAAGCGTTCTTTAAGCAATAAAACACAAGGGAGAGAGAGGGGAGGGGAAAAAAAGAGAAAGCCATAATTAAAAATTTCGAGGCGATATAATGGAACCTAAATAAAAACTTTAAAAAAAAACTAAGATTGGAAGAGATTTTGAAATCAAGAGAATAATAGCGTTAAGGACGCCATATAAAAAGACCGCTGTTGCCAACTAACCGATACAATAACTTAATGCTGAAAGAAAGCCCTACAAATTTGACTCTCCAGTGCTGGAAAGTAGCCTGCACAATTGTTTCTATTGTGTGGTTTATTAAACTAACACAATTGTTTCTTTTGTGTGGTTTATTAAACTAACCTACACAATTTTTTCTTTTGTGTGGTTTATTAAACTAACCTGCACAATTGTTTCTTTTGTGTGGTTTATTAAACTAAACTGAACAATTGTTTCTTTTGTGTGGTTTATTAAACTACACAATTGTTTCTTTTGTGTGGTTTTCTAAACTAACCTGCACAATTGTTTCTATTGTGTGGTTCATTGAACTAACCTGTAAATTTGTTTCTATTATGTGGTTCATTAAACTAACCTGCACAATTGTTTCTATTGTGTGGTTTATTAAACTAAACTGAACAATTGTTTCTATTGTGTGGTTTATTAAACTAAACTGAACAATTGTTTCTATTGTGTGGTTTATTAAACTAACCTGCACAATTGTTTCTATTGTGTGTTTCATTAAACTAACCTGCACAATTGTTTCTATTGTGTGGTTTATTAAACTAAACTGAACAATTGTTTCTTTTGTGTGGTTTATTAAACTAACCTGCACAATTGTTTCTATTGTGTGGTTCATTAAACTAAACTGAACAATAGTTTCTATTGCGTGGTTTATTAAACTAACTTGCACAATTGTTTCTATTGTGTGGTTCATTAAACTAACCTGCACAATTGTTTCTTTTGTGTGGTTTATTAAACTAACCTGCAAAATTGTTTCTTTTGTAGTTTATTAAACTAACCTGCACAATTGTTTCTATTGTGTGGTTCATTAAACTAACCTGCACAATTGTTTCTTTTGTGTGGTTTATTAAACTAACCTGCAAAATTGTTTCTTTTGTAGTTTATTAAACTAACCTGCACAATTGTTTCTTTTGTGTGGTTTATTAAACTAACCTGCACAATTGTTTCTATTGTGTGGTTCATTAAACTAACCTGCACAATTGTTTCTTTTGTGTGGTTTATTAAACTAACCTACACAATTGTTTCTTTTGTGTGGTTTATTAAACTAAACTGAACAATTGTTTCTTTTGTGTGGTTTATTAAACTAACCTGCACAATTGTTTCTTTTGTGTGGTTTATTAAACTATCTGGCAGTTCCTTATTCTACACAAATGATTTGTATCTTCTACTTATTTTCATAACTTTAAGTTATTGTTTTGAAATTCACGCATCATTGTAAGAATTTGACATCAAAATGATTTTTGTTTTGTTTTGCTAAGCCTCTCTTATTATAAGAAAAAAAAAGTTTCTCATACAGCTGACTAAAGTATGCAAGAGTGATTATGTACAATAACTAATGAATGATAGATTTAATTTAAAATTATTTTTTTTCGATAATTTGTAATTATTTTGGCACATAGGTACATGGCACTGTCGTTCCATTTAATTCTCTAAAGATTCTATTCCTCTACCTGTGCTGTAAAAATAATTCATTGTGTGCTCTCGAGGTTACATTTATAATTCGAGTGTTACAAAGTCTAGGTTTATAAGTTAATAAGTTATTAATAAAAAAAAACCCAGTAAATATTTGTGTATCGTACATAATTCCCCATTCCCCACTCAATATTCTAGCAGTCAGTCCCAGTTTCTTGCCTCTCAAATGAGCTGCATTTATAGTCGATCTTTTTGGGATGTTCTAACTAAACAGAGATTCTATGTCTAGTGATTGTTACAACGTCCACGTATTGTTACAACATCTACGTATTGTTACATCATCTACGTATTGCTACAACATCTACGTATTGTTACAACATCTACGTCTGTTACATCATCTACGCATTGTTACATCATCTACGCATTGTTACATCATCTACGTATTGTCACATCATCTACGCATTGTTACAAAGTCTACGTATTGCTACATCTACGTATCACTACAACGTCTACATATTGTTACAAGGCCTACGTATTGCAACAAGGCCTACGTATTGTTACAACGTCTACGTATTGTTACAACGTCTACGTATTGTTACATCATCTACGTATTGTTACATCATCTACGCATTGTTACATCATCTACGCATTGTTACATCATCTACGTATTGTTACATCATCTACGCATTGTTACAAAGTCTACGTATTGCTACAACGTCTACGTATTGTCACAAGACCAACATATTGTTACAAGTCGTACGTATTGTTACAACGTCTAAGTATTGCTACAACGTCTAAGTATTGTCACAAGACCAACATATTGTTACAAGACGTACGTATTGTTACAACATCTACGTATTGCTACAACGTCTACGTATTGTTGAATTCCTAATTTTGAAGATTTCGAAGCGCTCACGTAAACATAATGCTGGGAAAGAAAAATAAAAAGATGAGAAAACTTAATGGCAATAATTTAACATCAAGACTAAGACGTTCTATGGAAATGTGTTGTGATTACAAGGAATCTTTTTTCCTATAGAGACAACACAACAGAAATATGCACATGATCAAAACATTTGATGAATAGAGAAACCCACAAGCGAAATAACAAATAGAAAGAAGAATGGGACAGACGTAAGAGAGAAACACACACACTCCATGTCAAGGGCGGCGGCGGCGCAACTGAACTAGTTCTGTGGACAAATAAGGAATTAAAACAATTAAAAGGGGGAAGAGCTCCGCCTTTACAACTATATCTATCAATAATGTACACTTTATTTCCCATATTTCCTATAGTGCTATCAAACGAAATTGAAGGGAGACTACATTTTTGTCGCTCTCCGAAATTAGAAATGATATTAGCGTTGATCTCTTTGACCTTTATTTCTGATGTATTTTCTTTCAGCTTTCTCGGTAAAAACAAACAAACAAACAAAAACAGCAATGTCATTATTCATAGTTACATAAAACACATTTTCTTTAATGCCAGTTTCTTCCAAAGGTCAGGATCACCTGGCAATCTACTTGTTCAGTATGAAAAGAAGGTATCGATAATTGCACACTATGTGATAAAGAAAGCCTTCAGCAATCTATAATTTAAAAGTCACATTGATAGTTTTAAAGTTTCATCTGTAATAAAAAAAAAAAAATACCAATACAAATGATAAAATAGAAGGCGCCAATTACAAATATGTCAATAGTAATAAAATAAAATAAAAAACAGGGAATATTTGTTTTGAGAGCTTATGGGATAGATTCTCACAACCAATGGGAGAAAGACTATTGGAGTTATTGTTGTGTTGTATGCGACACGAGCTCGTTTGGTAGCCATGGAACAGGAACGCATACAAAAATGACTTTATTAAATTAAGACATAACATATTAATCTATATTAAAATTAAAGTAGCTCCAATAGTAATTAATGTCAAGGTCTTCGATTCCGAAGGTCAACGATGAGAACCAACAGAATTTATAGAAAGAAATGATTTTTTAAAAAAAATAGACAAACTGTACGTTTCTCTATTAAAAGAACGAGAATTTTTAACAAATCGGGCAAGCCCGTTTTCACAGTAATTTATATTGGATACGAGTATGTCTGCTGAACGGGTAAACCCTTTTTTTCATACTCTACTTTTATTTTCGTGGCGAAAAAGAACAAAATATCGCCAAGTTTGACATAGACTCTAGATCTAAATACAATCCAGTAGATCAGTAATACCCAGACTAAGGCCCGCAGTCCGCGGCTCATATCCGGCTAGTGTAATAATATAAATCAATAGAAGATTTTTGTGTTTCTAAAAAAAAAATAGTGAGATTTATTTTCTTACCAAACTTGTCAAGACTTGAATAAGTCAATAGATTGAAAATGAGCTTCATCTCTGTCTGTTGAATGAAAATAAAAGTAAGGCTGTCATTGAGATTGTTTACTTGAAATATTATATACATTTCAACTAGAACGAACATGTAAGTGTAACATTATTTTGATAGGCTCTGTAAGGGGAAGGTATGGCGAGAATGAATGGTAGTTTGATATTTTGGTATGATTGTTATATCCCCTTGTTATGAATGCAAAGTGTTGCACGTGTTGTGAACTGAATGATTAAGCCTTCGTTGAATGTGCGAGAGAGTGTGTTAAGTCAGTAAGGTCTTGCTCCCGGTCCAGGAAGGTTGGACGTTTACTTCCTGGACTGGTATTTATGCATTTATATATTTATAAGTTGATGGACTGGTGTTTTGTGTATTACTATTTCATACGAGTGATATAATTGTGTGCTTTATTAAGTATTAAAGTTTTATCGATATTCATGAATATAAGGAGTTAGAGTTAATGTATATTAAGTGTTCGTATTTGAGTTAAGCAAGTATCGATGAATTATAATTGAGTAACTAAGAAAGTATCGAGCAAGTATTATTTAATATTCAAAAAACCCGCTAGTGAGCCAAGTTAAGAAACACAACAAGACAAGAGCAAGCATATATTTATATAATTAGATCCCTGACAGGCTCCAACTCCATACTGAACAATATGTAATGAATAACAAATCAAAGTAAATCGATGGCCCTATAGATCGCAGGGTCTGAAAGGCGTTCTTTACTTGGTATATATATTTTGTAACAACTTAAGGAAGGCAACTCAACGAGGCAAGGATTTTTATTTACAGGGACATAAAACAACATGCATCTGTCTTTAGCACAGTCTTTTCATTTCGGCTCTAGACTTGGGCGGAACTTATTCTCCTTATTCTAATGTCGACATTCTTTTCAGTCTAGTCTTTAACAGTGGCACCTATTGCACCAGCTTGTATGGCGGTGCGCATGGCAGGATTACAACAATATATATATATATCATAGGCGTAGCCAGGATTTTTTTTCTCGCCCCCGCCCCACCCACCCCCCACCCCCCCGCGAAAAAAATATTTGTATGTATGTGTGTGTAAGTGTGTACATAATCTTTTTTACATTCTGACCCTTCATTCTTTCGGAACACATTTATTGTGCCCTAGAATAGGTTATCCCTGGAGTTAGTGGCAAAATTGTTGACTCCCAGCCATTGTTAGCAAGAGGATCTGGGGGAGCGCTAGGAGCTCCCCCCAGCGCGCGTCGGAGCCCTGCCGCCAAGAGCACTTTTTCTGGTATTGAATGCCAACAAAATGCATATTCTGAGGTATCTACAGTGCATTTTCCTGCTATTAAAAAGTCTTATTTCAAAAACCTAATGTGCTATTCTTACTGACTAGACCCTCCCGCACCGTTCGGCGCATTTGCCGTTAAGCTGTTTCCACAAAAATCTGTCACTGGTAATGTCTGAAGCCTCTTCCCACCTGTTCTGAGGACCTCCATGAATGTGTGGCGCCAAGTTGTACTAGGATGCCATCGATTTCTTATTGTGCGTAATTCATTTTGTCGGAGAACATGTCCCGCAAACCTCATCCGACGCTCTGTGACAACCTTACTAAGGGGTCGACTTCCAGTTCGGCAAATGATTTCCTTGATTTAGACTCGATCTCTATAACTGACTCCTAAAATCTGTCTTAGCCACCTTTTTTGATCCACATTTAGTGTTTTTCAATTTCGGCAGATGACTAATCACTGCACTTTATTAATGGAGCCCCGCCACTAGTAGAAATGTGTAACCTCTCTTGATTACGCTCTTGGAATTAGGTGACTGTAGTTTGTTTCAGATATTTTATCGAAAAGGGAAGTTTTATCGTCAAAATCATCTGTTGGGGGTTTTAAACTAAAAATCTCAGGACTTTCTTGTTTTTTTTTTAAAATTCAAAACCCCATCTAGCTACGATCATAGAATTTGGTAACTGTAGTTTGCTTTAGAATAATATTGAAGATAGAGGTTTTCCACCACAAAACGCTCTGAAGGTGGATATTAAACTCAAAACCATCTGGAGGAGAGGAGTTTAAACTCAAAACCCACCATTGGCTTGGCTACGCTCAAATAATTTTAGTACGTAATTTGCTTTTTTTTTTATATTGAAGAGGTATTTTTTAGCTTCAAATCCCGCTGGCGGGGGGTTTAAACTCAGAAACTCATAGATTTTAGAGTGTGTAAATTGCTTTTTTTCTTATTGAAGATGCATTTTTTAGCTTCAAACTCCACTGAAGGGGAGTTTAAACTTAAAACTGAGTCAAAACCCATTTAGCTACGCTTTTAACATTTTGAGTGCATAATTTGCTTTTTTTTTTTCATATTGAAGAAGGGGTTTATCGTAAATTTTGGAGTGGGTTTTAAAATCAAAATCTTCCTTAACTATGCTCTTGGAGTTTGGGGATTGTCATTTGCATTATTTTTGTTTTGTTTTACAGAAGAGAGGGATTTAACTGCAAACCCCCCCTAAACCCCCCCCCCCGACTACGCCCATGATATATATATATTACATATTATTAAAAAGAGGCCACTCCTAAATATGTACATGCGGTCATAGGCTAGACATTTGTAATCACCAGATGCTGTTGTGTAGGTCTATATCATCTGAATTCAAAGCCCTTCCTTTATTCTTGCTCTCTGTGTGGGTCTATCCAGTTCTTCTTTCTCCTAACTGTTGGTGTTGACTGTGAAAAGACTTCGTTTTCATGTTACTCCAACATAAGTAAACCTTTAAAGTGGACAACTGCAGCACTCCTGTCTTCTATTATATCACCATATCTTGAGGGAATCGACCTCGTGATTTTTTTTTGGGTCCAAGCCAGACAGAATTATTTTCGGAGGGGGGGGGAGGGAAGAACGTAACATATTCAGCTGGTTAGGAAACAACCTTACATAAAAGAAGTATAGAAAGTTTTTTTTTTACCTTGAGTAGACGTATTATCAATATCCTGTATATTGTCTTTATCTCGTTTGGTTGAAACTGTTGGAAATATACGAATACTAGCATTACTCACTTGTTACGCCAGTTGATTGGTTTCTCTTTTTATCAAGATTTACTTATGGAAACATGGAGCGGTGCCCGAGTGGTAAAGCACTGGGCTTCCAAACTAAGCGGTCCAGTGTTCAGATCCTGATGAAGACTGGGATTTATATTTCGGGATCTTTAGGACGTCTCTGAGTCCACCCAGCTCTAATTGGTACCTGACAATAGTTGGGGAAAACTAAAAGCGGTTGCTCGCTGTGCTGACCACATGACACCGCCGTTATCCATGAGCCACAGAAACAGATGGCCTTTACATCGTCTGCCCCATAGATTGCAAGATCTGAAAGAAAACTTTTACTTTTACTCTTTGAAAATTCCAGCACGCCCGACAGAAAGTTGAAGCGACAAAAGGTTGGTATTCTGAAATACCGGGTGCTAGTTTTTAATATTCCCCATTCATGAAAAATTGTTGTTCGTTTGCATTTCATCTTATTAGCTTGCAAACTCTTTATGGGCTCAACATGCAAACTGGTGAAACAAAAATGCATGGAAACTGGAACCTGGACACTGGATGGGTATTTCAAAAACGGTTCTAAAGATTTTGCTAGAAATTGGACAATTTATATCTAACTAATGTATATCTATTTTGATAAGTATGAAGATACTGAATCCTGGGACTTAATTAAGAAAGATAAGTAACAACTCTAAAGAGGCACTCTAAACTGTATAACAAGAGATCTGGTAACGATACCATTCATATAAAGGCCATTTGATGTTTCAACTAATTCAGAGTAATGATGTTCATCTTTTATACCACCTTACACGTATAGAGAGATACATTCATATTAATATTACGAACCATAGTCCGTTTACATAAGAGAATACAGGAAAAAGAGGAAAAAAAGTTAATATTTGTTTCTATGGAGCAGATGATGTAAAGATCTTCCTTTTCTGAGACCCACGAGAGCTCATGTGGCCAGCACAACGGCCAACCAACTTTACTTTTACACAAACTAACGTCAGGTATATATGACATCTGGGTTGACTCTAAATATTCCGAAATTACAAATCCCAGTCTTTGCCAGGATTCGAATCAGAGATCATCCGGTTGGGAAGCAAAGCATTTTACCACTCTGCCACCGCGCCCACAAGGAGGACAAGCATAAAGGAAATGCCCCAAATGGCAGATGGTCAACAAACCAGAAGCAGTAAAAAGGCCTAGAACTCAACAGCGTTTGTAGATTACATTTATCTAAATTAATAAGGCGTGTCTTTGAGTTTGAAGATTAATGAGGAATGAAGTATTTTATCTAACCAGTGAAAACGTGAAAGGTTACAGGCACACAGTTTCAAGAAAAGCATTAGACTTAGCTTATTAATAGACATCTATGACAGTACATTGTGTATACAAAATAACTCGACAGCTGATAAGGAAACTTACCATTATTGTAACGCACCAAAGATGTTTTAGCAATGACAGAATATTCATGTTCATCTTTTATACCCCCTGGAGACGTAAGGACAGAAACATTGGTATTCATTATTGAGTATAATATTCTCTTATATTTCTACGTATGAAATAAACATGTGTGAAATGAGAAGCTAGTAGTACAGTTAATAATAATAAGATGTAAGTTTTAATTAAAAATACGATCAAAACTGCACGCGTCCAGCAATGAACTAGTTTCCTTCGTACGCAAATTCGACCCCTCTGAACCTACACAATGCTGGTGTTAAAGTTGATTCGGACTATGCAGGGTATGAGATTAGCCAATGGAAAGAAAAAACACTGCACGGAAAATTTCTGGCTTTCTTAGATGGGGACAACATTGACTAGGCTGCATGTTTCAAAGTAGGTCATCTCTACCCTGAAACTGAAGGCTTTGTTACAGCAATACAGGACAGAGTAATTAGGACAAAAAATAACGAGAAGCATATCCTTAAACTCAATATTGTTGACAAATGCTGAAAATGAGGAAATGTGGGTGAGTCAATGGAACACATAATGGCAGGATGTTCATCCTTATCAGAATCTGCCTACCTAGGTCGCCATAACCAAGTTGCAAAATTAATACACCAACACTTTGCTTTCACACATAATTCGATCAATAACAATAATCTTTTCATATTACAAATACTCGCCACAAGAGGTTCTCGAGTCTACTGATCACTTATTTTACTGGGATAGGCCTATTTGGACTGATATAACAGTGTACCTTTCAATCGCCCTGATCTTCTGTTTATTGATAAGCAAATACAAAACAAAAAAAAATACCATTATTGACATCACCGTATGACTCTTTCATATTTAAGAAAAACTGAGCTGGAAAAACAACGAAAATTTTGGAAACTAGGCTTGGAGATTAAGCGTTTATGGAAGTTATCTAAAAGAACAATAGACCCCATTGTTATATCAAAGTAGTCTCTTTATACCAATTGTTCTTGTTTAGCGCTATTTCATCCTTTAGCCTTCTGAATGCTTTATGATCCTATCACTTATCAGGACCAGTGTCGAAAAAGGAACGGGAGAGGAGAGAAAGAATGGGGGGGGGGTAGTATCCTGTGAATCTTACCGTGATCGCTTTTTCAATGCATTTTATATTTTAAAAATTGAACGACTTTAATTCGAATGGCTAATTCTCGACGCAAAGTATAATGGGAGCTAATTCAACTTATACCACCACATCTGTTGTCAATAACAATTTCTTTCCCTTGTCCGAGATACCAAACAAACAAAAAAAATTAGTAATAACTAATTATCTAATTGGTTATTTTTTTAAAATTGATTCTTGTTTTGTCAGGTACAAGAAATAATTGTGCAAAGTGTCAACCTGATCCAAGATTGCGTGTGGGAGAAGTAACAAGTACGTTTTAACCAGACAGAGAGAGTGAGTGGATTTAAGCTCTACAAAATGAATAATAATAATACTAATAAACCCTAAATGATTTACCTCTTACAACTGTGTCATAAGGGGGATCAGCTTCACTGTATTCATGACCTCTGCTAGCACCTACCAGACAACAAAATAGAATAAAGTGAAGATGTAAACCTATTTAATATATATATATATTTAAGATATATATGAGACCAATGGGCGAGAGTTTCACTGTCTCCGGGACCATGATTGTCATGACTTGTCATTACTTGTTAGAGTTGATACATTCATTGGACTGTCTCAGCAAACATACATTCATACAGAATGACCCTATTTGTTGTGTTTTTGCAAAGCGTATATGAGCTATTGGAGTTAGTCTGATACACGTTGTTTCTCAGACTTTTCAATTCTCAGATCAAGTTGAAACTTTGCTCAATTATACATTGTCCCTAAAATAACATCAATTTTTTACATTGACAAGCCAATTAGTGTTTATTAATAAATTTTGTTTCATCCACAAAAAAAGAAAAAAATATTACAGTATTAGGATTGTGGCTGTAAAAGTACAGTTCTTTCCTGTATATAACATTTGCATGTTTTTTATATTTTGTATGTTCTTGTCAATCTCAAACTCTTGTTTCTTGGTGGGGTGAGGAGGGCAACCTCATTGTCTTAAATCCGGGCTCGCAGTTTCCGGGTTCCGTGCAATGTCACTATATACATCTAGTCTCATTACTTATTAGCGGCCAAGAATGGGGAATAGCCATTATTACTTTTGTGTGGCCTGTCTGTCCGTCCGTCCATCCCGTTTAGATCTCGTAAACTTGAAAAGATATGGAAAAACCGACATCATGATATTTTAGAGCTTTCAAATTTCTGATGCAACAGCTACTATTTTTTCTGAAAGCAAAAAATTTAATTTTTAAATGAAGCAGTTTTTAAATTAAAAAATACACCATTTTTATTTCATTCACTATTGAAAGTAAAAAATCAAAACGTGGGAGACTATGTAGTAAGGGAGATATTCATTTACTATATTTATAACATTTATGCAAACAGTTTTAAATGTTTTTTCCAAAACTTTTTTTTTTTTTTTTTTAATGTATTACCATATGAAGTAGTTTCTGTTATACTAATTTGTAGAGGGTCTAAAAATTATTTACTCATTTTTAAAAGAGAAAAAATATATTTAGTAGTCATATAAGAGGCATATAATTTAAAACAATAATTAATAAGTAGTCATTTATATTATACACATGAACTTAAACACTAACATATGAAAGGTTTTATTTTTTTTTTTTTAGGGAAAATCATTCAATAACATCAGTTAGGCCAGGTTCACATTTGATCATTTAATCTATCCCTTAGTCTGTAGCACCGTTTGGGGATCCACTAGATCTGTCAGCAGTCTTTCTCCATTCCTCTCTGTCCTTTGCATTTGACAGAATTTCATTCACTGACAGGCCTTTCAATTCTTTAATGCTGTCTTACCCATCGATTTCTTTATCTTCCTCTTCATCTTCTTCCTGGTACTGTTCCCCGAAGGAAGGTCTCTGCGAGCCATGAGGACCTTGTAATGTTGTCATGGAGTTTGAGTTTACGTTTTTTGACAGTGGTTAACAGGCCATCGTGGGGTCCAATTCCTGTATTAATCCTGTTTCTAATCTCTTTATTCAAGATGTGGTCTTCAAGACACATAGGATTTAACTATATCTTCATAACTATCAATTCACTATAGATTAACAATGTAATAATAATAACATTAATAAACCTTCGTATCCTGTGGTATAAAGTCGTTAGTCAAACAAACAAAACAACAGTATCGGCAACACTTTCGACATGAGCACGTCTCTTTTTGTATCGATGGAGATAAGGTTGTAGTTGTTAATAGTTTGTTGTTCATAGTTTTTTTTATATTCTTTCAGAAAAACCTGCATTTTTACCTGCCTTAGCGGATCACTTCTTAAAATATACATTTACATTTAATATCTATTGTTTCACTTGGAAACGATGTTAATATTAAAAAAAAAAAATTGATTAGTATTTTTTTTTAATTTCGATTAAAAATGACACTTTGGACATTTGTTACAATCATCCAGTAAGATATTTTTTTAAAATTATCAATTCTATTTCTTCCACTAGAACAATACTAAATTACTTTCAATAGAAAGCCCTAGTCTCTAGTTGTTACTTTAAGCTCCTTAAAATAAAAGAATGAACGAAGCCATTTAGATGTGCAACATACAGCTTCTGAAGATACTTTTTTTTGGATTAAGGTGAAGGCCAGGTTCGCATATGCCTTATTAATCTTTAATGCTTTTCTATGAAATGTGTTTCCCTTGGATAGTAAATTTTCCCTTTCAGACCTTGTGGACTAGAGGGCAGATGATGTAAAGTTCATCTGTTTTTGTGAACTACGGTTAACAAGGGTGTCATGTGGCCAGCACAACGACCAACCGCCTTTACTTTTCCCCAACTAGTGTCGGGTACTCGTTAGAGCTGGGTGGACTCAGAGGCGCCTGAAGATCCTGAAATAAAAAATTCCAGTCTTCAACAGGATTCAAACCCTTAACCTCTGGTTCAGAAGTCAAGCACTTTGCCACTCAGCCACCGCGCCTCCTAGGGCGGATGATAGACAGGATCAAAACGTTGTCTTCTTTTTGTCTATGTCTCACCTTTGTCGAACTGAATAATGACTTTTTGGAATCTTGTGTAAAAAAAATAATTCTTCCATAATTAAATTTTTCTTCTAAAATGTGCGAGCCTCAATAAAACATTCCATATTCCAAGGTTTCGATGTGTACGTTATACTGTGCGTAGCATTATCTCCATTATATTGAACAGCTTTATCATATTTATGCTGTTAGATTGGTTGCCAAAGTAGGTAATACCAAAGAAAGTACAAGTTAAACAAGGATAATAAAATAAAAATACTTAAAAAAACCTAGCTTATCTATAGGCAAAAACTCCAAATTTAAAGCCATATATCTCAATACTGTAATATTTATTAACCTTTTTGATATCTAGCTAAATTAATTAATTACGACTATTTAATTAACTAATGAGCTATTTTTTTGAATGATTCATGTGTTGTTATAGACAATGAATAATTGTTCCAAGTTTTGTATCACACAGACAAACAGTGTGAGTTGATATAAGTTTTGTAAATTAACAGAAAAATATGTTAAAAAAAACAACAAAAAAAAGCTTATATTAAGAGTAGTTTTAGCAATTAGTTTGGACCAGTCATGTGATTAAATTTGTAATAAATCTAGACTAGCATTAATAAATCTGTGCGATTAGAAGCATTTTTCCCAATTGTTTTTCTTAGTGCAATTTCATGCTTTTAGCTATCACAATACGCTACAATCCTAACACTTGTCTAAACCATTTGCGAATAATGGGAAGTGAGGTGGGGGGAGAGAAAAAAGGGGGTAACTTGTGAATATTACCACGATCGTTTTCCCCAGAAAAGGGAAAAGAGGCTATTAGTTTTGTGCAAAATGTCTGTCCGTCTGTCCCGTTTAGATGTCGTAAACTAGAAAAGATATTGAAAATCCGACATCACAATATTTTAGACCATTCAAAGTTCTGATGCAACGGCTACTTTTTTTTTTCCTGAAAGCGAAAAATCTAATTTTTAAAATCAGTTATGCAAGCAGTTTTTTAAAAAGAAAAAGCTAATTAGTATGCATTCTAAGTTAGACCTAATTTAAAACGAATAGTAATCTTATAAACTTCATTTTCTTAAACCTTTCATTATTATGTATTACCCATAAGAATTCAAATAGAAGATTTAGCCTTTTCAAATCAATTGCATTATGTAAAGACCAGGAGAGACTCGGTAAAGCGCTTAGCTTCCGAACCGAGGGTCCCGGGTCGTTAACCGTAGACCACAAAAACCGATTAACTTTACATCATCTGCCCTATAGACCACAAGGTCTGAAAGGGGAACTAATTAGGCCAGGTTCACATCTAACTTTGCATTCACTTGCACCTATCCTTTGATCTGCAGCACCATTGGGGCACTACACAAGATCTGTCAACCTTCTTTCTCCATTCTTATCTCTCATTTGTCTTTGATATAATTTCATTTGGATGTTCTTTCTGAAAATATTGAAGCCTGCCTGGGTGGACCACTTCGGGGGCCGATTTTAAGTTTGTGTTTCCACACAAACTGTCTTTGTAACCTTGTTAAATGTTGTTTATGAAAAAAAGTTGAAAGATTAGAATTTAAAATCGAAGATTCAAGCCTACTCAAGCCAATACACTAACCGCTGTACCAGAGATGTGCTTATGAAAAGGTTTTATAGTAATCTTTTTCTGTTTCAAACTTTAAAGCAAAGTGTAAAGGGGACTAATTCAACTTATACTACCACTTCAGTCAAGTACAATTTCTATCCCTTGTTCGATACCAAACAAAATAATTAAAATACGGATAGTTACGGATAGTTAATTAACTAATTGGTTAATTATTTTTTTTTTTTACTGATTCTTGTTTTGTCAGGTAAAGAAATAATTAGAACAGTTTAATCACATCAGATTAAAACAACTTACTTGTTTTCATTTTGTATATGAGAATAGCAGCAATAAAGATGACCACAATGAAGATAATAACAGCGATAACAATGCCAGCAATGACGCCACCATTCAATGACTTAGAAAGTCCATCTGTTTAGTGTGAACATAGAAAAATTATTTTTATACATTTATCTAAAATCTAATATATAAAGTAGAATGTAAGGAGTATGTATATATGTATGTCAAACATAGAAATCGAAACTATTTGACGAGTCTTGATAAAACTTGTCATGACTGTTCCTTAGATCAGGCGGAGACCGTAGTGTATGTTTAATGTCCCAACCACAAACGTGAGGGAGGGAAGGGGAAAAAATAATAAAGAAAATAGCTCAATTTATCTTTGTTAACAAATAGTGTAAAAATGTTTTCACAGTATTTTATATTATATATGACTATGTCGGCTTAACGAGTAAACCCATTTTCACACTCTACTTTTATTTCCAGAAATATGCCAATGATAAAAAATAAACAGTTACCTGATGCAGGAATTTCGACTACATTGAAAGATCTGTTGACTCAAAGAATTATATGTGAAGCCGTGGCCAGGGTTAGGAAACGAAGGGCAATACGAAGGGGTAAAAATAATAACAAAGCTACAGAAAAAAACATGCAACTAATTCAATGACACCAGATATTGACATGTGTAAACAATACACACATAAATGCAGTAAATGTAGTAAAATATAGAATACCAGTATATAAAGATAAAAAAAAAAGATTACTTATTCTCCCCCCCCCCCCTTTTTTTTTTCTGAGTCATGCCCTCTGTAGAGACAAATGTTACGGGGGTAACTCTAGTCCGACTTGCAGAAATAATAGAGTTATCTTTCCATGACTTTTTGTGGTGTAACGCATGGGTGAGTCATAGGTGGGACAATTAAGTACATGTTTATATTTATATATATATATTTTATGCTCGCGAAACCGATACGTAAGTAAACTTCCTGTTTACACATCTCTTGAAACATTGACTCATACAACACCTGGCATATGGTTTGCCTGGCAACATTGCAAAGAATGGACCTCATTCACCAATCGTAAATAAACACATTTAGCCACGTCATAATATTGATAAAACAATTAAAAATACGTATCACGTGACAGCCTTTATGGACTACATAATTTGTATAGAAGATTTATAGAATCACGTGTCTAAGTGTTGTTTGTTTACGATTGGTGAATGAGGTCCATTACAGAGGACTTAAATAAATGCATCACGGAATGGCCGTGGAGGGTGTAAAATGACTATTGTAAAATTAAAAATAGACTTCCGCCACTCACCCAATGTTCTGACTCTGAATGGTAGAGATTGTGCAGTACCAAGGCTATTAATGGAAACTATTCTAAACTCATAGTCTGTACTGGAGCCTAGATTTTTTATCACTGCTTCTGTCCATATTCCAGAAAGGTGAAGATCTTTGATATCTTTTGCACCAGTAGTCCATGGAGAACTGGACTGTCATTACAGATTTATACGTTAATAAAATAACTTCGATTTCATGCTAAATAACATCTCTCTTATTCAGATAATCACACTCTAGCAGATCAAAGGCAACAGAGAATATATGCTGCACAAGTCACTAAAATACTACTCATCTATCCAATCATGTGCTATCAATCCAGCTAATATCTAAAGATGATATGACAAAAAGCCAAAGTTTGAGTTCAAATCAGTTTGAAAATGACCCTTTTTATTTTTACTCAATATTTGTGTTTACTTAGCTTTAGCTAATATCATTGGGAGATATGTCCACATTACATCCTGGTATGCATTGAGACAAGCTTATGGATGAAAATTAGTTCAACGTCCCTATAAAGTTGTAGTTTTAAATAAAATTTCTGTTAGACCTTTTATATAGATTCAGTAGATTTAAAAGATAATATAATTTTATTCATGAAGTTTGATTTGGAGGGGACACATGAACAAATGCATTAATGTATGTATTAATGACATCACAGTCAATACAATAATACAAGTGAATCTTCTACAGAAGACTAGCCTTACATCATAATGGCGAGGTAATAGCGATGTCACTAAAACCTGGGAGGAACACTTTACAGGGGGGATGACTTTAGCTGAAAATTGGTACAGAGGTCTAGACACTGGACTTTAAGCTAAATGCTAGAACTGAAGTGAAATCTAAGCAGTGGAAGAAAACTCCCAATGATTACAAAGATGAGAGAGAATCTCCTTAATTTAAATCAAAATTAAATATTTACAGTAAGGGCCAGAATAAAAAGTTTTCAAAAAATTTGAAAATTCGTTTCTATAATTAGCTATTAGTTCACAAAATAATTTCAGAAAGTGACAGAATAAAAATGAGCCCAATATTAATGAAATAGAAAATGTAGGATCATGCAGTCGCTAGGATCTGGACAGAGTTCCATAGAAATTATGGAATGCGGTTATGTTAGGCACTAAAGTAATTAATTATTTATTATCATAACTACTTCAATGAAAAACAAACTATTAGAAATATTAGAATTTTCTACACATTATTTTTGGTAGTGCTTAGAATAGAAACAGTTGGTCATGTACATCTTCCAAAAGTGAATTAGAAGATATCGGTGATGATTATGATTAGGTTAAAATGTAACTATGGGCATAGTGTAAAAAGAAAATTACCTAAGAACTACTTACAGACTCAATAAAATGTCTGTATTCCACATTGAAATTTTGTTGTTCCCCTCCATTGAAAGCAGCAAACCAAAATATTTTCACGGAGTTGTGTGTGATGTCTACTGTGGTTATATTGGTCACTGGTTGGGGTGGACCTGCAAGGGAAAATAAAATGCAGTTGAATCTTTTTCTCTTTAGCATCAAATATTGTAATATATTTTTTTTTGAATATTTTTTTTTAGCACTAATTAGTCATTTCAAAATTATTGTGTCACTTAATAATTACACTGTTAATTTATTTTTCCATCATTCCACTATCATTCCACTCTCATCTTGTATAGCACCATACATTTTTCTAAGTATTCTCCACTCCCAAGTATTTAGCAGATTTTCTGTTGTTTTTTGTCAGTGTTCAGGTCTCTTTTTCAAACATGGCTTATTATGGCTTAGTATCTCCTTTGTATTCCTTGATATTGTTTAAAATGTTGTAAAATGTTTTACATGTTTCGGATGTTCCTTCAGAGTTGAAGATAATTACTTCCTAGTCCAAACCTCCCGCAGGACAACGGGGGATGGGGGTGGGCAGGGCTTGAACCCTGGACCATCGATAAATCTGAATGACAGTCCAGCGCGCAAACCGCATGGCCAGGCAGCCATCCTTAAGTGCTATAGAATACTCTGTTGCCTCCTACTGTTCCTTTCTTTATTTTAATGGATGATCTCAGGGCAGTGGGCATCAATAGACCTCATTTACCAATCATAAACAAACAACATTTAGCCACATGATATTATTGATAAAACAATGAAAATTACGTATCACATGACAGCCTTTATGGATTGCATAATTTGTATAGAAGATATAGAGAACCACGTGACAAAATGTTGTTTGTTTACGATTGGTGAATGAGGTCCATTGGGAAGAACTATAAGCATTGCTGGAGACTGATTCCTACGGAAACAGCTTACCAACCAAAAGCCAAACAGAGCAGGAGAATCTAAGTCTGCTAGAGTTTTGTTTACTTATTTATTTATACTTATTTACACATTTATTGAGAGTTACTAGTGGCATAGTTGTGGAGGAATGGAAAAATAACAACGTTAGAACTAAATGTCAGTAGCAAAAACAACAGGACCAGTTTCTACTTACCTCTGGGTCTGATGATAAATTGTAAATCTCTTTTAAATTCTGAGGATTCAAATGTCATTTTAAAAATTCTATCTTTGTCATTCATGCCAAGTGTTCTAATGACAGTAAATGTAAATTTCGTCAGGTAATCTTTCCCATCATACTTGCTAGACTTTGTTATGGTGATATCTTTGTTTTTTTCTTCTGTACGTGAGCTGAAAGTTGAAAGATATTCAGATTTCAAATTCTGCATTACTAAGGATTTAGCATTGATTATTTTGAGCATTATTTATCAATATAAAATAGATGCTATAGTTTATATTGAGTGTGTATAAAAGTTAGCTATGTAACAACTCTTCAGACAAGTCACAAAATTACATTAGAAAACATTGATAATCACTTAATATCTACAATCCTGAATTCCTTTCTACGTGAAAGAAATAAAGAACATGGTACATTAAATTAAAAGAGAAATGGGCCAGATCTCTCCCAAATTTCAAGAAAAGTGAAGCCTATTATAAGTTGTCACCATCATGACCAACATTTTTCAACTCAAAATTGGATGACGGAGAGAACGGCTAAGAAAAAAAAGAGGGGGGGGATGAGAACAAGTAATCTTTTTCTCTTTAAACATTCTATACATTTGACTACATTTATGTGTCTGTATTGTTTACACACGTCAATATCTGGTGTCATTAAAATAGGGGAATTCTTTTTTTCTGTAGCTTTGTTTTGATTTAGCCCCTCCTTTTGCCCTTCATTTCCTAACCATGGCCACTGCTTCACATATATTTGCAGAATGTGGAACAGACCACCGCCTCATCATCACAAAACTAAACATCCGTATTCAACCAAAGAGACGTCCGCAAAAATCTAAACCCCTAAAAAGGCTAAACACGGCCAGCTTAGCAGATGACAAAACTGAAAAGTCGCTTGCAGATGCGATAGAGAACTGCCTCAAGTCCACCCTTACAACTGAATCAAATGTAGATAAAAGCTGGAAATGCTTCAAAGAAGCTATCTATAGCACAGGATTAAACATACTCGGTCCTATGGAAAGAAAGCATCAGGACTGGTTTGATGAAAACAATACTGAGATCAGAAAACTATTAGATGAAAAGAACAAGCTCCACAAATTGTATCTGAACAACCCAAACTCCCAGTCCACTAAAGATGCATTCACTAACATCCGCAAAAATGTGCAAAAACAGTTACGCCAAATGCAAGATGCCTGGTTTAGCAAGAAAGTGGAAACAATACAGGAATTTGCTGACAAGCACAATATGAAGAACTTCTACCATGCCATAAACGATATCTATGGACCCACAAAGTCAGGCTCATCACCTCTATTAAATGCTGATGGGACAATCCTATTGACAGATAAGAAAGAAATCCTAAAACGCTGAGCACAGCACTTCGAAAAGGTTCTCAATACACCTTCCATCATAAATGAAGCGGCCATAGACAGGCTACAGCAAGTACCAATAAATGAAAAAATGGATGACCCCCCTACGCTAAAGGAAACCGATTTTGCCATTCAACAGCTCGCAAGCGGAAAAGCCCCAGGAGCTGACTCCATTCCCGCAGAGGTCTACAAAAAAGGTGGATTAGCCCTGATTGAAAGACTTCATAAGCTCCTCTTAATAATGTGGGAAAAAGAGTCAATACCATAAGACTTTAAAGATGCCACAATTGTTCATTTATACAAGCGAAAAGGAAACCGCCAGATCTGAGACAACCACAGAGGAATATCTCTTCTCTCTATTGCTGGGAAAATCCTTGCACGCATCCTACTAAATCGTCTCATGCAACACAAAGAATATGGTCTACTACCAGAAGTGCGGCTTCAGAAAAGAGCATGGAACCATTGACATGATCTTTGCAGCAAGGCAGCTCCAGGAAAAATGCCAAGAACAAAATGCTGACCTGTCCTCAATATATGTCGATTTAACAAAGGCATTCGACACTGTTAGCAGAGAAGGACTCTGGAAGATCATGTCAAAGTATGGCTGTCCACAAAAATTCATAACCATGGTGAGACTATTTCATGATGGCATGAAGGCTCATGTCCAAGAAAATGGAGAACCATCAGAGCCCTTCGAAGTATCAAACGGGGTAAAACAAGGCTGTGTCCTTGCACCTACACTGTTCAGTATCATGTTCTCCGCTATGCTGACAGATGAATTCACAAATAGAGAAAACAACGGGATAAATATATCAAACAGATTTGATGGTGGCCTATTCAACCCGAGGTGGCTTAAAGCAAAATAAAAAAAATGCAGCAGTAATCAGAGACTTGCTATTTGCTGACGACTGTGCCCTAAGTGCCTGCCCTGAAAACGATCTGCAGAGCATCGTCAGTGACTTCTCAAGAGCATGCTCAGACTTTGGCCTTACCATCAATACGAACAAGATTGATGTCTTATATCTACCTGCTCCTGGGAAAGCCTACTCGGATCCAAGCATCACTATAAATGGGACAGGATATAAACGCAGTGGACAAAGTCACATATCTTGGCAGTACACTCTCCAGAAATAGAAAAATCGATAGTAAAATCGACCTGCGTATCGCCAAGGCCAGTGCATCCTATGGCAGACTGTCTAAAACTGTCTGGAACAGATGTGGTATCACCACAAACACAAAGCTAGGGGTCTATAGAGCCGTCATCCTCCCTACATTGCTCTATGCCTCAGAAACATGGACAGTGTACAGTAAACATGCAAAGAAACTGAACCACTTCCACATGACATGTATGAGAAAAATACTAAATGTCAAATGGCAAGACAAAATACCAGATACAGAAGTTCTTCAAAGAGCGTGTCTGCAAAGCATCCACACAATCCTGATGCAGTCCCAGCTGCGATGGGCAGGTCACGTCTACAGAATGGAAGACCACCGCATCCCTAAATGACTCTTGTATGGCCAACTAACCCAAGGAAAGCTCTTGCAAGGTGGTCAAAGAAAGCGTTTCAGGGACACCCTCAAAGCTTCTCTGAAGGCATTCAGCATAGACCCAGGCACCTGGGAGACAGAGGCACTGACAGAGCATCATGGCATCGCGCAAACAACACTAGCTCCAGCTGGAATAACCTGCCCAGTGTGTGGCCAAACATTCCGGGCTCACATAGGGCTCACCAGCCACATGAGGAGGCATAAAACCCCAGTGCAAAGCCCTCAGCCCCCTGGATGACAAAGTGGTCATCATCGAACCATGATGGACGAACTATATTTGGTGGAGTCAACAGGTCTTTCAATGTAGTCAAAATTCCTGCATCAGGTAACTTTTCATTTCAACAGTTGCATATTTCTGGAAAATGTCACTGACGAAACTAATGCTCTTAAACTTCACAACATGGCTGTAAGCTTTGTTTGTGAACATTGGGATAACTCTGGTGATGCCCTGTCCGTTGTTCTTACTCATAGAAGCAGTCATATACTCTGCTCGACAATACGCTGCCTACATGAATTCTTCCGGTAAATAGTGGCATATGCTACGCTGTGGGTCCATTAGTGTGAATAAAAAGAAGAATAAGAAGAACTTAATCACAAATGACTTAGAAACTATTCTTCAGCTCTCCTTCGTTTCTTTGTGCTGAATATTATGGACTACTTTAGAACAAAATGATTAGTATGAAATTTAGACTCCCTTTAAAATTTTGGAGAGGTTTCATGTAGCCATTCCAATTCCTTTATGTTAGATGCTGTTTACTATATGGATCTCTAATCTCATTTATATTCTGAATGTAATACTTACATATCATTGACCATTGAAATAACTCTGACCACTTCAGGTTCTGGGAAAGCTTTGATCACAAAAGAAAAACTAAAGCTTTTGGACATTTCCCAAACATATTCTGGTTCCAAAGCTAAGTCAGGAATGGCTGATGAACTTGGTGGACCTGAAGAATAAGTGAATACATAAAAAAATAATTCTTTATATGTCTAGTGGCATAAATGTCAACATATTTCTAAAGAGAAAATTGAATGTTATCTTTAAAGATGAACAGCTACAAAAAAAAGTCAACATAATAAAATAGTTGCTTTGAAAATTTCGGTGTCATTTGGTTTCATCTAATTTTGTGTATTTTACAAGCAACAAATTGGCTGAGGTCTGCCTGGCAAAAAGAAAATTATTGTTTTCAATATTTCTTTACATTTTCTTGTATCAGTTGAGTAATTAAAAATGTATTTTTTTTCGAAAAATCAACAACTTGCCATGTTCATCAATGTTTGCTTTGGTAAAAAAAAAAAGGGTTCAACAAAATGTTCCATTAGTGAATGGAATCTAACAGCTTTTAACTCCTGAATTTCTTTTTAGTTAAGACTATAACCTAGTGGGAGCATCTTAGAAGCATACATTTTGATTCTTTCAAAGCCTCACCTATCTTTAGATTCTGAAAAAACTAGGTTTTTTAATGTCATCCTATCATTTTTTTTCTGACATCTTTCTTTTTCTTCCACTTCTGTCTGCTATTGATTAGTTTTGAAAGCCCATTTGATCCTTTCATGCATTAATATTAAATAATCAAATAAGCTTTTTGGCTTTAGTATTTCATTTGTTAAGTCTTCCTGTATGACTGGCTAGGAAGTTAATTTAAACATATATTGTAAAGTTTTTCACAATTCAGGCTCTCTGCAAACTGCAACACACAACCAATTTAAAGAACTTGACAACTCAGGGCTCCAAAGTAACATAAAAGTTTAATGTCCAATAAATCACAGCCAATACTGTACTATTGGCAACATGTAACACTGACTGTAAATATATTTCAACATGAACAATGTTACCGCCACATCAACTCTGGCACTGGCCTCTCCGCCTTGTCCCGGATTCAACTGTTAGGGTCTGACTTCACACACTGGGCTCGTTGTGTCGAACTCGATCACAGATCAAAATTAAGATGCAGTCTCATACTAGCGAGGTGTTCTGACTGTACTTGACAGTAATCCACCACAGTGGTTTCCAAATCAGGGAGCTCTCCATATAGTTTCCTTTCTATTGGGGTGATTTGGGGCCAATGTCTTATACGGGCCTCTTGGTATAGAGAGCAGTTTTGGAGGACGCGGTCTGCATTCTCTGGTGATACTCCATATGGGCAGATTTCACTGGTTCCAATTTTGAGCTTCTGGTACATGTGTTAAGTTTATAACAATATATATATATATATATATATATATATAGCCATATATTACCCATGGCCCGTGAGTCTTAATTTGCGTATCACTAACATTGTCACTGACATAGTGTGTTAGTGTGTTATATATTCGTGTGCTAAGGTAAAAAACTATCTTTACAAAGAGCAGATCTATCATCTTAGAATTAGATCTAGAGACTATAATCAGCTATTGTTATAAAGAAAATCTTAGAACTTAGGCTTTCATTAGCATACCCACAAGTTAATAAGATGTACACACACACACAGTGAACAGAAAATAAATTTACTTTGAACTAAAATCTTTTTTTAAAAAAGATTATAGAAAACAATGTAACTCACACATGACAAGGATGTTTATCTTTCTCTCCACTGAGCTGACAATGTTATGGCCTTCACAAGAATACATCCCACTGTTTTCACATTGGATAGAGTTCTGAGTGTAGGAGCTGGTGTAATTGTTTTGTAAAGCTCTGCTTGAGGCTTGAGGTGAAGGTTTTCCTTCTTCTGACTGCAAAACTCCAGTTGGAGAGTTCCAGCTGTGGAAATATAAGATTAAGTTGTTTTTTTTCTTCTTTAGATATGTCTTAGTTCTTGATGCAATCTAATTGTATATATGTGACAAAGAATTATTTGTTTAAAAGGTCAATAATAAGAATCATTGGAACATTCTGTAAAATCTTGCCAGGCATCCATATCAAGCCATTCAATGTGATACCTGCGATGAATGGTACCATGCGTCATGTTTCCATATGAATACAACTGTGTATTATGCCTTAGGCAACAAAGACGCATCATATCACTGTGTACCGTGTGGGTTACCTCAGTTTACATCAGGACTGTTTGATTCCTTTGATGCGGACACTTCTAACCCATACAACATCCTAAACATATCCCAAACCAAACTCACCAACCACTAGCCAGATCCACTCCTGTTAAACCTAAATCTACTAAAATTAATACAACAGCCTCACTAAACAAACCTACCAAAGAAGTAATACCAAAATACCTTAACCTTAGTAATAAACTTTCAAAGCATTAGGAACAAAACGGCAGACTTAGAAATTTTATTATAATGTGAGAAACCAGACATAATTGCAGGAACAGAAACTTGGCTACATCCTGAAATTTATAATGCAGAAATTTTCAATAGAAATTATGAAATTTTTAGAAAAGATAGGGCTGATAATCATGGAGGAGTTCTTTTAGCAATAAAAAACACTCTTATAGTAGAAGAAATTACCTTATCTAACTCAAAAAATATAGCATCAACATTTTGTAAAATTAATACCACCTCAACATCCCTAATAATAGGCAGTATTTACAGACCACCAAATTCTAGTTTAGAATACATGCAGGAACTATGTAATCAGCTTACCACACTTAAAGAGACAAATAAAAATGCATTTTTTTTTATTATGGGTGATTTCAACCTACTTTATATAAATTGGAAAACACTAACCATAGATAAACACCAAAACCTTAAGGACATAAATTAGCTTTTCATAGAAACTTTACACAACCTAAGTTTAGATCAAATCATTAAAACGCCAACTAGATTAAACAACACATTAGATCTCTTCTTAACTAACAGACCTGGATTAGTAGTTGATTATGATATTATCCCTGGTCTATCAGACAATGAGATCATAAAAATACACAGTCAGATAAAAGCAGTAGCCAATACAAACCCAAAAGAAAAATCTTACTCTGGAATAAATGCAACCTAACACAACTACACCAGGCTGCATTAAACTTTCAACAAACATTCTTATTAGAAAAAGACATTAATCAACCAGTCGATGACCTCTGAAATTTCAGTAAAAACCATCTTAAAAGCATTATAGAAAATCATATACCAACTAAATACACATAAAGCAAAATAAATAAATGCTGGTTTAATAATAGACTAAAGAAGCTTTGTAAACAGAAGGAAAACCTATATAGAAAATTTAAAGAAACTATGGCAGAAAGAGTTTACAAAAAGTATATAAAAATTAAACACCTAACCCAAAAAGTAAGCAGACAGCTGCAGAGTGAATACATAAACAATGTAATATCTAAAGATAACAACAAAAACCTATGGTCATACATTAAGTTTAAGAAAATGGAAACAACAGGCATAGCACCATTAAAAGATGAACATAACATAATACATAATGATAATGGAACTAAAGCAAACATCCTAACAAATATTTTGCATCAGCATTCTCAGGCCCAGGAGACAAAGACATATTACTTAATTTGAACCAAGTAGACAACATAGAAGATTTAGTAGTAGAAGAAAATGGAATCCAAAAACTATTAGCCAACACCAAACCAAATAAAGCGTCTGGACCTGATGGTATTCCAGCTAGATTATTCAAAGAACTAAGCAATGAGCTAGCCCCAGTGTTCAAAATACTCTTTCAGGCATTGCTTAACCAGGGCAGAGTACCAAAGGACTGGAAAGAAGTTAATGTCACCCCTCCCCCCCTATTTAAAAAAGGAGAAAAAATCAGACCCAGGAAACTACAGACCAGTATCACTTACCAGCATCACATGTAAAATCCTAGAACACATAATATGTAGCAACATCATAAACCACTTAGACAAACATAATGTCCTCACCCCATACCAATATGGCTTTAGGAAATATAGATCATTTGAAACACAACTAATAGGACTAATTGATAATTTTTCAAAAGGTTTAGATAGTAGTGAACAAACAGATGCTATCTTACTAAATTTTTCCAAGGCTTTTGACAAAGTTCACCACTATAGCTTGCTTAAAAAATTAAAATATTTCGGCATTAGTGGTCCATTGCATCAGTGGATTAGAGATTTTCTGATAGGGACAGAACAAACTGTAATAATAAATGGCTCTAAATCAACACCGATAACAGTAAACTCAGGTGTACCTCAAGGAACAGTCTTAGGTCCACTACTATTTTTAATTTACATAAATGATTTACCAAATTGCATTACTTCAGGAACAAAAGTCAGATTATTTGCAGACGATTGTATAATAGATAGAACAATAAAAACTACACAAGACTCAGATATTTTACAAAGAGAATTAGATGAATTACAGAAATGGGAATCAAATTGGAGCGTGTCTTTCCACCCAGAAAAATGTCAGTTGTTAAGAGTAACAAATAAACTAAAACAAATTAATTCCACTTATCTTATTCGTGGCAAACCAGTAACACAGAATAAAAATGCAAAATACCTAGGTGTTATAATAAATGAAAAACTGTCATGGAATCCACATATTGATGAAACTATAAAAAAATCAAACAAAACATTAGGGTTTATTAAAAGAAATTTCTATAAATCAAATAAGAACATAAAGCTAAAATGTTATTTAACCTTGGTTTGGCCAATAATAGAATATGCATCATCCTCAAGAAAACATTAAGAAACTGGAACAGACACAAAATAGAGCAGTGAGATTCATAACAAATGAATATTCACTTTTGACTAGAGTAACACCCTTAGTAAAATCACTAAATTTAGAAAGCCTTTAGGACAGAAGACTCAAAAGTAAAGTAAACACTGAACCATAATCTTCAAATACAGAAACAAAATTTAAAAAAATACTCTGAAAGACACAAAGATAAAGGCACATTCCTCGTCCAATTTGTACAAATACTACTTCTTCCCTAGTGCTATTAGAGCATGGAATGGGTTGCCTGAGCTAGCCAGGAAAACCAGTGACTTGGCAGAATTTAAGTCATTGGTTAATTTGCATGACTAAATGCATGACGCATAGGACGTAATCATCTTCTTTTTTGAAGTAACGTCTGTATTATATAAGATAAGATAAGATATTATGTTTCTTCCAGCTGTTAGCATCCTAACAGATTTCTGAACAAGATTTTCTTTGGCCTCACGCATCTTCCACAGTTTGGTGTTTGATGTCATAAATATTGTAGCATTATCACCATACTCTTGGAGGGACCATGTCTCCAATCAGGAAGTTTTGAGATTGGCCAATACAAACAGCATGTATGTTCTCCTGACACAAAGAAGATTACGCTGGCTCGAACATGTCACCCGTATGCCAGATGGTAGAATCCTGAAAGATATCTTATGTGCTGAGCTTGTGGAAGGAGTCAGACCCAAGGGCCGCCCAAGACTAACATATAGAGATGTGTGCAAGCGAGACATGAGAGCCACAAGCATCAGTGAAAGTATGTGGGAAAACATAGCCAAAGACCAGAGTGCATGGAGACAGACTGTGCGTGCTGGGACAACCCTTGCTGAGAACACAAGAATTGAAGCGGCCTTAATCAAGAGGGAAAAAAAGAAAGCTGCCCTGTCCGCTAGCCCTAAATCAGAGGCATACACATGTACGAATTGTGGCAATGTCTGCCGTTCTAGAATTGGCTTGATTAGCCACACCAGATTCTGCCTGTCTCAAGATTAAGCCACAACCAGTGACTCATTTGGGCGCATCCATTGCCTTTCGAGACAAAAGGAGC
This sequence comes from Biomphalaria pfeifferi, assembly GCA_030265305.1. Classification (NCBI taxonomy): domain Eukaryota; kingdom Metazoa; phylum Mollusca; class Gastropoda; family Planorbidae; genus Biomphalaria; species Biomphalaria pfeifferi. The sequence continues at coordinate 223,976 of JASAOG010000316.1, read as the reverse complement.
CATATATATATCACCGTACTATATGTTTATTCTATTTCTCAAATTTATTATGAAAATAAATAAATGTTTAATATGTTGTTGTTGTTTTTTTGTCTTGCTAGTATTAAAGGAAAAGAGTTCCAGACTGGTTTTTAAGTGAGAGAATAGCTGTCAGTGCCTGGTTCAACTTTTTGATTGTTTGACATCTTTCTCTGTTCCTCCTAATACATTTATTACTTTCCTGTCACAGGGTACAAGCTGTAGGTGTACATTTCAAGGCCTAAAGGTTGATGTTTGAATAAGTTACACTGTGGCTCTGTTAGTAGATGAAATTTAGAGATATCTTTAACTACTCATTTTGTTAATTAAATTGTTCTTAGTTACAATAATAATTTGTGGGCTAGTTATATAAAATACTGCCTTGCCTCCAGCCTTCTCAAAGTAATTTTAAAGTGATAATTGGCTCGCGCAGACCAATACCACTTTTTAAACTAAATGCACAGTGGCACAGAAGTCTGAGACAGCAGTGAACAACAGATAGTCATAGGCTTTATATCAGAATTTCCATCTCCTAGATTGCTGACCAAAGCTATAGAGCCCAGTCTGACCATTGCTAATTTAGGTAAGATTCATCACCAAATTAGAGCCTATTATTAGTAGTATTATACTTAGATCTAGGTCAAGACTCTGAAACGTGACGTAGAAGGTAAAAGGCCCATATGGCGCCAATATATGTGAACAGAGATTTAATTAAAGAACCACAACAACAATTTGTGTAAAATAATTGCAACTAGATAGACCTTACAATTTGTCTTCTTCTTCTTCATTGTTCTCATTGTTATGTTAAAGTGTTCATATGACTAGACCAATACATGAGATGAACTGCGCAGTGGTTTCCAAATCAGGGAGCTCTCCATATAGTTTTCTTTCTATTGGGGTGATTTGGGGCCAATGTCTTATACGGGCCTCTTGGTATAGAGAGCAGTTTTGGAGGATGTGGTCAGCATTTTTTGGTGATACTCCACATGGGCAGATTTCACTGGTTCCAATTTTGAGCTTCCGGTACATGTGTTGTCGCATTCTTTTGTGTCCGGTCCTGAGTCGAAAGATTAGACGTTGGTCTTGTCGGGGTAGCTTATAGTAAGCGTCATCTTTATTGTGATTTGGATAGGAGCTCGTCCATTTCTCATTTATTTTATCTATAATTAATTTTTTTATTTCTTCTGGATAGAGTGCAGAGTTTACTTGTGAGTTAGTTCTCCCACTCTTGGCAAGTGTGTCAGCCTTCTCATTTCCTGCTAGTTGTATGTGAGCTGGTATCCATTGAATAACAGTTTTTTTGTTGTTGTTGTTGAGCTTTGTTAAGTGCTGTTCTGAGGTTTTTAATATAAGAGGAATCAGAGTTTTGCAAGCTTTGGAGGGTTGTTTTCGCGTCTGTTAGAAAGAAAATCTGACTGTGAGGGGAACTTGGATGATTTGCTAGCATGGTAGCAGCTAGTGCTAGTGCTTCTCTTTCTGCTCTGTGACTGTCAGAGAGCTCTCCAGTTGCAATGGATTTTTCTAGTTTTCCTCCATCTGGCCATTCGATAAGTATTCAGCTCCTCCATTTGTGGTGGCTTTATGGGATGAGCCATCCATGTAAACTCTGATTCACTGATTGCTAGGGTAATTGGTATGTAGAAAACAGTTCACTATTTCCTTGAGCTCTGTTGGTCTGTAATCAGATTTTCTTTTTATGTTTTCAATATGGTCCCTTATAGTAGGAAGAGGGCTTTCGTCCCAGGGTGGAGATTCATTATAGTGTATCGAGGATTCCAGAGTAATTTTTTCAAGTTGGTGTTTCTTTTTTAGGTTTAGAGATTCCTGTATGAAATATTACAATTTGTCAATATAGGCAATTACAATTACAATTAAGTGAAGTGGGCGCTTCAGTCTTTAAGTAGAATGAAGAAAAAGACTGAGACAAAAACAACCAAAGCTTCTGGGGGCCATCACAGACATCAATCACACATGTGGACTACACAAGAGTCATAGAAGACTAGATTATAGTCTCCAAAGATTTAGTATATAAATGCAGACTATAGGGATAAAGGAAAAAAATCCATTCAGATACACTAATTTACATCAAACTTTGAAATAACTCCCAAATGAATAAATCCGAAGAAATGATGGAAACTTATTCTTGGAAAATATTCCTTAAGTCAATACAATGCAGTGTATCATTTACTGAATTAATTTTTTTTTTCATACTGTGCTGGTGTATAACTGTTTATTTTGTGTATCAACTACCTAATTTAAAATATTCATAGTATTCCTTTCCAGAGAGTAGTCAAGTGCTAGGCTCTAATCCTAGAGGTCCAGGGTCCAAATCTCAGTGAAGACTTGGACTTTAAGGACGCCCCTGAGTGCACCTTACTCTAATGGGTACTTTAGTTGGGGAAAGTAAAGGGGATTGGTTGTTGTGCTGGCTACATGACACCCTGCTCATGAACTAAGAAACAAATGACCATTACATCATCTAAGAGGGGATACTTACTTACTAAAGCAGAACATTGTTATTTAGTTGTTTAAACTTACGTGATCTTTGGCGCTGGTTTAGCATCAATGGTACAGTAAAGCCTAACTTGCTCATTCTCTACAACTCTGCTACTGTCTTCTGTCTTCTCATTAACACTGACCACAGGGATATTGATGTCTAAATAGAAAATCAAAGTGAAAGATGTGAAGGCTATTATAGGGCTAACTTAAGATGTTTTCTTTTATAAATGGTGAGACAGAAAGATCAGAGTGATGATATGCTAAGTAAATCCATGTGTTTTTTTTATAGCAGTTCATTTCAATTAGAGATTTAAACTAGTATTAAGTCTTTTTTATGTTCTGGTTCATTCTGGCAACCTCTTCCTCACAATAATGATAGATGGAAGGAAACTGTTTTAGATGACTTTTTCCTAGCACACAGAAATGATATTTACCTTTGTGTTTTCCTGGGTATTTTATTAGTTTGTGTTTTTGTATTTGTAAATTATGATGATTGAGAGTTTTATGGATTATTGCTATTTTACTTTTCAAGTTTTCTGTCCTGAAGTGTCTCTAAATTTAGTGGTTTTATCAATGAAATTAGAAATAAGAATATAATGTAAAAAAACAACTAAATGCTATTTGGAAATTTTGGTAAGCAATATACTGTATTAAAAAAGTAAAAGTAAAGTTCTCTTTTCAGACCTTGTGGTTCTAGGGCAGATGATGTAAAGGTCATCTGTTTCTGTGGCCTTTGATTAACAAGGGTGTCTTGTGGCCAGCATTAGAGATGGGTGGACTCAGAGGCGTCCGAAGATCCCAAAATTAAAAATCCTAGTCTTCACCAGGGTTCAAACCCTGGTCCCCGGTTCGGAAGCCAAGCGCTTTACCGCTCAGTCACCACGCCTCAATATAGTGTGTTGCTTCAATCAAATGTCAACATTTACTTACAATTAACTTCTAGTTGAAACTCTTTATAAGTTTCTCCATGTTTGTTGGTACCAGTACATCTGTAAGTTCCTTGATCTGTTTGTTTCACTTTCAGTTTTAAAATGTGAGACTCACTCAGTTGTACTGGACTGAAACTGGATTTAGTATAGATAATAAATATACACATTTGTTTCATTTAGAAGGTCTTTTGGTAGAATATTTCTAATTGCTAGTTCCATTAATTTAAACAAGTAACGTAAAAAAGAAATAATTTTTTAACCAAAGCTAATTCAAATTTAAAGGTATCAATTTTTTTGAATCAATCATGCAATTAATTTTTAACAGATCTAGATTAACAATAATAAATTTGTCAGTTGAAACATTTTTATCTATTGCTTTTGTTTAGCACAGATTTCATGCTTTTAGCATGCTCAAAGCGTTTTGGTCCAATCACTTGTTAAAACAATTGGGGGAGGGGTGGGGGTATCTGGGACACGGCTTTTCAAAATCAATTTTTTTTTTAAAGTTGCTTCAGTCCAAATTTGAAATCAAGGGCTCAAGTCTCCGTAATGGAAGGCACACGCACAAGAAACTTAGTAAGCCAAGTAATTATGAAAATAAAAGGCTTTATAATTATCTATTGTTAGTTTCCAATTTTATCCAACACATAACTCCCTATAGGGTAGTACTGTCTCTAAAAAAAAATAATTAATAAATTATGACTAACTGATAAAAGAATTGGTCAATTTTTCTATTGATGAATTCATAATCAATGAATTATTTGCAAAGTTAACTTGATCTGAGAATGGGAAGTGGGAGAAATAATGTGTACAAGATTCCATCCATCCAGACAGAGTTAGCCGATAAAAGCTTTGTAAAACAAACTGCAGCATAATACTAAATGTTTAAAAAATGTACAGTCAATATGTAAAACAAATCAGCATTTCATTGGTGTTAAAAATAACTATATGACATATATATATGTGAGGCATTTCTCTAGTTTTGATGGGATCCTCTTTTCTCTTTACAAGACATAATAAGGTCAATCATGCAGGCAAAAAGTATCTTTACATTTAGAGCATCTATATAATCTACTATGTACATGCATGTGAAGATATCTGTAAGCCTTGAATTTTCTGTTATTTGCCATTTCCTAGCAATGTTCTCCCAATGATATCAATAACCTAACACACATCTCATGACCAACAGGACTCTTATCCTCTAATTAAACAGAATTGTTCTCCTGGAAGTATAGTCGACATTTAGCATACATGGCGTTGTTAGCTAGCTCAACTATTGCTGAGAAACCTTGCACTTTGGGAACATTGGAATCTGAGATATTATACTGCCAAGATGTGACTGACCTGACATGACAGTTGTTAATCTTTTTCAGTCAGGAGTGATTCTAAAAAAAAACAAATAAAAAGGGGGTTATCTTTAACATCTACACTAACCTGGAGGAAGCATAAGCTTGAAATGACCACTTGACAGAACAGGCTGGTTCACAGGTTATAGTGCAAGTGATGGTCAAGTCTTCATTCTCTCGCCTTACAATCTTGGAATCACTTACAATGGCTGGATCCAGGACCATATCACTGGACGAAGGTTTGTCTGTGAATCGTTTTAAGTACATTTAATTGTATTGTCAGAGCTATGAACAAACATAGCCAGGACTATATCACTGGACGAAGGCTTGTCTGTGATTTGTTTTAAGTACATTTAATTGTATTGTCAGAACTACGAACAAACAAACTGCTTTAATAGTTTTTTTATAAACAACTCTTAAACAGTAGAGACTGTAAGAAAGCCAAAGTTTAAACTAACTACTGTGTCACATACTTTAAATAAATATTGTATTTTTCTAATGTCAATAGGAATCATGGTACATATTTCAGCAGTTCTCAACCAATTTTCGCCTATGTATTTGAAGATTTGAGCATGATCAATTTGTTTTTTCAATACATATATTTGACCTTAACATAACACTATTACTTTTAATTCTTGGCATCACTATAGATAGAACAGAAAGAAGTGCTAAATATGTGATTTCAGCATGAATTAATTTTGTAATTCAATAATAAGTTTCACCACTAGTAGCACCCCTTGTTCTAGATATTCTTAGAGTTCAAGGTTCAGTAAATGCTTTCATGAACATAATAACACAGTGAAATAAGATCAGAGGACAAAAGGGGGGGCTTATTTTAGTTGCTTGATTTATTTGAGATGTTTGTAGTTGAATAGGGTTCCCGGTCATTTCATCCCCTGTTATTTTCATCATCTGATCATGTTATCTAACAAATAGAAATTATAAAAATCATGAAATGAGCAATATTTAATATATTCATTTTTTATTTAAATGACAAAAAGTGTAACACATTAGATAAGAATAAAATTAAAATTAAACTATAAAAATTTAACATGTATAAATATAGAGGTAATGTAAAAAAGTGTTTTTGTGTTTATCTACATAAAGTCTACGAAGACTTTCAAGGGGTCTACGAAAGTGAAAAAACAAATTGGGGGTCCATGAGATGTCCAAGGGGGTCTATGATAATAGATTTCATATAAGACTATAATTTTTACATCCCATTAATGTAATTCTTCACAATATATATAATTTGTAACTTAGTTAATCATTTAAATATTTATCCTGTTGTTGTATTTAATTTCAATACTTATTAAAATAACTTAATTAATTTAACTTAATGTAAATAATGTTTAACAAAAAGAAATGTAGACTGTCTAGTGTTGATTATATAAAATTGTTCATTCTTTCCTTGTCAATCAAGCGGTTACCGATTGCCTTTTTTATGACGATATGAAACTAATTACGTATTGGCGTCCTGGGTTCAAATCTCTGTGAATTTTGAATTTCAGGATTTTCAGGGCTCCCCTGAGTCCACCCATCTCTAATAGGTACCTTGAATTATGTTAGTAAAAGTAAAGGCGGTTGGTCGTTGTTCTGCCCACATGACACCCTGCTCGTTAACCGTTGGCCAAAGAAACAGATGACCATAACATCATCACAATGTCACATCTGAAAGGGGAAATTTACTTATTTATGGCAAAATGCGGAAAACACCATAGGTAAAACATTGATTTTTATCAGCCGTTGTAGTTTTAAAACCTGTTTTACACAAACCCACATCTGATATTATTAAAAGAATTTCTTTAAGCAACAATACAGTTCAAGGTTGCTTCGGTGGCATGAGTTATAAAATTAAAAGCTTCATATGTAATTCTTTGCAAACTACATATATACGTTTGGGCTCAGCAGCGACACAGATTCTGACAGGATGTAGTGGTGTAATGTAATGCAAACTGCATTATGGTCGCTGGCTCCTTATTTTTCCTCAGGTTAACCCACAAAACCTTTCCCATGTTTGAGTTGCAAGACAGGAGAGTTTTGAATTCAGTTTTACTTCTGCTAGGTGGGTAGCCAGCCAAGACTAATGAGCCCTTCATGCTCGAAGCTTACTGGTTTAGGCGACAGTCACTCGCCTTCGCTCTTTCTCCCGATAGTGATAACATCTTCACGCGGACACAATATTTGAGCAACTCGTGAAACGTCAACAAATACACGAGAAACTGCTCTTTGCGAAAACTCTTACAATGATACTTAAGGCCATTGTGTTTGGAGATTCCAGCAATACATATTGCTATTTTAATTGGTTTTGAATTTTATCAATAAAAAAGAGAGATCTCTAAAATCTCTATATATGTAGCTTTAAATTACTTTTTCACTTTTCAACTCTCTACAGATAGAAATTAGGAGGCGTTTTGGCTGAGCGGTAAAGTGCTTGGTTTCTGAACCGGGGGTCCCGAGTTTGAATCCTGTTGAAGGCTTGGATTTTTAATCTCTGAGGCCACCCAGCTCTAATGGGTACCTGACATTAGTTGGGGAAAGTAAAGGCTGTTGGTCGTTGTGCTGGCCACATGACACCCTCAATAATCCTAGGCCACAGAAACAGATTACCTTTACATCATCTGCTCTATAGACCACAAGGTCTGAGGGGAACTTTACTTTTGTACAGATAGAAATTATTTTTTAAAAAAATAGTTAAATTTTCAAAAATTTGCAAGTTAAGCAGGGGGTCTACCGATAACCAGAAAACATGGCAAGGGGTCTACGAGACAAAAAAGTTTGGGAACCACTGATCTACATCAATAAGATAGATTGGCTATCATTTGTAAGTACAGCAGACGATCCATTGATTCATATTGCTGAGCTAAGTTTGTAATTCTCTTTTACGTTAATGTTAAAAAGTAATTAAAGCAAAACGTCTATAAGCGACATGATATTCTGAGGATGGGTGAATTCAACCTTTATTAGAACAAATAAAACCTCATTTTAACGCTAAAAATGACGCGCACATTATCAAGAAAGAGCGATTGAAAAATAATATAAAGTGAAAGATGGTTGTCAGGAGTTATCAGCGGCATGACCATAAGTATTCTAATAATTCTCATCTCTTAAATAATTTCCACTACTTTCACCACACCTTGGCCTTTGAAAATAAGTTATTGGCAGCAGGATCACAAGTATTCTGATTGTTCTCATCTCTCAAAAGATTTCCACTACTTCCACCACACCTTGGCCTTAGATTATGTCATGCACAGGATAATATTATAATATTACATCTCCCAATTCAATAGAAGCGATATAGCTAAGTACACATCCAGATTTACAATATAAGATTTCTCATCAAGAATGCAAAGTGGAAGAGGAAACACTATAAATGTATTAGTAACATGTCAAAAAATATCAAAAAGCATTCTACATAATCATATTTATATATTAGATGAAATAAGGGCTTAAAGTCAAAGCCTTAACAGCACAATTAAACAATGAAAAAGAAAAATATTTAATTGGGGATGAAATGACCGGTGATGAAGTGACCGGGGATGAAGTGACCGGGGATGAAGTGACCAGGGATGAAGTGACCGGGATGAAGTGACCAAGATATTCCAATATCTTAAAGTACAAGAAGTAATTATTCATCTTTTTCTTACTTCTCATCTGACACATTGGAAGGATAAAAATCTTTCCTGAGATAAACTGCTCTGTGGTTTCTTGATCCCCCAAAATTTGTCTTTGAGACAGTAGAAAGCATGCTAATAAATGTGATTATGAAAAATATGATCAGCATTTTTTAAAATGGTTTCAGATTTTCATGTTTTGGAATGTGTTTCATCACTTTGCTGTGCACTGTACTTAGTTGAAAAATTATCTTTTTGTCATAGCTTATGCAAAGTATCATTTTGCAGTTTGGGTGATGGTTAAACCTGAGATGAACTCCCAATGACCTCATGGCCCCAATACAGATCGAGTTACCTGCCAAACACGTACCCCATAATTCTCAGTTGGCTGCAGATAAAATATGTGACACTGTCTACGCTGAGTCAAAGTTAGGACAGAACCAGGCAAAGTATGCACCAATTGGATAGTGTCCCATCCTGCACTATTTTTTGTTTACCCTTCACGATACCAACATGGATCATCACAGTCCAGGCGTGGCTCATGCTACTAGATACCCCAGGTTCTCTTTTCTTAGTGATCCATTTTCTCATTTGTGTCATAGCATTCAGAAACATCGCTGGTGTTTCATGGTTAGGGGGTTCTGATCAATCTGGGCAGACTAGTAGCGCACTATACCCAGCTCTATCAGGATCCTTAACCACCATCTGTGCAACAATAGATGGCAGTTGTAGGATAGGAATTTAATGTGATGACATCTGTTTTAGTTTGGTAGAAGGTATGTGCCTTGCGGTGAAATGTCACAGATGAATGTGTGTATGTATGTATAATCTATTTTTACAATCTGCGCGAATGACCGGAAGTGTGTTGGTTATTAGACAGAGACCAGCGTTTGAGTGATATGCAGTAAAGCTGATTAAAGTTTATGTGTTTGATCTAGTGGTTTCACTGTTTTATTTTGTTAACTAGAACTGAACCAGGGACACTGAGACGTATCGGGACCTAAGGTAGATTCTATCAAGTTATTATTATAAATATAATAGGAAAGCTGTGATAGATGGCAGTTGTAGGATAGGAATTTAATGTGATGACATCTGTTTTAGTTTGGTAGAAGGTATGTGCCTTTGCGGTGAAATGGTTAAACCATTTTGTTTGATGTTAGTCTTAATGACATTCTTCAATGGAGTGATAGTTCTCTCTGCTTTCTCCATCCCTAATCTTTCTGACACTCTTTGGGTTTTATTTCCATGGATTTGTATGTGCTCTAAAATCAAAACAAGAAAGCAGACTAAATGACTAGAGGAGTAGTTTATTAATTCTATTGCTCCCTTTTCTGCTCTGAAACAGCTTGCTATTTGCAATGGATTTATCTACTTTTTGTAACCATCTTTCTCTATATTAGACAGTTGTAGAGGATTTAGTCATCACAGCTAGATTATGTTAAAAAGTATCTAATGTCGCATAATTTTTTTTATATTCACTTTTTGGATTCATAAGAAGGACAATAACTTAAATCAATTCAATTTTTGATTTCATAAGGTGGACCATGTTCAAACAATATTATCACTTACATTCAGGCTTAATCTCATAAGGTAGACTTGGGTCAGAAACTGGTGCATTATTGATATTATCAGCCTTGTCTGATGATGTACATGTAAATTTACGCCCTCTGTCAAGACGTTGTATATTCAGTATTTCAAGATGGCCATCAGCATTCATAACAAACTGTAATAATAAATACACACTTGAAAAAAAAAAGTTTTTCTTTTAAAGAGAAAAAGTAAACAAATAAATTATTTTCTAAAATACTACTGACCATTGTTACATGCGCATTGTAGTGTGAATGTGAAATGGTGCAAATGCATGTTGAAGGAAGAGAAGCAAACCAAAATGGAGGAATATAAACAAAATAATGTTTACAATGTTAATTATTAAATTAAATTATTTCTACAACCATAATTTTGATGTTGGTGTTAATGTATTGTTAAAGAGAGTCTCATCACATAATAAACAAAATAATGTTTACAATGTTAATTATTAAATTAAGATTAAATTATTTCTACAACCATGATTTTGATGCTGGTGTTAATGTATTGCTAAAAAGAGTCTCATGACATAACAACCTTCAAGTGATATCTCCCTGTTTATTTAATAAAGCTCATACTACAAATGAGACAAACCTTGTTTCCAGCAGGTATACCAATGATAGTATTTTGTTCATCTCTCCAAAGTATGTTTGAGTTAAGTCCATGGTCAGGTGGTAAACTTGTAGAGCTAGTGTTACAAGAAAGTTTTAGTGTTTGCCCTTCTAGAGCACTGGTCAGTGAAAGGATACTGGGTGGCTTGGGTTTACCTTAAAAGCAAGCATATTTATATTTTAAAAGTATTAACTATGCTACAAATTCATTAATATCCACACATGATTATCATTCATAATTGTTAAAGAATTAAACTCTGTAAGAAGATGTTGCCAGCTTTTACATTTGTTCAATTTAAATGGGTAGCTATTTTTTTACAAAGCATATTGTGTTCTCATTTTCTTTACATTTTCCAAAGCTTATATCAACTCATTCTGTCTGGTTAAAAGTTTAGTACATGTTATTTCCCCCACACCCAATCTAGGATCAAGCTGAAATATTGCACAAGTATTTCTTTTACATGACAAAACAATAATCAATTTTTAAAAATTAACCAATTAGGAATAGCTATTGGCAATTAATTATTAGGTTTGGTTTCTCAAACAAGGGAAAGAAATTATACTTTACTGATGTGGTGGTATTAGTTGAATTAGCCCCCTTAATAGTTTGTAGGTCGCCACATTTAAGATGAAATTGCACTAAACAAAAATAATTGGTAAAAATATCTGTAATCACAGAATTATTATTGTTAGTCTATATCTATTACAAATTTAATTACATCACTGATCCAAACTAATTGATTTAACTACGCTTAATATAAGCTTTGTTGTTTTTTTTAAAAGTATTTTTTGTTTTCATTGTTTAATTTAGAAAAGCTTTGTTTTAAGTTCACTTTTGTCACACACATTTTCAGTCATGTAATTTTAAAAAATTTTTCATAAATGGGTTTCAGAAAGCCATACTTTAATGTTTAAATGCATGTAATCAGTAGACTTCCACGTGTAATAAAAAATTGATGTACAAATTACTAAATACGATCCCTGAATGGCATTGACTTGCAAGTTTCAAAGGTTCCTTTTAATTTGAAGATTATTATGTTATAACCCAAACCTACAGCAGGAAAGCAAGGGTTCACAAGGGGCAAGGTAGAAGCTTGAGAACATAGTTAAAAATTCCAAAGAACATATCTCACAATCAGATTAAATTCCAAAGAACATATCTCACAATCAGATTAAATTCCAAAGAACATATCGCACAATCAGATTAATGTTAGTTTATTTTTTATTTTTAATAAACAGTTCTGTAACTCAAGTTACTCTGAAGGTAATAAAGTTAGGAAAAAAGAGTAATTGTATATTGTATAGGTACATAGGTAATAATTTTTTTAGTCTTAAGATTAAGGATGAGTGCAGTTATTTCACATGGCTTTGCAGACCCATTTATGACTTACATTTTTAGCCACACTCAATGCAGACAAAGTCATTGTCTGTAGAGGGTCAATTAAATTCTCTTTTGCCCTATTTGCCTGCCTTCAGTAGAAGCTCAAATGTGTGTCCCACCCCCTTTGCAAGAGTTCTCCAAATGCCATGTCTCTCTTTTGAACAATAAGTAGTCCCTCTACATTGTCCACAATGGCAGTCCACAGAATACTGTTATTTGTAGTGGTGTAGTCTTGACATCACATGCCCATGATGAAGACTTACTCAGTGCAGGCACCTTAGATGGAAACATTTGAGAAGACTTATTGCTTTCTCAATAACAAACCCAGGTCTTAAAGCTATAAAGAAAGGTTGTTGGACCCACTGCTTGGTAGACAAGGATTTTTTTTGTTGGCAGATGAGGTAATCAAATCCACCATATTCTCCTTTGAAGGTTGCCAAAAGTGCTGCTAGCTTTCATCATTATCATCCTCAGTCCCTTTTCTTATATTGCATGGGTGCTAGAACAGTTCACTTAACCAAATCCCCCCACCTCTTTCTGGTCACGCATAAATATTACATGTATAAAGGCAGCACTAGGGTCCAAATTTTTCATGAGAGAAAACGCGCAACTCTGTTCACCCCACCTCGCCACACCTGTCTTCACAAAATAAAAGAGAGCCATTGTTTGTCTAATAGTTTGCCTAACTGCTATGTGTGTCGGCTCTGTTAAAATTGTTGGTAGCTCTTGCTCTAAAAAAAAATAGATCTTTCTCTTTAATGCTATTTGTTTATTTCTACAAAAAGAAAAAAAAAGCTTAAATTAAGTGTAATTGTGTCAATTAGTTTAGATCAGTCATGTAATTAAATTTGTAGTAGATCTAGAACAATAATAAATCTGTGCAATTAGAAATATTTTTTCCAATTCTTTTTGTTTAGTGCTTTCTCAATGTGCTATGATCCTATCACTTGTCTGAACAAGTTGGGATTGGGGGGGGGGGGGGGGGGGCGTATCTGGGTGAATGTTACAGTGATCACTTTTTAAGTGCATTACAAAAAAGTTGTACTTGAATAAGAGCTCAGGGCTCAAGCCTCTTCAAAAGGACTAATTGAGTTTATACGACTGCATCTGTCAAGTACAAGCTCTTTCTCTTGCTTGATACCAAACAAAATAATTAATTACCAATTTTATAAATTGTTGTTTTGTCAGGGGCAAGACATAATTGTACAAAATTTCAACTTGATCAGAGATTGGGTGTGGGAGAAATAATGTGTACAAACTATTTACTAAAGTGAGTTGATATAGGCTCTGTAAATAGAAACAGCAGAAAATGAGAAAATATGACATAATTAATAATTAATTGAAGTAACCATTAATATTTGGAATGGAAATAAATAGAACACAATCAAATTGGAAAATTGCTAGATCTAGAAGACATCTAGAACTAGATTACACATAAGTCATATTATGAAAAAAATGACCTATTCCTTTTTATTCTTGTTCTTGTTTATTTAGACTGTATCTAGATCTACATGCTAACCAAAGAAAATGCAATGTGTAGAAAGAAAAAAGGAAAAAAAATAATAATAAGACAGCTATCCAACAAAAAAATAATTTTAATGAATGCTTAGGAAAAGGAAATATAGTAATGTAGTATCAAACATTTGTTTGTCTGCTTTATAGAAATATATTGGGATGACGTGTAGGACATAATCATCTTCTTTTTTGAAGTAACATCTGTATTATATAAGATATAATGGCCTTTTGTGAAAATTAACCACTGTGTCAGGGGCAGGTATGTCGAGAGTGAATGTGTTATTTTTTTGTTAATATTTATGTATCAAAGAGTTATATTCCTTTATTTATATCCCCAGGTATGAATGTGAACAGTATACAGGTGATGTTTTTGAATGTCAGTTTTTTCTTGTATGATAGAAATAAATTAGAAGTCAGTTTTTTTTCCTGGACTGGTGTTTTTTATTAATATTTCCTGAGACTTGCTGTCATTTTTGTGCTCTATCGGATATTAATGTTATTGTTATATTTCCATGGATTTATTGAGTTGGGAGTTCATTTAGTATTAATTGTAGTTGAATAACCCCTAATGAGCCAAGCAAGAAAAGAACTTAACATTTTTGAGGGCCTGTCCGGTCAGGTATCATATTTATAGTACCTGTCATTCATCACTTTGTCACATTAAAGTAGTTTCCTTTAATATTTTAATATGCTGATCCTTGGAAAATAAGCAAGTTTCTCATCGGTTAACCTAAATTCACCATGACCTCTACAAAAGCGATTGTTACATGAAAGTTTTTTTTTTTTTATATCAAAATCGTAAACTCAAGACAGAATCTTGATTAAATTTTGTACTCCAATAGTGTTTTTTTCAACTATATAACGCCTAGAATCAACTACACATATTTAAACAGATTTATAATGAACTCTAAATAGTATAACATCAAATAAAAAAAACAAAACAAGTTGAACATTACTACTAGAACCATATTTGTTGAAGAACCTAGTTTGCCACTCGCCAATTTGGACTTAATAGCTACTGCTTGTATAGCAAGGTCAATGCCCCACTCTCTATTTTGAGTGACATCAGAGGACAATAAGGGAAACAGTGGGCTAAATTAGTTCCTTTTATGATCCTTTTGTAACTTCACATTAAGGAGAGCAAACAAGAAGAAAAAGAAAGTTGTATACATCTTATTTTAACCAGTCTTATTATTTAACATAACAACCTCTACAAACTATAGAACGTTATAAAGTCAGTGATATTCCTTATTATCTTTGGTTACCATGGACGATTTTAAGCCTTGTTTTCTTAATGAATTAATTGTGCAGTCCCAAAAGTTAGGCATTAAGGGCAATGAATTTTAAAACAATTCGTAGAAAGCCAACAAAGACTGGATTTAGAAAGATTGGAGATAGTAGCATAGGAAAGTAAACATTCACGGGAGAAAAACAACTGAATAATAATTTCTTTCTCTCTTACAAGGAAAACTCACATTCAAAACCATCATGTGTATACTGTTCCCATTTATACCTGAGAATACAAACAAAGGGATATAACTCTTTCATACACATTATATTAACAAAAAAATGACACATTTACTGTTGACATACCTGACCCTGACACACTGCTTATTTGTGAAAAAGGCTTAATTGTTCTAGGTACACACTTGTTAAATTTTAATATTTTTTTCTTTTTTGTCCACCCCAAGTTGGAGAAATAGTGATGAGTCAACTTGGAGAATTAAATATATATTATAGACATTTTAATCAATTGAATAATTAATATCATTAAATAATACAATATAATTTCCAAAAAACTTATATACTTACGGACAATAATCAGTTTATGACCACAATTAGGTAATACAGTTGCAGCAAATCCTGTACCATCCAAACACTTATACATGCCTGCATCACGTGACTGGACACCTGGCAATGTAATCTCAACTTTTCTTTCTGAAGTTATTACAGTTAGCCAGTTTGTATAGGCCGCACCAACTTTAGTGCTCAAGTCAGATATGTAGAAAAATAAAACATTTTGTGATTGACTTCCATCACCAGGATCTAGTTTGATGATAGTTATGTCTTCTCTAAGGTTCGTTGGTACATTAAAAGTCAGCTTGACATTACCATTCTCTAGCGATGCTGAGGGACTTGAAAGTTGACTTGAAACAACTATTAAAACAAACAAAAATTTTTTTAAATACTTTAAAAAAAAACAAAAGCTTTTTATTAAGCATATTTATATCAATTAGTTTCAGTCATATAATAAAATTTGTAATAAATCTAGACCAACAATAATAAATCTGATGGATTAGAAATATTTTAACCAACTATTTTTGCTTAATTCAATTTTATGCTTTTAGCTTTCTCAATATGCTATAATCCTATCACTTGTCTGGACCAGTTGGGATAGAGGATTGGGGGAGGAAAAGAAAGGGGTATCTGTGTGAATTTATAAAATATTTATGAATTTTACCATGATCACTTTTTAAATGCATTTATAAAAAATTTGAAAGACCCGAATTCAAACTTGAGGGCTCAAACCTCCTCAAGCCAACACAGTAATCATTGTGCAAGCAAATCACTTATGAAAATAGAAGGTTCTATAATTAGCTTCAAGTATAAAAAGGGGACTAATTCAACTTAAAGCACCACATCAGTCAAGTTAATGAAGTACAATTTCTTTCCCATGTTCGATACCAAACAAAATAATTAATCACCAATAGTTGATTTAAAGGTTTCCCCTTTCAGACCTTGTGATGATGTTAAGGTCATCAGTTTTTTATGGCCAACAGTTAATGAGCAGGGTGTCATGTGGCTAGCACAACAACAAACCTTCTTTACTTTCCCCATCAAAAGTCAGGTACCCATAATAGTAGAGTTGACTTTAACTAAGGCTTTAAATTCACTTTAACTAAGGCTTTAAATTCCCTTTAACTAAGGCTTTAAATTCACTTTAACTAAGGCTTTAAATTCACTTCAACTAAGGCTTTAAATTCACTGTTCACTAAGGAGTATTCTTTGAATCTGTATCTTCTCAACACTCTCGAGATTCTATTCCAGGAGGAGGTTCACATGTAAGAAAAGTACCAGCTCATTTTTCAAGTGCAGGCTCTACATTGCTGAAAGCACAATCTAGTGGAATGGGTACACGTAAAAAAAGGTTAATTTCCCCTTTCAGTTCTTGCGATCTATAATTCAGTGGTCATCTGTTTCTATTCACTTTCCCCATCTATGTCAGTTACTCAACAGATGACGTGTTTAACATCCCACAATTCAAATTTCCTGACGTCAATGAGATTCGAACCCAACACCCTTCGGTTTGGAAGCCAGGCGCTTTTACCACTCAGCTGCCACGTTCCTTTGTTGACGTAGAAATAAAATTGAAAAAACAAACTAATCTTTGTTCAAGTAAAAAACAAACTAATCTCTGTTCAAGTTAACCCATGAGCTTAGCCTTCTTGAATCGAATCAGAAACCCCATTAGTAACGAAACATGCTGAGAATTACTCCCTTAGAGCACGTGAAATGGATGAGGGCAGTGAGTTTTAAGGTCGCCTTGCCCCCGTACAAGGACAGACCTAATGACGCACATGAACCAGTTCTCTTTCTATCAAATCCTGTCCCGATCGTCCTTCAAGCAGAATGCGACATTCATACAGAACGCGACCTTTTATACCGAACGCGACACTCATACAGAATATGGTCTACTGTGTTTTTCGTCCTCTATGCACCATGTGTGTCGTAGTTCTCTCAAAACCATCCGAAGTAAGCACCTATTGGACAATGACCGACTCGGAACTGGGCTAGGACGGTCTGCTCCACACGATTGAGCTCCCACCAAACATCCTCTTGGTATGGTCTACTCAGCTGCCTATGAAGCTCAAGGCCATCTATCGGAAGAATCCTAACTGTCGTACCAAAGTGCCTTTAATCGGGTGTCGGCTAGGGATGGTACACTCTAGAAAGTGCACGTCTTCTAACCGCATCCCTTTTATGAACCACTTGACCAGGGAAAGGCTTTTATCCGTGGCCAGGATGAGAAATTGGCTCTTCACCAACCCCTCTGTCCGGAGTCCCTCCTTATCCTAGGTGATCATGTAATCACACCTGGTATGTCGTAGGTCACGGTCCCTTGAGCCATCGACACGGGTTACCCCGAGCCGTGCGAGGCCGGAGGCCGAACCAACGTGGGGGCCCTCCGTATGCCTATAATGTGCCACCGCACCCGTGGGGGGACCATCACCACCCGTTTGGCCCCTGTTGGGAAACGAAGCGGTGGGGGTTTGAACTGGTTAGCAAGCCTTTCTTACATCCCCACCACGTGCAAGGTTCACTTGCTAGAGCATAGCTGTGGTAACTCACTCAGAGCTATGTTCGCTTCCGTTTTTGGCCTATCCGACTCCCCTGGCGGACGTTTCCACCGAGGTGCCACGCTGAGGCGACGGAAGCTAGAATCCAACTGCGTCTTCAAACCAGAATTACTTTTAAATTTGAGCTTATGGTCTCTTTTTGGGTTTTGAGTTAGTTCTATTAGACAGGAAGGAATAGTACTGATTGTTAAAATACCGTCGCCATTAACTTGAAAATCGAAAACTAAAATAAAAACATTAGCAACATAGCGTAACACCGTTTTGGCACTGCAGCCGTTGGGCGTATATTGAACATAAATATAATAAAATTCAATAGCACAGAAGATCTTTAAATTTTTATTGAGTCCCTTATAAATTAACGTTCCGAAGCTAATTTTTTTATATTGTTGATGTTAGCTTTTTTATAGTAAGTACATTTATTCCTGTCTTTTTACAATACCTTTAATCAAATCACTCCTTCATGGAGGAACCTATGTGGGTGGGCGGACATCTGATATTAAAAAGCAGCTAAAACGATTTTTCTAGAAAATTAACAGTTGTATATCGCTGAGAAAAGATTTACTAGCTCGTTGGCCACATCATGAAATCTAAAGTTTGAACGCTATTAGTTTTGAAAGGAAAAATTAATAACGGTAAATTTGGCTAGAGAGTAAATATAGGTCTAGATTCTACATCTACAATGTTGCGCTTTGTCTTCTAAGTCTAGATCGAAATGCTTATCATTGGACTATTAAAAGATGTACTAGATCGATACATTCGCTTAACCAAGATTCTTTCTCGGGGAGCAGGGGCAAGGGGGCGGGGTAAACAAAATGTTTTTCAATCAAACATTCATTAATATTTAAGACAAAAACAATCGCTCAATACGTGCATAAAGTAGGTATTGTCTTTTTTAACAAATGTATTTTAATGTTGTTCTTGTTAGTGGAAGATGACAAAATAGATAAGACATTACATGTTTTGTGAGGTAAATACTTACAGAGAATTATGCTTAAAAGGAAAAAAGTAAACAATGCCGAAGAAGGTAACATGTTCCTCTAGTGTTGCCTTTGTAGCCAGTATAGTGTTAAGCCTCTCGTCTGATGCCTGCTATAAACAAGAAATAGAATAAATTAGTTTGCAATTTGTAGTATTTGAAAACAATAGTAGAAGAGATGTAATGTTTTTCTTTAGTGGTCCTAGTTGGGAACAGCTTCTCTTGCTATTGTGCTGTCTTACTGTTCGTCAATTAATATGTTAAAATGTTAAAAAAAAAGTTTTTAAAAATGTGACACCACCATCATGTTGTGCTTATGAAAAACGACTACTTTGTTGCATTAAAAAACTAAAAGTTGTATTTTCTATGCAAAGTACTAAAATTATTTTTTTTTGTTCAAACAAGGTTAAAAAAAAAGGTTTTGCCACAAAAATTGAATATACAAAAATTGTATATATCATTGTTGGTATAATGTCAATGTCATTCACATTTCCCCTTTTCGTCTATAAAGTTAAGTAGACTAAAGTAATTTTTATTACAAACAGTGTTCCTTATAATATATGCCTCTTATCAATCTTATAGTTAGTGTTGTGAAGTAGCACTGGTGTTATAGAGTATGAGATTCTTCTTAACGTTAGTGTTGTGAAGTAGCCCTGGTGTATTAGAGTATGGACTCCTTAACCATGTTAATTTGTATTTAAAATCAGATTTCAATATGTATATTACACTTTTACAAATATTGTTTCATTTGTATGTACACAAGACTTTGTGTGGATTAACTCTTTCTCTCCTAATTGACGATGCCAACGTTGATTTGACTCCCATTAAACTAAATTGGTTTTTGAATTTATAAACATTAATTTGTATTATGTAAAAAGAGCATGCATTTCCCTATAATTCAAAACCAAATATAACATTTTCTGATAACAAACAAAAAGTAATTGAAGTGTCATCAGAACAGGACACAATAAACTACAAATGAGCCAAACGAATAAAATACTATCGGAACGTGAAAAATAATTACGGAGAGAAAGAGGATAAATTTTATTTTCAGATTTTTTATTTTTTTTTACACTTTCTCAATTCATTCAAATTTAGAAAGGAACAAAATGCTGCGTACTTCGCAATGACAAAACCAAACGCCAATTGGGCTGTCAGGAAGTGATGACACATCGTCACGTGTCTCTCTCTCTCCGCCCCATCTTTTCATAAAGAACATGTGCACGACTAGCGCCTTCTTTGTAGTGTAGGAAGTGAACAGAAGTATCCTTTAGAAATCTACTTTGATTAAGATACAGGTTTGTTTTTTTATAAAGTGATTCACTTATAGACATTCAGATTTTTCAGCTAAGAAAGAATCTATATATATAATTCTCTTCTTCCCTAATCAGGTCAGACAAGAAGTAAAGGGAAGATCACTCTCTTATTTCTGCGGATAGTCACCCCACGAAAAAAAAAACAAGAGGGGGGGGGGGGAGAACACTTTTTCACAGCTCGCAACGTATGGCTGCGCGCTGGACTGTCAAACCCTGCCCGCTCCGGAAGGTTTGGACAAGGAAGTAAACTATCGTCCACTCTGAAGGAACATCCGAAACATGTAAAACATTTTACAAACACTAAATAGCAGGGCCGGACTTAAACTTAAGCATTGTGGGGCCCTATTCGAAACGGATTTCGCGGGGCCAAGTTTGGGTAGGGAAGCGGACAATAAGTCAAATTTAAGAGTTTGTATTAGAAAATAAATTCGTCTATGCATTTTATTCATTCTTTACTACGTACAGAATTACTTTACGAGCCTTGGGTGTAGCAAAGTCATACAGTATATCAAAATAATTATATTTCCCACATAGATCCCGCTCAATAGCAAGAATTACCAAATGTTTCAATCTATCTACGAGAATTGTTGACATCAAGAAATTCTTCATTAGTTTGAGGCGCGAGAAGCTTCTTTCACCTGATTACACAATTACGGCTAATGCATAATGCCGTTTTTATTAATAGCGCGTAGGATTGACGTTTTCCATATTGAATGACACCCCAAAATGACAATTTTTTTCTATGTATTTCCGTATATTTTAAGGACTTTTTCGTATGTTTTGCTTTTTCGGGAGATTTCCAGGAGCTCATGGTAAATCGACAGGAGTGCGCGGGAAATCTGTTTTAAGTTATAAAATGGTTTAATTTAATAATTTATAAGCCTTGAATTAGCGCGGGTTCCATGAAATTGAGGATCCTTCGGTCACATAGGTTGCAGTGGCCTAAGACAGGCCCTGCAAAATAGCGGCGTATGCTATGCCGCCGGTCGACTTGTACATTTAAATGCAATATATATGGTCCAACAGCTACGCTGGCCAGGGCACATATCCCGTATGGGGGACGAAGGTATGCCAAAAGCAGTCCCTTTTGGTGAACTAAAAGTTGGTCGACGTAACAGGGGTGCCTCGCGGAAACGCTTTAAAGGCCGGCTTAGGCGCCAACTTGCCTTAGCTGACACAGAAGAGAGCACCTGGTTGCATGGGGCTTCAGAACGAGACAGCTGGTGGCCACACACAAAGGTCGCGGGATACAGATTTGAGACCAAAAGCAAATCCTATGCCGAGGATATATATATATATATAGTATACTACGCATCAAATGCTCACACAATATTTTGGCCAAACACTCCCCCCCCCCCCCAATTTTAACTTTTCCCTGACATAATGTTGGCCCATGATTTGTATATATATATACTAGGCAGTGATACAAAAACTTAAAATATTGCAGATGTGAGCGTGATAAACATAGCCAAGGCCTTTTCGCTAACATTAAACGAGGACAGTTTTCTTAGTAATCGTAATCTTTGCTGCCCTTTTTTGCTGATATAATCAGTATTTGTACTAAAATTAAGTTTATTGTCAAGGATAGTACCAAGGTATTTAAAAGTTTGCACTATTTCAATAGTCTCTCCAGCTACAGAAACAATATCATTTTACTGTGCCTATTAAACTGACCGTAACTCACAGGCCTTCTCTCAACACAAAATAAACAAACGTTACACGTTCAAAAATAATATGGCACACCGCCCTAGTCATATAATATAATATATACACTATCGTCACATTCAATAAATCACACCTTAGTGTAGACTGGCCTCAGGTCAAGACACGACCACTTTTGGCCACTTTGGAGTCACAGGTTTCAGGCCAACACAGCAACTTTTAGCCAAAATAAGATCTTGATGAACTATAAGCTTCAGGGAAACCCACTTATAGTTATCCGGTCGGGAACGCCTATCTGATGATTCAATACAAAGTTGAATCCATCAGAGACAAGGCTAGAAAAATATGTCACGTTTGGGAGTACCCCAGGATGCATTACATCAGGGTTAAAGTATGCTGCCTGGAAATCATTTAAGGCTATATCTACTAATTAATCACAATATATAAAATACAATAATGATTAAAGATATACTTAGCCTAAAGACCTCCAGAGCAGGGCACACTTCTCCCGAGTATCCTAGACACACAACCAATAACTAACTAACAGAAAAATATATATATACGGCCCACAACACAAGTCCCGTGGTTAAGTTCAGGAGCAAGTGGCAACTAAATACACTTTACAATACTTGACATGCCCTATCTATAAACTTTCTAAGGTGAATCACTCCTTTCAATACAACAGCTCAGAAATAGTTAACTCCCCCATTATGTCACAGTCATACGTATAACTTGGACCGCCACGTCAGTTCGAATATCACTTCTCTCCTCCCCACCCCCAACTCTCCACCTTAAAAACAGTCTTCTTTATACTGCCTGGCTAGACTTGTGCTTTTCAGTTCATTTTGAATTTTTTGATAGGCTCTGGGATTTCTTTTAGGCTGGTCCTTGTTTGCTTTTAATGTCCGTACTTATTTCTCTTGAGTTCGATAATTTCCACCCCCCTCCACCCTACCCTTTAGGAAATAATCCAACAGATAATCTCTGAGTATACATCGGACTTTTCAGCTCTTTATCGACATATTTCATAAGCTTTCTGATGCTTTTCGGCATGAGCCAATTTTTTTCATATTGCTTACTACGCATCAAATGCTCACATAATATTTTGGCCAAACACTCCCCCCCCCCCCCCCCCCCCCCCAATTTTAACTTTTCCCTGACATAATGTTGGCCCATGATTTGTAATTTGTTACGTTCAATTAGAACTGTCCGCTTCTATCGACCTCCCCCCCACACACAAACACATATTCTAGTTTTAATTTTTATAACTTCCCCCGTCACCACTAAATGTGGCTCAACAAAAATGGCTGAGACGGATTTTGGGAGTCAGTGACACAGATCGGGTCTCAAACAAAGAAAATCCTATGCCGAACTGGGAGTCGAACACTTAGTGAGGTTGTGACAGAGCGTCGCATGAGGTTTGCGGGACATGTTCTACTACAAAAGGAATTACGCACACCAAGAGTTGCGATAACATGGAAGCCAAAACGAGGAAAGCGCAAACAGGGACGTCATCGTATTACTTGGCGACACACCTTCATGGAAGACCTCAGAACAGTGGACACCAGGTGGGAGGAGGCTTCAGACATTGCCAGTGACAGATCTTTATGGAGACAGCTTGCCGCCCAATGCGCCGAGCGGCGCGGGAGGACCTAAGTCTAAGTGAGTCCCCCGTCACCACCACTACAAAAATAATTTTACTACCAATCACTGACTTTTCTTTGGCTTCTCCTTTCAATATTCAAGTATTTCAGAAGCTCTGTGTTGCTTTTGATCGAATCTATTATTTGTTATCTCTCTTATCTTATCTTTTTTTTGTTTTTACCTCCAGCCTCAACTATAATAATGTTATATATAAAGTTATAAATAAAGTTATAATAATGCTATAAATAAAGTTATAATAATGTTATAAATAAAGTTATAATAATGTTATAAATAAAGTTATAAATATAGTTATAAATAAAGTTATAATAATGTTATAAATAAAGTTATAACTACTTTTCATTTTGTTTTTAGAAATTGGTGCACACAAAACCACGTATTCAGTCAATGTTGGCTTCAGATGACAAACAAACAAAAAATATTTTATACAATGTTTACAAAAGCAAGTTTCGCGCTAAAGAGAAATGTACAGAGAAAAAAAAAGATTAAATAGTGCTTAAAAACGGAACTATGTTTAATTCATAGACTTATATGTTATATCTAGATTGGAAATTGGAACTCGGAAACAAATTCTTGTCCGCGATTGATCGATTCACAGACCAATATATATATAAATATTAATGTACATAACTCTTTTTCAAGCTCTAAGGGAAGTCGCCCCAAACAATCTTTTCGTCTCAGAAAAGTAATGATCTTTAGTTTTCAAAGTTAAGAAATAATGCAAAATTATTTCTCGGATTTTCTTTAGAAAACAGAACTATAAATTAACGCAAATATATGAAACACAGCCATTTCCTGTTAATTTCCATTGAGATAATGTTTTTTAAAAATTCTAGATCGAAATAATAAGTGTCTGTTGATTTTAATCATCTTATGTACATTTAAATAGATTGACTATCTAGATCTTTCTAGATTATGTATCTAAAAATAAAAAAAATTGTAAAAATAATTATTATGAGACAGATAACTTTTATTTATTTAATAACTAGATCTAGATTTAAAAATTAAAGTATATGTTACATAGGTTAGGGTTGAAAAAAACAACAACTTTACTTCTTATAACTACTTTACAAAACAACGCCTTGTTTCAACTTTAAAAAAATTTTCACATCTTTTGTAGTGTTAAACGATCTCCATTTCCAGTCTTGATATAATATATATAAGTCTATGGTTTAATCTTTTATTTTTAGATACGTCGCTTTAAAAAAAAACGTATTGGGTCTGAATCAGTTGCTTAGCCAGGGTGGGGGGAGGAGGGGTGGAGAATTTGAAAATACCCCGGGCCCCCACTTGAGGGCAACCCCCAAATAAGTGTTTTTTTACATTATATATTAAATATAATGCAAAATTCAGGGGCCCCCAAAGAGGTCAACCCCCCCCCCCGGGCCCACAAATGATGAAAAATTCCTAGCTACGCCCCTGGTCTGAATTGCGAATAATGAAGCGCTTTTGGTAATTGAACCGCTGCCGCTTCGGTCGTGCTAGGGGTGTTTGGTTGTTCTAGTCAACAATGCGTCTTTAATTTCCCAAACTCACGTCAGGTATCAGAGCTGGGTGGACACAGAGGCGACCTTAAGATCCCGAAATTAAAACTCTTAGTCTTCATCAGGATTAGAACCTGGGGCTTCTTGGTTCGGAACCCAAGCACTTTACCACTCACACCACGGATATATAATACTTATACACTAATTCATGGGATGTAGGAAGTGTATCCGAAACCAACTTGTGACAATCCAACTGCTAGGATGACACACGATGTTGAAGCTATTGCGCCACATTGAGTTCGCCCTTTTCCGCCACATTGAGTTCGCCCTTTTCCGCCACATTGAGTTCGGGCTTTTCCGACACATTGAGTTCGCCCTTTTCCGCCACATTGAGTTCGCCCTTTTCCGCCACATTGAGTTCGGGCTTTTCCGTCAACTAAATAAAGAGTTGACAATTTCGTTGAGACTGCGCTTGAGTCAGCCACATGACTTAGCAACCTTTTCTTCGTGGCTTAAATTAAGAATACCGCCATATTTGTTTATATTTTTGATTGCATAATGCTGTTAAAAGTTAAGCTCTTTAAAAACAGTCACAAACATCTCTATACAGTGGGTTATTTGATGCTTCATAAAAAGGCAAAGATCTGTACACAGAGATTGGTTTTGGTTTTTAAGGATCTCCTATTTCAATAACATACAAATATAGAATGGTACGGTTCAATTTGTGTTAATATCAAAATGACCCAAAATAATCCAGCAGAATTTTCCAAGAAGTAAAAACTGTCAAATCATTTTGTTGAAAATCAAGTTGTCTATTTCCTTAGTAAGAATATTGCAAAATGTTTGATTTGGTTCGGTTAAGCTAAGGACACTTCGTTCGTTTCAGCTCTCACAGAACAGTTTTAATGTTCGGGTTAAGTTTGGTCGTAAGTAAGGTTCAAGTTCGGTTCGTTCGGTTCGGAATGTTACCCATCTCTCTCTCTCTCTCTCTCTATCTCTTTATATATACATATATAGCTTATGATGTTATAGTCACATATGCCCCTGTAGTACTTATATAGTTCCGAAAGTCCTCGTCAACTTGAGTGCTAAAGTTCGAGCTGTACACATAGACTACACGGTCAAGTTTGATGGCCGTTTTGTCTTTCCTAACGTGTAGTGGTATATTGAAAGTCAGTTTCACTCTCCAATTTTCAAGTGTTGCTGTGGGACTTGACTGGAAACAACTAAAAATAAAGCAAAACGTAAACAAAGTCTGTATGCGCATAATTTTATTTTCTGATGTTTGGATATTACAAATATTTTCATTGTTCAGACGACACATTGTATTCTTGCTAACATCTTCTTAGAGTAACAATAGTAACCATTGGCTTCAGTTACACGTGCAAAGAGACAGAGATGACCTCTTTCCCTTAACTTGAAGGGGGACAATTCATTTTTTTGGATCGGATCAGATTGGATCGGAATAGATCGTCTCATTGACTAGGACCTGGGTCTTCTAGTGGATCTCATCGCTTCTTACAGGATTGGATCTGATCAGATTTGATCGGAACAGATCTGAATAGGAATGGATTATATCGGATCGAATCGGATTTCTTTCGATCTGAATTGGAAAAGATCGTCCTAAAATTGCTAGTATGGGAATTGTTCCCACGTTATACACGTTATTAGTGCCACACCTTAGTCACCTTATCAACTTTGCTGCTAGACCTTAGTCACCTTATCAACTTTGCTGATAGACCTTAGTCACCTTATCAACTTTGCTGATAGACCTTAGTCACCTTATCAACTTTGCTGATAGACCTTAGTCACCTTATCAACTTTTTCTGTCCAACTTTTTCTGTCCAACTTTTTCTTTCCAACTTTTTCTGTCCAACTTTTTCTGTCCAACTTTTTCTGTCCAACTTTTTCTGTCCAGCTTTTTCTTTCCAGCTTTTTCTTTTCAACTTTTTCTTTCCAACTTTTTCTGTCCAACTTTTTCTTTCCAACTTTTTCCTTCTAACTTTTTCTGTCCAACTTTTTCTGTCCAACTTTTTCTTTCCAACTTTTTCTGTCCAACTTTTTCTGTCCAACTTTTTCTGTCCAACTTTTTCTTTCCAACTTTTTCTGTCCAACTTTTTCTGTCCAACTTTTTCTGTCCAACTTTTTCTGTCCAACTTTTTCTGTCCAACTTTTTCTGCCCAACTTTTTCTGTCCAACTTTTTCTTTCCAGCTTTTTCTGTCCAACTTTTTCTGCCCAACTTTTTCTGTCCAACTTTTTCTGCCCAACTTTTTCTGCCCAACTTTTTCTGTCCAACTTTTTCTGCCCAACTTTTTCTGCCCAACTTTTTCTGTCCAACTTTTTCTGCCCAACTTTTTCTGCCCAACTTTTTCTGTCCAACTTTTTCTGTCCAACTTTTTCTGTCCAACTTTTTCTTTCCAGCTTTTTCTGTCCAACTTTTTCTTTCCAGCTTTTTCTTTCCAACTTTTTCTGTCCAACTTTTTCTGCCCAACTTTTTCTGCCCAACTTTTTCTGTCCAACTTTTTCTTTCCAGCTTTTTCTTTACAGCTTTTTCTTTCCAGCTTTTTCTTTACAGCTTTTTCTTTACAGCTTTTTCTTTACAGCTTTTTCTTTACAACTTTTTCTGTCCAACTTTTGGAGCCCATGAAGAGAGTGTAAGCTAATAGAATAAATTGATCAAAAGAAATCCCAACAAAAAATACTTAGCCTGCTACTCTTCCGCAAAAAAAAATAATAATCAAAAAAAAAAATCTGCAATTCATTGCACCTAATGAGTCCAGCAAATGGTAGAAAATTGTAACTATAGTTTCGGTTTAGTTTGTGTATTGGAGGGGGGAGGTAACCTCACAACCTCTCTTTTGGCTACGCTCATGAAATGCGGTGACTGTAGTTTGCTTAAGTTGGCTGCACTGGGGCAGTAAGTAAAGTTTCCCTTTCAGACAATGAGGTCTCAGGCAAGTGACGGTTTAAAACCTGCCCCGTCCCGACTATGCCCATTTGTCATATTATGGGTTTAAGCATAATTCTCTTCAAAATATATAAAGTCATAAAACACCGAAAACTGAATTTATGCTTGCGTAGGATTGCATAATGTATTTAATTAATACATGCATGTAGTCTGAAAATATGTAGGTCACATCTGGTGCCTCGTAGTCATGGAAAATACTGCATTCCTTATTAGTCTTCGGACCCGAAGACAAGCCTTATTATTATGTAGTCTGAAAATTATTAACAATACAATAGCACCCTTGATTGAAACTTTTTGGTTTTACTTATAGATTATAGACATTTCTTTACAAAAAAATACGATAGTTACGTCCTAGGGCGCATTTCATGTATCAATCTAGTCATGCATGTTGATATGTGACTTAAAATATGCTAAGTCATTGGTTTCCTGGCTGACTCAGGCAACCCAATCCATTAAAAGATAAGAGAATGCAGAACGGTTAGAAAGGCACTTACTTAATGTGAAAAGCTCTGTCTTCGTCCTAGTACATTCTCAAAAACGCGAATTGTATATGAATATATCATGACCCATTTTTAGCGGCCCCCGTAAGGGGAAAAAGCCGCTATTAGATTTGTGCAAAATGTTCGTCTGTCCGTCTGTCACACTCAGATATCGAAAACTAAAAAAGATATGAAAAATATTATTTCAACATTAAATGCGGCTTTAAAAGTTTAGGTGCAACGGCTACTTTTGATTTTCTAAAAAGCAAACCGTTTAATTTATAAAATTAATTATGCAAGCGATTTTTTCATAAAAATACACCAATTCTAAAACAATAACGTAAATGTAAGGGAGGCAATGTTACAATATGCTAACAAGGATGGACAGTATGTGTATTTTCAGTATTACAAAGTCAAATATTTTTATAAAATAGACTAGAAATGTTATGGTGTCATAAAACTACATCAGATTGTGTATAAATATTGTTACTAGTGTTTTTTTTATTTTTTGGGACAAACATTAAATAGCTGAATTTTGTAGAAAAGAAAATGACAAGCTCTACATTTTTTGCCTTGATAAAATGTATAAACATTAAAAAAAAAAAAAAAAAAAAAAAAAAGACTAGAAATGTTGACAACAAATATAAATATTAATTAAAGGTGTATTTTTCTGGTCAACTATCTGCTAAATTTAAAAGAAAACATTTATGTTTGTTTATAAAGGCTAAGAATGCACTTTGTATGTAAATATCACGCACATTTTTTAAAATCCAACCGTCTTAAGAAAAAAACAATATTTCCATAAACTGAAATACGAAGAAACAGTTGCAACGATGAATTCTGTTTTAGATTAACTATAGTCCATATTACTCCCTATTCGATGAAATAGTTTCATTGTCCTCTCAAGGAGAGGAGTTATATATATAACTTTCTCTCTCGCCCTCTTCTTCACATTGCCACGCTCTGTCTATGGAACCTCCTTTTTATTTCCACCGTACGCATCTTCATGTTCTATGACAGAGGACATTTTTGACCCGCGCACTCCTTTATATAGTCAAAACTTGGCCACGGACCACTTAGTCAAAAAAGCACATAATAAGTTAAAAATATATTTAAATAAAACAAACTACAAAATGTTGTTGAAGAATTATTTATTGGTTTAAAATAAAAGTGTAAATAAAGTGATGACTTGGATGATGAAGATGACAATTTGATGAAAGCACTGATGTTCGGCTTCATGTTTGTAAGCAGCGACCGCAAATCTCCGTAACCACAAATTTCTAGTCGTTTTCATTGACGAGATGAGGTTTATATCGGCCCTGAATCCACTATCTACCAAATAAGGCGGGAAAACAGTCACACAATAATGACTCATAGATGCAAGATATAAAATTGGAATCAGTTTTTGAATCCAGAATATGTGGTATCCTTGTTCCGACATTGGTTTAAATTTTTCGTTTGTGGATAAGCTGCTTCTGTATACGAACAGATTTATGCGTGTTTTGGTCTTTGGGATCTGGGCTTGTCCTCGCATAAAAGTTCAACACCCTATCAAGAATATAGGAGTGAAGACTTTCTTCAAATCTTTTGATTATGTCGTCATGTAATAAAAAGTAATGGACATATTAAACAGTAATGAGGGGCCAGATGATTATATTATCATTATAATTATCCGATAGGATAAACTGGATTTTAGCGTAGTGGTTAATTTAAATGTTTACAATTTTCATCTTCCTGCTGACCCCAGTTTCAGAACCACAGCTCTTTGATCTAGACTTTGACTCGAATTATCTTCTTATCTTATATAATACAGACGTTACTTCAAAAAAAAAGATGATTACGTCCTGCGCGTCATGCATTTAGTCATGCATATTAACCAATGACTTAAATTCTGCCAAGTCACTGGTTTTTCTGGCTAGCTCAGGCAACCCATTCCATGCTCTAATAGCACTAGGGAAGAAGGAGTATTTGTACAAATTTGTCCTAGCATAGGGGACGAGGAATGTGCCTTTATCTTTGTGTCTTTCAGAGTATTTTATTAAGTTTTGTTTTTGTATTTGAAGATTATGGTTCAGTGTTTTATGTATAATTGCTACTTTACTTTTGAGTCTTCTGTCCTGAAGGCTTTCTAAATTTAGTGATTTTACTAATGGTGTTACTCTAGTCAAATGTGAATATTCGTTTGTTATGAATCTCACTGCTCTATTTTGTGTTTGTTCCAGTTTCTTAATGTTTTTTTGAGTTGAGGGGAACGATTGGAACGATCCGTTTTGTGTCGCCCCTTTCCCCCAAACACACACAAACGCTCACATACTTTTCAGACTCTAGTATCACCCTCCCGCCGACAACAAAATGCTGGTTTGAATTCGACTTCTCAATTTAGTACCGATATAGTTACTATCTATCATCTATCTTCTCTATATATAATTCTCTTCTTCCCTCAACAGTTTAAACGAGAAGCAAGAAATAAAGGAAAGATCACTCTCTTATTTCTGCGGATAGTCCACGAGAAAACACGAGTAGTGTTCACACTTCGCATGGCTGCCTGCGCGCTGTACTATCGTTTAAATTTATCAAACCCTGCCCGCTTCCATCCCTCGTCGTCCTGCGGGAGGTTTGGACTAGGAAGTAAACTATCTTCAGCTCTGAAACATTGTAAAACATTTTACAAACATTTTACAAGCACTAAATAGCAGGGTCGGACATAACCATTGTGGAGCCCTGTGCGAAACGGATTTCGCGGGGCCAACTTTGGGTAGGGAAGCGGATAATAAGTGAAATTTAAGAGTTTGAATTAGAAAATAATACATTTATGCATTCTATTAATTCTTTACTACGTATAGAATTACTTTACAAGCCTTGGGTGTAGCAGTCATACAGTTTATCATAATAATTCTGTTTACTACAAGAATTACCAAATGTTTCAATCTATTTACGAGAATTGTTGACCTCAAGTAATTCTTCATTAGTTTGAGGCGCGAGAAGTTTCTTTCACCAGATTACACAAATGCGGCTTATGCATAATGCGCTCGTAAGATTAGCGTTTTCCATATTGAATGAAAGCGTGGTCGAGACGCTAAGTGTGCTTGAACTTGGCTTGACTTGGCTACCTAGAAGGGAGCTCGAGGTTCAACACCCGACTCTGGCAGAGTTGTGTTTACAGAGAACCTAAAGGCAGCACGGAAAACTAACTCCTAGATACCCCCTCCCCCCCACCGGTCCACAATTGAGATTGGACCAAAAGCGCTCTGAGCATGATATAAGCATGAAAGTAGCGCTATATAAAAGCTATAATAATAATAATAATATAATAATAATGACACCTCAAAATGACAATTTTTGTGTATATATTTTCGTATATTTTAAGGACTTTTTCGTATATTTTGCGATTTCGGGAGATTTCCAGGAGCTCGTGTTAAATCGACAGGAGGGCGCGGGGAATCTGTTTTAATTTATGATTTAATTTTATAATTTATACACCTTGCATTGAAAGTGCGGGTCCTATAAAAGTGCGGGGTCCACTGCGGTTGCAGTGGCCTAAGGCCGTCCTGCAAAGTAGCGGCGTATGCTAAGCCGCCGTCGACTATAATAATACAAAAAATGTTTACAGCCTTTCGGTCTCATTGAAGAAATGTGTACATTCTAAAATTAGTTTAAAAGAAGTTGACTAGTTTGAAAAAGAATTCTTTGAAGTGATGCCTGGTCGTTCTGTATGCCTCTAAACGTCGTGATAAGGGCTTTGGTCACCTTAGATAATTGTACACGTTACTTATCCCACATTCATTTGCTTATCAAGTTTAAATTTTAAACAATTAACAGATCAGTCAATTAATTTGTGGTAATTGATAATTTTGTTTGATTTTGAAAATGAGAAATAACTTCATTATTATTTATATTTTTATTGATCTTTTTCTTAGATAAGCTTTGCTTTTTTTTTCAATGATTTTTTTTTTTTTACTTTGCTTGATGTCTCTGTCTTTCGTCAGCGTCCTTCTGTTGAGTACACGTCAATCTTTCTGGAAATTACATCAGCCAAATACACACACACTACATTATGGTACAGTAGTTATCTAAGATGATACAGGCTTTCCAAGAAACTATGTTAAAGTTGCACTTTTTGTACTATCACAATGTAACATTGTCATATAAGATTAAGCTACAGAACCATAACCTCGGAAATACTTTATACGTAAATATTTACTTGCTTACTTCCCCTATATATATCAAGACTAACATTAATTTATATCGAGTAGCTAAAATACCCGGCGTTACCCTGAATAATTAAAAAAGATGAACATAAATTATTATATACATAACTTATTCGATGTCAAACTGGGCTTATTTAAAAATATTTAATTCTCAACTTTATCTATATCTACATCTGTAATGAAATTATGATATCCGTTTCTTTGTGTCGTGCCGTCATTAACTTTATATAAATCTACGTGAATATTTTGCAGATAGTTTTAGATTTGGTTGTTCATGAAGAGATTTAAAGAAATATTAAATTAAAAAAGTAAACAAAAGCCAGCTAATTACATTCTAAATAATGAGCATAAACAGTTAGCTAGATAAATAACTGACTTGAATCTCACTTAATAATGGAACTCTGACAAAGTCAGAACAAGAATGCATTATAGAGCTATTCATACAGTCTAGGTATTTACCATAAGTCGTCTGTGACCCGTTTCTCACATCTGTTACTCGCTACTCTCCTTACCTGACCTTACCATTAACCCATATGATTATCAAGTAATTGGAGGACATTTTTTTTTTGGGAGCGAAGGTTGAAGGGGGAGGGGGGGAAATAATTTCTCGGTGTCACTTTTCGCTAACCTTCCAGAAAATGTATCCACCTTCCTGGAGAACAGGCGGAGAGTCATTTGATGTAAGTGTCTCACAGAACGATGTGATAGTTATAACTTGTCTACATTTACAAACGTAGATTATATTATGATTACATTATGAATGTCTTATTAACTTTTCCATCACCTGCTGGTATGGAAATACTTCACTGGCACAAAGACTTAGACTAAATAGACTAATTAAAAAAAGCATCGTATATCACTCAAGTACAGCTACCATCTCTTGAAGAGCTTTTCTAAGAAAGATGCCTTTCCAAATCACTCTCGATTCTTAAAGACAACCTGCACCCATTAAACCACTGTTACATAAGATCTGAAAGAAGTGGTCGTCTCCTTTCCATTTGGAGTAAAACTGAAAGATTTAAAAACTCTTTTATCCCACTTTCGGTCAGAGTGTTACAAGATCAGCTGTCGTCATCGAGAAGTACGTAGAAGTCAAATTCATAAAGCGCTGGTTGTGAGTGTGTATGTGTTTTCGTGTGTGAATGTTGTTCGAATTTTTAATCAATATTGTTTTTGTACTGTAGTTTCGCTGAGCTAGTCAATTGTAGTCAAACTGAATATCCATTAGATTGGATCAATAAAAATTATCTTATCTTATCTTATTACGTATAATTAAACGTTGACGTTATATTATTATTGGTATGTGAAGCGTTGTAGATCTGTCCCGTTGAACTGTTCCCAGTTTTTATATTGTTTATTATGTACGCGACACCTCTTTTTTAATGTGATAAACGGGCCCCACATTTTTAACGCTCCCCCTAACATACTTTTGACCCATGAGTTTGTGTGTCTGTTACTCTCTCTTTCTTTCTCTCTCTCTCTCTCTCTCTCTCTTCGATCTCTGAAAACCTTGTTTTGTTTCATGTTTTTTTCACCTGTGCATTGTAATTTCTACAACAAAGACTTTTGACTTGACTGCTTTAGCATTAATAATGGTCATTTTTATTAAAGTCTTCCTAAGAGGGTTGGGACCTCCACAAAAGTCTTGCACAGGCTCTCCACTTACTTAAATCTGGCTCTAACTATATGTCAGATAAGATTGTCCCTAACTACTTATCTAGATGATAATCTTCAAATACAAAACAAAATTTAATAAAATACTCAGAAAGACACAAAAGATAAAGGCACATTTCTCGTTCCATATGCTAGGACAAATTTGTACAAATGCTCCTTCTTCCCTAGAGCATGGAATGGGTTACCTGAGCTAGTCAGGAAAACTGGTGACTTGGCAGAATTTAGGTCATTGGTTAAAATGAATGACTAAATGCATGACACGTAGGACGTAATCATCTTCTTTTTTTGAAGTAATGTCTGTTTTATATAAGATAAGATAAACATAGTACTTTAATTAGCTATTTGGGAGTCTTCAATTTAAGTGCCTTGAGAACATCTATATTGGTAATTTAGTCAAGGCCCTTAAGAACGTCGATAGAGGTCATTTAGGTCATTTAGTGAATAAGCATTAAAAAAACTGTAATGAGGACATTTAGCATGTGTTCTTTAAAAGGTTTATTTATAATTGTATTTAGAGTTAAGACTAAGTCTGTTGCTGAAATACTAAACCAACGGAAGCTACACTTCCCCAGGTTTCGAAGAGAAGCAACTCTTTTGTCTTCAAGAGTTCCAAACAGACTCAAAGTCGTTCAATAAGTATTTTTCTCTCCGGAAGCTTTTTTGTCTCTGATGCTCGAGAGCTAGAAGGCGAAGACTGGATCAACCCCCCGCTTAGACTCTTTCATTTTCAGTCTCTATGCCACATCCGCCGTGGGGGTGTCCACCATGCAAACGGACCCTTGTGGAACGGTATCTGGATTTTTCACAGGCTGTTGGAGCTCTCTTCAATTCCCGACAGTGCAATGAATTTGATTCTATTTGTCAGTATTTGTTTTTTGCTTCCCTATTGGCCTGTTAGTCCCCTCTATCAAAGTTTCCACCAGCGCGCTACGTTGAAGCTGAGAAGCGTTGCCTGGAAACATTTTGTGAAAGAAGAGAGAAATCCTGGAGATAGTAAATTGGCTTGTATTACTTTCGGTAAACTACAATGACCACATCATCAGAGACACACGTAATACACCCCTTCCCCTTTGTTATTGTACAGTTTAAGTTAATTTTATTTGTACACCTTAATTAAGCAAAAAAAAAAAATTCAGTTCCCCCCCTTTCAGACCATGCGATTTATATGTCATCTGTTTCTTTGGCCAACGGTTAAATAGCAGGATCTCATGTCCAACCACCTTTACTTTTCCTCAACTAAAGTGTGGTACCTATTAAAGTTGGGTGAACTCAGGGGCGCCCTAAAAACCAGAAATTCAAAATCACCGAGATTCGAACCCACGACTCCAGGTTCAGAAGCCAAGTGCTTGGCCACTCGGCCACCGTGCCCCCCAAATTAAGCATTAAGTCTCAAATTTGTGCTTTCAATGTTTCAATGTTGTTCTTTGTCAATTGTGAGAGCACAAGTCATGTAATGACACATCCCAGTTGATTGACGAGGAGAACTAATTACTGTTGAGTCAGACATTTGACGAAGTACCAAGCAGACAGTGTATTGTCATGACCTCTGATGTCAACAAAGATCAAGTTACAGTTCTGTACCACTAACCAGGCTCACCATGTGCTTCACCGTTAGCATCAATGGCGTTCACTAACTACGTTTAAAAAAGAAAAGGAAAGGAAAAGTCAAGATGACTTTTACTTCACAGTCATATTGACTTGCAGTCATTGATTACTTCCTCATATGAAGATCTTACTTCAACACGTTTTTTAACTACCTTAAGAAATCAATATTTAGGGCTCCACAGTTACATAAAAAAAGTTGTCGAGATGAACCAAAGTCGTTTCTACGAGTGAAGGAGGCCAACAGGCCATACATTATGTGGTCAGAGTTGTCACTTTATTTATTCGGTCATATTCTAACTTGAATACATTTATTTTTTCTTTAATTATACGTATTCATGTCACTATGCACTAATAATTAATGCTGTTTCTTTATGTATTAAAGAATATGTTTTAACTAATTAAACATATGGAATCATATCATAACATCTCCACTCACACTAATATTTTTATCAAGAGAATGTAGCTTGTTTTTGCAAATAGACGGACATGCCTTTTTGTTATATCAAGAACTGACACTACATTTCCATTGGTTGAGGGTAGCTCTCTTATCGATTAGTATGTACTTTAGACGTTAGAAGATAAGTTATTGGAATATTTGTTTAATTCAACATAATTTATTAATTTAAAAAAATGCTACGTCTATCATTAAAAAGATATTTTTCTGAAACACATTTAAATAAGGTTACAAAGACACTTTGTGTGGAAACACAAACTCAAAATCGGCCCCCGAAGTGGTACACCAATTCAGGTGAAAAAGGCAGGTTTCAATATTTTACGGAGAAAAAGGTTTGACAGAGCTTGTGTGGTGCCCCAACGGTCAAGCCGACCAAAGGATAGGTGAAAGTGAATGTGACGTTAGATGTGGACCAGGCCTAACTTATTATTAATATCTAATTGTTTTGTAAAGGGTCAATATCTTATTCAAATCCTCCAGTAAAAAAAAAATTTCCGTAAATTTTTAAAAAATTTCTCTTTCGCAGAGTGTTGCGATGCGGTGTGTGTGACTGCGATAATATGAAAAAAAACTACTTATTTATTGTTGTTTTAAAATATGTCCAACTTATATGAATACTAAATAGATTTTTTCTCTTTTAAAAAATAGTTAACATTTTTGTGTGTAAATGTAGTAGTTAGTATGACAGAACTTACTTAACTTAGCAATACAAATGTAAAAATAAATTGACACAAAATCTAAAACTGTTTGCATAAATATGGTAAATAGTCATCTCCCCTACTAAAGAGTCTCTTGTGTTTGTTACTGTTAATAGTGAATACTTGTAAAAGTGGTGTATTTTTATGAAAAATCTACTTGCATACATAATTTTTAAAATTAGATGGTTCTCTTTCAGAAAAGAAAAAATTGCCGTTGCATCAGAACTTTGAATAATCTAAATATCATGATGCCGGATTTTCAATCTCTTTTCTAGTTTACGAGATCTAAACAGGAGGGACGGACGGACGGACAGACAGGCCACAAAAACTAATAGCATCTTTTCCCCTTTCGGGAGCCGCTAAAAAAGATCTCTAGAAAAAGTGAGACACTCTAAGGGTGATGCCATTCAGTCTAAAACATATAACTTTCTCTTATTTCTCAACAAGTTCGTGTTTTATTTTCTGCAGTCGTATCGTACAACAATTCCTACAACTATAAGCAGACATTCGCAATAGCCATTTGTATATGCTTTGGCAGAGACCTTGGCCATAACCCTTAACCCGTTGGTTTCAAAAGGTCGAAAGTCAAAGGACATGTGCATTTTTTTTTTTTTTTGGTGGAAAAACACAAGAGGCTAACAGAACAAAAAACCTGGGATAACATGTCAATGATATAACTCAATGAGTCACAACAATGAACCCAATTGTTCTTCTTCGAATTTGTGCTTGACCAGCTTACTACTTGGGGTAAGTAATGATTCTTGGT
Source organism: Biomphalaria pfeifferi (assembly GCA_030265305.1). Lineage (NCBI taxonomy): Eukaryota > Metazoa > Mollusca > Gastropoda > Planorbidae > Biomphalaria > Biomphalaria pfeifferi. The sequence continues at coordinate 186,168 of JASAOG010000316.1, read as the reverse complement.
TTGAGTCCTTGTCATCTCGAGATCTCGTGTTCTAAAGAAAGAACGAAAGAGATCGGGATCTGCTGTAATTGCTTTTTATTTGGCCTGTGCCTTATGTAGGCGGTGACCAACTGACCGATCAACTCAGTGGATTGCACTTGCCCTTTATAGTCATTGGACTTACTTAATCCTGAGAAACCCTTTATTTTTAATAGGCGGAAAAGATTGAACGAACTTATCAACAAAATGGTTGACCTCCAACTAGCCAACAGAAAGACGAATATTAGTTAGCATTAAAATTATTCGAGTCATTGACCATTTACCCCAACCGTATACTTTTCTTCAAGGACTAACAAGTTTACTACAAAATCCCTTTTGTATTCCATAATTAACTCAACATTTTTAAATTTAATTAGTTTAAATAGGCTTAACATGAATGGGCTAAGAAAAACGTTACTCGTAAGGGAAAAAAAAACATTAAAAAAAAAAAACTCTCGACGGCTTGTGTTCAGACCAGCATCGCAGTGACAACTATCACCTAGACCTACATCTAATCAGGTCGACTGCTGAGCGCGTTAACTCAGCTCGTTAAGTCAACGCCTGTCAGCATAGGTCAGCGGTTCTCTCTTTTTTTTTTACAAAGCTCTTTCTATCAACCCACTCAGTCTGTCTGTCTGGTAAGAAGTTTGTACTTCTTATTTCTCCCACACCCGATCTCGGATTAAGCTGAAATTTTACGAAATTATTTCTTTTACCTGACAATGCAAGAATCAATTTAAAAAAACAACAACAAGTTAATTAGCTATTGGTTACTAATTATTTTGTTTGGTATTTAAACAAGGAAAAGAAATCGTGCTTGACTTGATGTAGTGGTATAAGTTGAATTAGTCCCCTTGAGGCAGAGTGAACATTTTATTTAATGCATTGAAAAAAGTGATCATGTAAACTGTAAACATTCACCAAGTGATAGGATCGTAGCGCACTGAGAAAGCTAAAAGCTAAACAATTGGTAAAAATATTATTAATCGCACAGATTTATTATGTGAATGTCCATAGATGCGATAAATACATGACTGATCCAAACTATTTAATACTATTACTCTTAACATAAGCTTTGTTGGTTTTTTAAGTATGTATATGTTGTTCTTGTTTTTATTTTCAAATTAAATCTACATAAACCTTAAATGTCAGCCTAGACCAGTGGTCGATATTCTACAACGATCGGTTTAAACTGCCCTGCCACGGATAAAAGAATGATTTAACTTCGAGCTTATGTTTTTGCGAGATAAAAATGAAATAATCCTAAACCCTAACCCTTACTAACCGTAACTCCTAAACTTATCTCTCATCTCCTATAAAAACTATCCAAAAAACCCGAACTGCAAATCTGAAAAAGTTATTTTAAGTAGTTGTAAAGGTTGCAGATTTTATATCTGAAATGTTTGTTTGTAAAATGTTTTACATGTTTCGGATGTTCTTTCAAAATTGAAGATGATTGTCTACCTAGTCCAAAACCTACCAATGTCCCGTCTCTTCTCCCAGCCCCCACCCAGTTAGCCCCTACTTCCATTTTTCCATTTTACATAGTTCCCTATAAATTCGTAGCTCCCCCCCCCCCCAAATAAAAGGTTTCAAAGGTATCAGCAGCCACTAGGTTCTAGTAATACAAAGAACTCATGGGGGGTAGCCGGGGGGGTTAGGGTTCAACCCCCCCCCCCGGGGGATTGGAATTTAGTGACTGATTTTTTGCTTTGATTTTGTTTATTTTAGGTGAGATTTTAATACTAAACCATCACTTGTCCCAGCACAACCAAGGCGGTTTTGAGTTTAAAACCCCCTACCGGGGGGGGGGGGTGTAAAACCCCCTACCAGGGGTTTTTAGAGTTAAATCCCCCTCTTCTGTAAAACAAAACAAAAAAAAATGCAAACGACAATCCCAAAGTTCCAAGAGCACAGTTCAGGAAGATTTTGATTTTAAAACCACTTCCAAAATTTACGATGAACTCCCTCTTCAATTTAAAAAAGAAAATTAGACACTCGAAATTCTATGAGCCTAGCCAAAGGGGTTTTGAGTTTACCCCCCCCCCCTTCTCTCTCTTCAGCAGGGTTTGAAGCTAAAAAATACAAATACCTCTTCAATATAAAAAAAGCTAATTACGCACTCACAATGTTATGAGCGTAGCTAAATGGGTTTTGACTCAGTTTTGAGTTTAAGTTTACCCCCCCCCCCCTTTCAGCGGGGTTTGAAAGTAAAAAAATACCTCTTTAAAAATAAAAACAAAGCAAACTTTACACTCAAAATGTTTTGAGTAAAGTCAAATGGGTTAGGGTTTAAATCCCCTCCAGCGGGGTTTGATTCTAATACATCTTCAGTGTAAGAAAAAAAGCAAATTACGCACTCAAAATGCTATGAGCGTTGCTAAAAGGGGTTTTGAGTTTAAACCCCCTTCAGAGGGGTTTGATTCTAAAAAAATATATCTTCAATATAAAAAAGGCAAAGTACACACCAAAATTATTTTGAGCGTAGCCAATCTTATTGGGGTTTTTGAGTTGAAATCCCTCTCATACAGATGGCTTTTTTAAAAGTTTAAAACCCCTCCAGATGGTTTTGAGTTTAAAATTCCCCTACAGAGTGTTTTTAGGTGAACCTCTATCTTCAATATTATTGTTCTAAAGCAAACTACATTTATTAAGTTCTATTACCGTAGCTAAATGGGGTTTTGAATTAAAAAAAAACAAAAACTCCAGAGATTTATTAGTTTAAAACCTTAACAGATGATTTTGACGATAAACCTTCCATTTTCGATATAAAATCTAAAGCAAACTACAGTCACTTAATTCCAAGAGCGTATTCAAGATAGGTTACACATTTGTACCAGTGGCGGAGCTCCATTAATAAAGTGAAGTGAATAGTCATCGGTCGAAATTGAAAAACACTAAATGTGTCTCAACAAACATGGCTAAGACAGATTTTAGGAGTCAGTTATAGCAGCGGTTCTCAACCTGTGGTCTGCGGCCCACTAGTGGTCCGCGGACATTTGCCTGGTGGTCCGGGAGCAAAACCCGAATTGCATGCTTTTTAAAAAATAAAAAATATGAAAAATAATAGAATTAAAGACATGAAAAAGAATATATGAAGTCAGTTTTTAAAATTATTGATTTTAAATCGCTAGATGGCGATAGCGCAAAAGTGCGTTTCGATTTTATGCTTACTCTAAGTTTTAGTTACACCGGAAATCAGATGGGCCCTGGCGTCTTCCCGTTTATATTGACATTCAAAAATACGCTTTTTTATTTGGAAACTAATCAAAATAATTAAATTGATTGAACACATGGATAAATTTTTAATAAAGAAAGCAACCGAACATAAGGACAACGATGATGATTTCTCTGACTCATCTTCACAACTTCACAAATGCAGTTCCGGAGAAAAAAAGACGAACTCCCATACGACGGTATGATGAAAAGTATTTGCGCTTTGGGTTTATATGCGTCTTAGTAAATAATCAACCCAGACCACAGTGTGTAATATGTTCACAAATTCTTGCAAATGAAGCGATGAAACCTGCGAAACTCCGAAGACATCTTAAAACGAATCATACTGACTGCTCGGAGAAACCATTGGAATATTTTATGCGCAAGAAACATTCACTTGGTATTCAGAAGTCTTGCATACTCCAAGCAACTAAAGTCAATGAGAAGGCTTTAAGAGCAACATTTTTAGTGGCTATAAGAGTTGCACAGGCCAAAAAGCCTCACACAATTGCAGAAACTCTGATAATGCCTGCTGCTATAGATATGTGTCGAGAGATGTTTGGTGATGCCTTGGCAAGTAAACTGAAAACAATTCCACTTTCAAACGACACAATTCAACGACGTATAGCTTTGGCGGCAGCTGACGTTGAAGAACAGTTGATTTCAAGGCTGCAAGATTCTAAACAATTCGCTATTCAATTGGACGAATCAACGGATGTTTCCGGCCAGGCACAATTAATGGCTTATGTCAGATATATCTGGATGGATGAAGTTGAAGAAGATTTTTTGTTTTGTAAAGCTTGTCCAGGTCACACAACAAGTGCAGAACTTTTTGCTATCCTTGATAATTTTATGGCAGCCAATGGCATCGAATGGTCCTGGTGTATCGGAGTGTGCACGGATGGTGCTGCAGCAATGACTGGAAAACGAACAGGCTTGTGGGAACGTGTGCGTTCTAATGTGCCAACCGCCACATTTACGCACTGTATGATTCATCGGGAAAGTCTTGCGAGTAAAAGAATGAACGCGGACTTGAAATCTATTTTTGATCAGGCCATAAAAATTGTTAATTTCATCAAGGCTCATCCATTGAATTCTCGTCTCTTTGCTTCATTATGTTCGAATATGGATTTTGATCATGAGCAGTTACTGATGCACACTGAAGTTCGCTGGTTATCAAGGGGAAAAGTGTTTAACAGACTGTTTGAATTACGTGATGCTGTGTGAGAGTTTCTTGTTAGTAAAAATTCACAGCTTGTTGTTCATTTGAATGAAAATTCATGGGTTGCTGTTCTGGCTTACTTGGCCGACATTTTTGAACAGCTGAATAAACTCAATTCATCTCTGCAAGGGAAGCACACAAACTTAATTACCCTCAGTGATAAAGTGTCTGCTTTTACGAAAAAACTTGCTCTGTGGAAGACAAGATTATTTCAGGGTAACTTTGAAATGTTTGATCAATTGCATGAATTCACCGAGAAACCAGAATATGCTGAAATCAACAAGCCCGAGTTGGTGAAATTGATTTCTGAACATGTTCAATCATTGCTGGATCAATTTAACTTCTACTTTGGTGATTTGAACGTTGAGAGTTTTTCGTGGGTTTCCAGTCCGTTTCTTGCACACATTGATTCATTAAATTTACCACCATCGGAATTAAACCAATTCATTGAACTGACCAGTGATAGATACTACGTTGAAGATGATGAATCCGAGAGTGAGCTTGATGAAGTTTTGGACTCAAGCTTCGCATGAGTATCCAGAACTGTCTCAGAAAGCTTTCAAAATAATTTTACCCTTTGCAACATCATATCTTTGTGAATGTGGATTTTCTGCACTGGTTACAATTAAAACAAAATATCGATCACGGCTTGAAGTCGAAGATGAACTCCCACTGAGTCTTTCAAGCATTACACCTCGTTTGGACAAGCTGTGCTCAAATTTGCAAGCTCAAGGCTCGCACTAAAATTAAATGTAGCATTGTTTCTAATCCGAACTATTGTTAGCAGTAAGACTGATATTTGCTCATTACAAAAGGATGAAAAGGTTGTAACATTTATTAAAATATATAATAAATGATTTTAAATATCAACTTTATATTTTTCTTTATAAAACTATATAAATTTCTAGTGCGCCAGTAGCAAAATGTTTAGTAGTGGTCCGTGGCTGAGACACACATTTTTAAGTGGTCCTTGAATCTCAAAAGGTTGAGAACCGCTGAGTTATAGAGATCGGGTCTAAATCAAAGAAGTCCCATGCCGAATTGGGAGTCGACCACTTTGTAAGGTTGTGACAGAGAGTCGCATGAGGTTTGAGGGATATGTTCTCCGTCAAAATGAATCACGCATAATAAGAGTTGCGATGACATCCTAGTACAACTTGGCGCCACACATTCATGGAGGTCCTCAGAGCAGGTGGGAAGAGGCTTCAGGCATTCCCAGTGACAGATTTTTTTGGAAACAGTTTGACGGCAAATTCGCCGAACGGCGCGGGAGGGTCTAAGTCAGTAAGAATAGCACATTAGGTTTTTGAAAATAAACTTGTTAAAGCAGGAAAATGCACTGTAGATACCTCAGAATATGCATTTTGTTGGCTTTCAATACCAGAAATAGTGCTTGGCGGCGGGGCTCCGCCCCGCGATGGGGGAGCTCCTAGCGCTCCTCCAGACCTCCTTGCTAACAATGGCAGGGAATCTACAATTTTTCCACTAACTCCAGGAAGAACCTATTTTAGGTACCTCCTAGCGCTCCCCCAGACCTCCTTGCTAACAATGGCAGGGAATCTACAATTTTTCCACTAACTCCAGGAAGAACCTATTTTAGGGCACAATAAACGTCTTCCGAAAGAATGAAGGGTCAGAATGTAATAAAGATTATATATACACACACACATAAATACATATACATTTTTTTCGGGGGTGGAGAAAAAAACTCCCCCCCCCCCCCCCACCGAAAACAAATCCTGGCTACACCCATGAAAGAACTACTAAGTTCTAAGAAGAAATATTTTTCTTCTAGCAGAAGGGCACATCAGGTGAATGTCCCAAACGTTTCACCACAAGAGAACCACTGGGACACACCTCCAACTCTCCGAGTGCTAAAAGCTTTACAATACAAGGTCATTGCAACATATGTAAGGTCCAGTATAGTTTAATAAACCAGCGGGCGAGGTCTTCTCTTTTCTCTCCATCTCTCAGCCTCTCTCTTTTTCTCTCCCTCTTACTCTCCCATCCACTTCTCGACTCTCTCTCTCTCTCTCTCCTTTCTCTGTGCAGGAGTGAATCTACGCATGGCCTGGTAACCTTACAAAACTATCGTGTGGATGGTTGTGTAAGTCGCTTTTTTTTTAAGCGCCGACAGAAGTGACTTAATTCTATAGTAGACATAGTGCATACATTAAGACCAATTCTCCAGTGCGGAAATATTTGTGATACTTTATATATTCGTCTGTGCTTTTATTATCTGTTCCTCAATATTTAAATGTAAGTTTTTTTATTTTTTATTTTTATTTTATGATGAATTGATTTTCTTTAACTGGTCCACATTAATTGATTTATAGTGTGATTTATTATTTGATCTACATTCATTAGTTAATTAATTGATCTATATTACGTCTTAGAAGCTAATCTACATTAATTAAAGTAAATTACCCGATCTATATTAACTGAACTACTTAGAATACATCAAATGTAAGGGCGGATTGACAGTTTCAGTGAACAGTAAGCGAGGATAATGCTCTTAGGGGCTGTGTGGATGTCACATGACCTTACAAAGTTTTGTTTTGGGTTGAATTTTTTCTTTTTTTTGTTTTGCTTCAAGTGCTGTCAGGTAAACTTCCCGGTGGATCCAGGTCAATAGGAAAATGTCGCTGAGCAAGGAGTACAAAAATATTCAAATTCCTTGGACCAAATTTTGAGTTAATAACCGTTTATAAGAAATGTAGAGTACAATAATTTGAACTGGACACTACATGGTTAACACTCCTTCTCTTTTTTTTTTTAAATCATGATAATTCAATATGGTTAATGTCAGATAAAACTGTCAGCAAATTATTTAATTATAAGCGTCAATAAATAAATTATTATTAACAAGACACGTGAATAATTATCTGTAAATTGATGTAGAAGCAAAAAAAAAAATATATAAATTTGAAAGCTAATTGTTTCCCCTTTAGTAAAACTATTCAAATTCGTGCAATTAAATTTCGTTTTTGTTTTTCATTATTCTATACAAGCTTTTCAAATTTAGATCTAGTTTAGTAGTTATTGCATCTTATTCATTAATTGACAAACTTTTTTTTTTTATTTGTTTTAAGTCTATTTCATAATGGCATATCAAGTGTAGGTAATATCGTGGGATACGATTAGCGGTAATGGCACGCCGAGACAAATTGGCTTCAAACACAATTTTAAAACAAAATATCAAAATATTTTTTTACCAAGAAAAACATTAAAAATTATTTTTTAAAGACAATACCTCCTTTCTACAACTTATAATGCGTTGGCTTTTTCTCTTAATATCAACTTTGTTAGATTTTTAAAAATTGGAACATTTTTACCCTTCCTCATTCCCCCCTCCTTTTCTTCCCACTGAGAAAGAATCCTGTTTAAGCAAATATATATATCTACGACACAATAAAATATTCCAATGATAGGCCTTTACATCTAGACTTAGAAGACGCTAAGCACAATTTTCATGAACATTCATTTATTAAACTTTTGAATCAATAGTTACATTTGGGAATTCCCGAATTCACATTGTATGTGATTATAACTGTCCTTTTTAAAGCCCTATATATTTCTTTGTAGACTGCTCAGGGAAGCAAGACAAAAAGTCTTAGTGACATAGTACTCCATAGGTCAAAGGCGTTTCCTCCATCATGGTGTCTGTCTGGCTGAGCAAGCTCAAGTTCCCATTAACCATTGCGATACTTCAGGTGTTGTTCATCATCCTGTACGCTGTCTTCATCGACTATGATGCCACTGCCAGCCCTCCCAAGACTATGACCAACTCCACGCAGGAGGAGTCAGGGGCGGCGATGGTGCACAAGTATTATGCAAGTAAGTAAACGCCTTTTGTGAAATCAAATTGCCGTCTAGCATGCTGTGTGTTTGGTCTGACTGTTTGTTGGATATAATTTATGGCTTCTAGCAAAGTAATAATCTTATCTCAAAACTTTCACTTTGACTTTCAGCGGTTCTCAGCATTGTACATTATCATCTACTTTCTATAGATATAGAAACACCCTGGTTAATAAGCAAGCTTGACTACCTGGTTATGTGCAATGCATTCCGGAAGTCGTAACCATAATTCTGCATTCAAACCCTTCCCGTTGAAATCCTTAACCGTTATACAAGAGTTTTGGGGCCAGAGCTTAATCATCTTTATTTCTAAAGGAACATCCGAAACTTGTCAAGTCAAAGTGAAGCTTTATTTATGACGTGTCCTCTGCATATGCAAATAAAATAAAAGCTTCCAATGATGTATTTAAAGAACAAATACATTGAGGTATTGAATGAATCCTCTGTATCATACCACACCACAAAGTAAACAGTATACAGTGGTGGTCTACCTTTGTTGAGGCAAGATCTCCCTTGTCTTTGGAACGCTGCTGGTGTTATGTGTGTGTGGTTGTTACGTGGTTGATCTTATGACCCTAACGGCTCTAACGATTTTCATAGAGAATAGACAGTTGCAGTATTTTGTTGGGAAAAGCATTACTAGCTCTTTGGCCACAGTGGGAAAAGTCTATTTTGACCGTTAGAATTTTTCAAAAGAATTAAATAAATATCTATACGTCCCTATGTCTTTGGGTATTTCCGCTTACATTGAAGTGTTTCAAAGATTAATGATCAGGAAAAAAGTTCCCGTCGTCTGCTAAGTCTAGATCTAAAGGTCTATCATTGGAATATTTTAAAGCGTTGTAGATGTATACATTCGCTTAACCAGGATTCTTTTTCTGGTGAGATGGGGGGGGGGGGGGGGGGAAGAGAAGGATGGGAGGGCTGGTAAAAAAATTCCTAAACATTTATAGGTTATTCTGAAGAAGACAATGGCTGTACAAAGTTGTATAAAAGTTGTATGCTTTTTTAAAAGCATTTATAATGTTGTTCTTATTGTTTATTGTCAAACAAAGGAGTATAATGAAGTACTATAGAAATAAATGGAATGATCAAATCAACAGTTAAAACACTGACCTAGACAGAAGCGTGCTTGACTAATTTATATACTTATTTTGTCTTCAGATTTAGTTTAATTACTGCCTAGAATCCTTTGGAAACACAACAACGCATAAAACAAGCAATACTTAAAAATCCTTAAAAAAAAATAATAATAAATGCTTATCCAAGGGAAAAAACGCCACACTTACAATAATGTAGAAGTTATTTCCCCTGATTGATATCAAACAAAATGATTAATTACAAATAATATTTCTTTAAATTGATATATGTATTGTTTAATACAATAAGAATTATCTAAATAGATCAAATTGATCCGAGAATAGGCGTGGAAGAAATAACGTGTTCAATTACCTATGGGGACAAAACCCTACATATTTAGCCGAATCTGTGAATGATGAAGGACAATTTCCATTGCTAGTATCAAACAAATAATGAAGAACCAATATTTAATTGGCTGTTGTTTTTTTTTTCTATTTGAGTCATGTATTGTCTATCCAAATGGATACTTTTGCAAAGTTTCAACTTGATCCAAAGATGGATGTTGGAGAAACAAACCTTTTACCAGACCGATAGACAAACAGAGTGATTAGATATAAGCTTTGTAGAAATAAGAACTGAACATTATATTGCTACGTAAAGACACATTATAGGTAGGGGGTGGGAACTGTATATAGTTTTGGAAAGTTTCGGATATTTCGAAAGATTTGATGCAAAGTTGGCGCCACTGTGTTTAAACCAAAGGACTGGAAAGAAGCTAATGTCACCCCCTATTTAAAAAAGGAGAAAAATCTGATCCAGGAAACTACAGACCAGTATCACTTACCAGCATCACATGTAAAATCCTAGAACACATAATATGTAGCAACATCATAAACCACAAACAAAATGTTATCACCCCATACCAACATGGCTTTAGGAAATATAGATCATGTGAAACACAACTAATAGGACTAATTGATGATTTTTCAAAAGGTTTAGATAATAGTGAACAAATAGATGCTATTTTACTAGATTTTTCCAAGGCTTTTGACAAAGTTCACCACCATAGTTTGCTTAAGAAATTAAAATATTTCGGCATTTATGGTCCACTGCATCAGTGGATTAAAGATTTTCTGATAGGGAGAGAACAAACTGTAATAATAAATGGCTCTAAATCAACACCAATAACAGTAAACTCAGGTGTACCTCAAGGAACAGTCTTGGGTCCACTACTATTTTTAATTTACATAAATGATTTACCAAATTGCATTAGTTCAGGAACAAAAGTCAGATTATTTGCAGATGATTGATAATATATATATGCAGATAATATATAGAACAATAAAAACAACACAAGACACAGATATTTTACAAAGAGAATTAGATGAATTACAGAAATGGGAATCAAATTGGAGCATGTCTTTCCACCCAGAAAAAATGTCAGTTGTTAAGAGTAACAAAAAAACTAAAACAAATTAATTCCACTTATCTTATTCATGGCAAACCAGTAACACAGACTAAAAACGCAAAATACCAAGGTGTTATAATAAATGAAAAACTGTCATGGAATCCACATATTGATGAAACTACAAAAAAATCCAACAAAGCATTAGGGTTTATTAAAAGAAATTTCTATAAATCAAATAAGAACATAAAACTAAAATGTTATTTAACCTTGGTTAGGCCAATAATAGAATATGCATCCACCGATTGGGACCCCTCAACTCAAAAAAACATTAAGAAACTGGAACAAACACAAAATAGAGCAGTGAGATTCATAACAAACAAATATTCACATTTGACTAGAGTAACACCATTAGTAAAATCACTAAATTTAGAAAGCCTTCAGGACAGAAGACTCAAAAGTAAAGTAGCAATTATACATAAAACACTGAACCATAATCTTCAAATACAAAAACAAAATTTAATAAAATACTCAGAAAGACACAAAGATAAAGGCACATTCCTCGTCCCCTATGCTAGGACAAATTTGTACAAATACTCCTTCTTCCCTAGTGCTATTAGAGCATGGAATGGGTTGCTTGAGCTAGCCAGGAAAACCAGTGACTTGGCAGAATTTAAGTCATTGGTTAATATGCATGACTAAATGCATGACGCGTAGGACGTAATCATCTTCTTTTTTGAAGTAACGTCTGTATTATATAAGATAAGATAAGAAACAACAATTTGTTAAGATTAGGTTCATTTTGCAGGAAAACAAAGTGAAGAGTTAGATTCAATGCAAATAGAAGCTAATTAGCGTGTAATAAACAATGCAATGATGGATAAAACAACTCCTAAACTCTTGAGCTTAAGTCACAGTGCGACTATAAATAGATCAGTAAGTGTGTATTGAACAGCAACATGTGTGATCATTTACAGCTCGTGTAGCTACACACACACACATACCACTCACACAAAACACTCACTCACTACTCCACTCAGAACACACACACACACTACTTACTCCAAATAGGCACAGCTCACTCCAAAAAACAAATACAGACTTTTGTTTACACACAGCACACAAACACACACTACTCACGTTGACCTAGATGTAAAAGACAAATCCAACAACTTTGTACTATCAACTGATATATTACAATAGATTACTTCCCCTCTGCTCGCACTACTTGCCGTATCTACCCCGCCCTTTCTTTCTCCAATATATAGATAATATTGGCGTACCTTCGAACATTGAAAAAGGTTTGCAACCGTAATAAAAAAAAACATTATTGAAAATTAAGTGTTTTTTTTTAAATCACAAGCGTGCATGAAATCAAACAAGGCTCTGGGTCATATTAAAATAGTGGGTTTTTACTTTGGACCACCATTGCTCTTCTCAAGAAAAACTAAGCCTCTTTTTCAAAAATAGGACAGAAGTCTCATCACGTGACAAACACAGTCACTGACACCGTCATCGTGACCTCATCCCTTAAGTTATGGTGAGTATTTAAAGAAAACAAGGGTAACACTATAGTTCCGGAATCCCGTAAGTTGGAGACAGAAGTATTAATAATTTAATTTATAGAGCGCTGTTAACAAACAAAATGTAGGCTCAAGGCGCTGTGATAACTTTACAAACATAAACACGAGGGTTAAAATGACAAAGTAATCTAACAAAGTTTTGAACAGATAGGTCTTAATGTTCTACTTGAATTTAGTGGAGCATGTTGTCTGTCTGAGATCAATGGGGAGTCTGTTCCAAACCTTTGTTCTGTGAAAAACCCCGCAGACCGTAGTAGATAAAACACCAAAGTATCACTTACAAATACATAGCCAGAACATTTACCCTCTTTGCTATAACAAACACATTTACATAGTTTGTTCTTTTGAAACGCAACTCATGAAAATTATTCTCTGAAAATAATGTAATTAAACGAATTATAAAAAAAAATATTTAAATTATGACAAGGCGCTAACTTTAGACAGATATGTAGAGAACAAGATTAATTTTTTTTTATTTTTTAAAGAAACGTCTGTTAATTATTAGAAGAAAACTTCTTTGTAATTTTGCAAGACAATAAAATGCAATGAACTCGATCCAGGAGTTGGACTTTTTTTTTTGGTCAATGAACTCTTTGTGACCATGTCGCTGTTCGGTTTGTTTCAAATCAAGTGACAGGTTTTTATATTTAGTTTTGGGATCAGTAAAATGATTAGAGAAGAAGTATCTGGTGCTCAGACATTCAGAAATATAGAAAGAGAGAGAAAGAGAGAAAAGAGAGACAGAAGGAAACAGAGAAAGAAAGAATACAAAAAGCGAGAAAGAAGAGCGAGTCACAGACAGAAAAGGAGAGAAACAAACTAAGAACCAGCTGGTCTCATGCTCCAATCAAAACTAGTCTCTCTCATGAGAGCTCTCCTATGCTACTGGGCTTTCCAGACGCTCTTCAAATAACTGAATAACACTTAGCAAACCTTTAAAGCGTTTATTTGCAAGGGAAATATGGTCGTCGAGTCTTCTCTCTCAGCGTCTCAATTGTCCTCTCTCCTAGCGTCTCTATTGTCCTCTCTCCTAGCGTTTCTAAACATGTCTTATTTCCTGTTTAATTTTACCTACTCTTTTGGTCCCGAGATAAATACTCAAAAATAATATAAATATATATCATAACACTAGATAAAGAGAAATGGAAAGAAACGGAAAGAAAGAAAAAAAAAAGACAGAAATGTCGCGAAAAAAAGAAAGAACGAGAACGTGGGAAGTGAGTAAAAAGCGAGAAGAGTGGAAGAGGTAGAGGAAGTAACAGAGTAATAGAGAAGTAAAGAAATAGAGAAGTAGAGAAATAGAGAAATAGAGAAGAAGAGAAATAGAGAGGTAGAGAAATAGAGAGGTAGAGAAATAGAGAGGTAGAGAAGTAGAGAAGTAGAGAAATAGAGAAATAGAGAGGTAGAGAGATGGAGAGAGAAGGTAAGAGATCTAAAATACACTAATCCATTTTCTGTTTTTTTAAGATTGTTCTTAGCTTTCCTAAGAGTCTAACACTCAATGCTGTTTCTTTTAACTCGTTCTTTGAAAGTTTTATCATATAAGCCAGTAAAAGATGGATTATACCTCATCTCCCCATTAGTCATGCAGGCTTGGAAAAAAGGTCTCTGTGACTTTAAGATCAATGTACCGTAACCGAAAGTTAAAACGTACGCTTCAAATCAGAAGTTAGAACATGTGTGAAGCATCTGCCGGTATTTAACGGTACAAATATGAAATAAAGCTACAAATCTGTAGTTCAAGCATAAACCATGCAGACCAACTAGATCTAGAGTAACATGACATGAAATGAACATTAAACATTTGTAAAAAAAAACAAAAAAAAAAAAACAAGGTTACAAAGACAAAATCGGCCCCCGAAGTGGCCCACCCAGGCAGGTAAAAAGGCAGGTTTCAATATTTTAAGAAAGAATATTTGAATGAAATTCTATCAAAGGCAAATGACAGAGAATAATGGAGAAAGAAGGTTAACAGATCTTGTGTGATGCCCCAACGGTCCAGCAGACCAAGGGATAGGTGAAAGTGAAGGTGAAATGAGATGTGCACCTGGCCTCACTGATGTCATATGATGATTATCTTAGTGAACTAATTGTTTTGTAAAGGGTCAATCTCTTATTCAAAGCCTCATTAAAAAAACATTTCGTAAAAAAAGAAATCCTTAGTTACATGCTTCAATGCGATTGCCTGGCGCAGCAGTTCACGCGCTAATATGAAAATCTACTTATTAATTGTTGTTTAAATTATATTTCACTTATATGCATATTATTTTTCTCTTTAAAAGAGTTAGTATTACAGAACTTACATAACTTAGCAATACACTTGTAATAAAAATGTTTTTACAAAAAATCTAAAACCGTTTGAGTAAATGTGTTAAAAATATGGTAAATAGTCTTGCCTCTTACTAAATAGCCTCCTGTGTTTGTTACAATTAATAGTGAATAGTTGTAAAAATGGTATACTTTTATGAAAAAAACTGCTTGAATAGTTGATTTTAAAAATTAAATTTTTCACTTTCAGAAAAGATAAAAAGTAGCCGTTGCATCAGAACTTTGAAAGGTCTAAAATATCATGATGTCGGATTTTAATATCTTTTCTAGTTTACGAGATCTAAACGGGACGGGCGGACAGACATTCCACACAAAACTAATAGCGTCTTTTCCCTTTCGGGGGCCGCTAAAATGGGCAAATCCGAATTGAAAAAAAGTTATTGGGGTATTTTCTACCTTTATGACTGACTTGGGTGAAATGCAATCTATGCGTACAGAGAGAATCAAAATGTCATCTGTTTCCAAGGCTATTGTTAACGATGGTGTCGTTTGGCCACCACAACGACCGACCGCCTTCTTTACTTCTCCAACGTAGGATTGGCGTTTTCCATATTGAATAACACTAAAAAAATGACAATTTAGTAAATTCAGGAGATTTTAATAATTTCTGGAGATTTCTAGGAGCTCCTGGAAAATTAGAAGGCCATGAGAGCCCTATACTTAGTTATAATGATTTAATTTAATAATTAACACCTAAAATTAGCGCCGGCTTATGAAAGTGCGGGGGCCCACTGCAGCCGCATAGGTTGCTGTGGCTCAAGACCGGCTCTGATCGTAGATTCAAATTATTTTCTCACATATGCCTGTGAGTTTAGCTTACAGAAATGTAATGTGAAGACATCACTACGTTCGATTTTAAAGAAAAATCAACGCTTCTCTTTCAAAATAAATTGTGTGTTTTAAAACGACTCTTTTCTCTTTGAATATTTCAAGTGTTTCAGGATGTCCACGTCATGATGTTCATTGGCTTCGGCTTCCTGATGATGTTCCTTCGTCGCTATGGTTTCAGCAGTGTCGGGCTGAATATGCTGATAGCAGCCCTGTGCATTCAATGGTCGACTCTGATTGGTGGAATTATCCATCACCATGGCGACACATTCACCGTCAGCATCACAACGTAAATTTTTATTTACTTTTTGCATTGAACATTAGATCAAGCATTGAAGACCTAGTTTGATTCAACCTGCAAGTTGTTTAAAATTGTTAGGAAAAATATAAAAGTGCAAGTGGAAACTAGTGTCTTGTAGATCTATGACTATGTTTTAAACTTTTCATGTTTTAGTTTTGAAACATTAACCCTTTCTCTCCGTAATTATTTTCCTCGTTTCGATAGCATTATTTGTTTTGATCATTTGTATTTCACTATCCTGTTATGGTTAAACTTCAATAACTTTTTTGTTTGTTATCAGAAAATGTTATATTTGGCATTAAATTGTAGGAAAAAGCATGCTATTTTTACACCAAAAATGAAAGTTTATAAATCCTAAAATCCATTTAGTTTAAAGGGGGTCGAATCAACGTTGGATTCATCAACTAGAAGAGAAAGAGTTAACATGGCATTACCGTTGTGTTGCCTATCACTGTGACAAGAGGATCGAAAGAAGGTCTTCCGTGTTGACCTGTAGAAAAAACTAATTAAGTCTTTCTGCCTCCAGGGACACAAACTTTGTTGGTTGAATCTGTATCTTTATGATTATTGCTGTCATCGAAGCCTATAGATTTATAAGTTTCATAAGAAATAATGTGCGTAACACTCTTTCAGTTTAGCGATTATTATTTTTATTTTTTTTTTTACATTTTTGACGAGAGGCTAAGAGTGATTTATTAAACTGCGTATTGAAGTGCTAATTTGTGTGTGTGTGTGTGTGTGTGTGTGTCCTTGCATGCAATAATTGTCTATTTTCTAAATTTATTTTTACAATTGAATGCTTTGACTGTTAAAAAAAAAGAACTTCATTACTTGCTCACAATGAGATGGGAACCAGGGTATTCACATAAAAATGAAAATCTGCTAGCAAAGATGTCTCCCTACCCAGCTATTCCCACACATCAGTCATACCTCCCCCACCAGCCCCACACTCTCTTAGCGCTATTCGTCATCTTACTGGTCAGACTACTTTGACATATCATTTTATTTTGAAGTTTTCGCGTTCTTGTATGGTTAAGAGTGTAGAGCAAGTTCTTTTTATTTCTAATCTTTGTACAGTGTCCATACTAAAATGAAGATTTAATCTAGAAATGTTCTCTTAACCGACCTCTCTGTTTCCACGAGTGTGTCCCACTGAGGGCCTAGTAAAATGACCCTCGTCTCTTCCTCATTGAACTTATCGTTCACTTGTTGGAATGAATACAATAAATAGTAAAAAAAAAGCAACAAAAAAACAAGAAAACAAGCAATAGAAACAAGGATACTATTTTTAAAACTTATAAAAGAGAAAGAACCGCTAATTACTGTTATTATCTGAAAAAATGTCTGCTTTATAAAACAAAATTAACTAATTGGTTTATTTTTGGATTGATTCGTGTATTGTCCTCGACTATGAATAACTGTGCAAAGTTTTAACTTGATCCTAGAAAGGGAAATGGGAGAAATAAATGTGTACAAACCTGTAGGACATATAAATGTGAATGGTCGAAACTTTAAAAGGAGATTAAATCCATAAATCCATATATATCTACATCTCATCAAGTAAAATGTATTCCCCATATGCCGATATAAAACAAAATAACATTAACTAATAGATTAATTTTTTTATTGATTTGTGTCTTGTCAAGTGCAATGAATAATTGTGCAAAGTTTTAACTTGATCCGAGAATGGGAAGTGGGAGAAAAAAACATGTTCAAACTTTTTACCAGACAGACAGACAGAGTGAGTTGATAGAAGCTTTGTAAAAAAAAAAAAAAAAAAAAAAAAGAGAGCTAAACACGGCTGCATGTCCTTTGAATGTTAAAGTTTCATTCTTTAAGAATGTTGACTTTTGAATTTCACTCTTACAGAATGTTGACCTCTGACTTTGCTTCAGCGAGTATATTGATCACGTTTGGCGCGCTTTTAGGTAAGACCAGCCCATTACAGATGGTTTTGGTGACAATGTTTGGGATCGTCCTGTTCGCTGTGAATGAATACATCGGACTTGTTGTGTTGCGGGTGAGTTTGAATGGTTGATGTACTAGTAATTAGAGGCGCTTGTCGAATTGAATTTGGTATACCCAAATAAAATATTGACAAGAAAAAATACACAGCGAAAAAATTAAAAAATATGCAATTTATAAAAAAAACGTAGTGTACTCCATCATCAACAACCACATTGAGGACAAGTGTTACTCTTTTCTTCTCTAAAATAATAGAAATATGACTGTGTGAGGTCCACACCAATTGGAGGCCCTAGGCAGGTACATAGTCTGCCTATGCTAAAGGCCGGCCCTGCATGAGATCTGTGTGGTGGCCCTGAGAGGAGGGATGTTTGTGAAAGGATATTGATAAGTTTAAGAATCGTGTTTGTGAAATCTGTGACATCTGTGTGATGTGTGTGAAATCTGTGACATGTGTGATGTGTGTGAAAGGTTGTATGGTGATTATGAACTGCTAGAGATGTTTGATTGTGTGAAAGGTGTGTGTTATGCATGTGTTCTGTGTTATCTGTGTGTGAGATGATTGATGCTTGTGATAGGAAGGATGGTTACCTGGTCATACACTCAAGACCGTAGTAACGATGTTCCCGGGTTCAAACCCTGTCCTTCTGCGTACAGCATACCTTGTCATCCTGTAGAAGGTTTGAGCTTGTATGTAACAGAGCTCCTCATATCGAAATATAAAAAAAGTCATTTTCAGACTTCGAAAGCTTAAAAAATGTGCTTGCTTGCAGTGAGTCACATAAAGAAAGAATGCAGTTGAAGCTGTCTCATAACAATTACAAGGCGAGTGAAGAATATGACGTAAAATCTTTATTCAAAACTAACAGACAGAGCAGCAGATTTTGAAATGTCTTCTATTGCAGCTATCGATTCCACCGACATATCTGATACTGATCAAACTCCTGGTATTTATTCGCGGCACTAACAGCAACTTTGAAACCATAGAAAAGCTAGTAGATTTTATGAGCAAGCATAAGACCCCCACTGGCAAAGATATGCTGAATAATGTTTGAACCATCACACAGGCTGCTCAAACTTGCTGTCTCATTTATGTAGCCAGAGGAATTAGTACAAATACTCCTTCTTCCCTAGTGCTATTAGAGCATGGAATGGGTTGCCTGAGCTAGCCAGGAAAACCAATGACGGCAGAATTTAAGTCATTGGTTAATATGCATGACTGAATGACGAATCGTCTTTTTTTTCAATTAACGTCTGTATTATATAAGATAAGATAAGATAAGATAGATAAGAGATAAACTTCTTATTAATTCTTATTAATTATTGTAAGTACTAGATTGACGGGTCTCAAATAGAATTGATTGTTTATTTCCTTTTTACAATTTTTTTTTATTCGCGACACGGGTGTCGGAAATTAAAATGGCCCATAGGTCGAATAAGGCTGGGCATCACTGCCCTAAAGGATTCATTACCCTGTTGAGAATATTCAAGTGAACAATGTTTCACAACCTCTTAGACATATTAAACAGTAGAGAGGGTCGAGTTGAATTCTATTCAAACTATCCGATCGAATAAACTTTCTTTTAAGGAAAAAATTATTTTAATTGTATACAATTATTTTCATTTTTCTGTCGTCTCGCGGACTCCTGGGGATCAGCGGACTACAGTTTGAGAAACACTGCATTGCGGAATGTGCATTTTCTAATGTCTAGAAATTAAACTAAATTAGACTGAATAGTACCATATACTAACTCAATTTTACTAACAATTTTTATGTCAGTCATACACTTTTTTGTACTAAATAATCAAGCCTCTTAAGTAATATCAAATTTAATTAAAATTTTGGCTAATCATTGATTAGTGTTGAACAACTGAAAATTCCTTTATTCAAAAAATCATTTAGTATGAACACATTTAATGTGCCTTCAATTGAAATATCTGGCTAGTAGAGATACAATGGCTAGAGTGTACAATGGCAAGATATGTCTTAGAAGAATTAGATTCAGTAAGTCTAGAGAAAGTCTATACAAAAAATAAAAAGTTATCTCGCACTAAAAGAAATTCAGGACACAATTTCTAAACACTTTCTGACAGGTGACATGAGAAGCCTGCTAATGATATCAAGCCTGTTGCATAGTTTCAGAATCGTCAGTGTGTCTCCCGCGTCTGCTTCCATCACCTTCTACGTCTGATCCTGAATACAAGACTGAGCATGCGCAGACTAGACATGACAAAAGGGGTCTTTGTAGGGCGTCTTAATTAGTCAAGAATGAGAAAGGCTTTGATCTCTTGTTCAGACATTTCTAACTGTTGTCTGGCAAATGTTTAGCTTGACGTAACAATCCGCCATTTTGGCGGTACAACAATAACACTATTTTTGTTTAAATATGAGGTTTTATCACAAACGCACGCACGCACATTCACACTCACACACATTCACACTCACACACACACATACAATAATGAAATATGTATTAAAACTCTGAATACACATTAACTCTTTCCCTTCTGTCTTATCATTTTTTTTAACACAAAGCAAACATTGTTTTAAAATCTATAACATTTAAATTTATCCAACCAATTTTTTAATAGAAAAATCGAACTATGAATAGACACGTATAATATCAAATATGTGGGCAATAGAGGCACTTCCGCATTCAGTTTTTAAAAAGTACAATATAACAAAAATACTTTTTTAAAATACAAATCTTATATTATGTGTAATTATATGAATTATTTTGAATCAATCATGTCATTAATTTGTAAAAGATTTAAGGCAATGACATAATTCTCTACACTACTTAACAGTACTCAACTAGGACTGTCTCAATGTAAAACAAAATGCAGTTATTACGACTAATTAATATAATAATTATTCAATCTTTCGATTGATTCATGTTTTGTATCTAGTCTGTGCGTTGAGCCAAGTGTACGGGCTGCGTTTGTTCTAAGACCCAACATTCTGATTTTTGGGCTGCGCAAAGGACCAGAACTCATTAGAGAAGAACACAACTTAATGGTTATGAAATCTTGAACATGTTTTTGTCATGGAAACGTGTTGGCCAACAGTCATAACATTTGACATCCCCACAGGCGGTGGATGTTGGTGGATCAATGTTTGTCCACGCGTTTGGGGCATACTTTGGCTTGACCATCTCTCGAGTGCTGTACAACGCAGAAGTAGAGCAGTCCAAGAAAGAGAATTCTGTCTATCACTCGGATATGTTTGCAGTCGTTGGTAAGTCTTTTCTTTCTGTGGACGTCTTTTGTTTTTCTGTTCATTTCAAGGTGTCCCTTTAAAAATATTGTAACATCCAACGTTACTGTTTCTCTTTGTATGCGTCTTTTCAGTTTCTTTCAGTCTGTCTGTCTGTTTCTCTCTCTCTCTGTCTTGCTTCCTCTCTCTCTTTGTGACTCTCCCTCTCTCTTTTTCTCTTTGTGACTCTCTCTCTCTCTCTGTGCCTGGCTCTTTCTCTTTCTCTCTCTTTGAATCGCTCTATGATTATCTCTCTCTTTCTCTCTCTCTCTTTCTTGTTTCTTTCTCTCTCTGTGATTCTCTCTTTTTTGTACTCTCTTTCTTTTTTTCTCTCTCTCTCTGCGATTCTTTCTCTTTCTCTCTCACTCTCTCTCTCTTTTCTCTCTCTGTGATTCTCTCTCTCTTTTTCTCTCTCTCTGTGATTCTCTCTTTCTTTTTTCTCTGTCTCTTTATGTCTCTCTCTCTCTCTCTCTCTTTCTCCCCGTGACTCGCTGTCGCTCTTGACTTAATGCCTTCTTGTCTTTCTCTCTCTGTCTGTAATTTTAATAACAAACTGTTTTGAAATAACGTTAGCGTGTTAATTTCCTTAACCCCACCCCCCTTCCCTCATCACTTCGTATCGTGTCTTTATTAAAAAATACATTATTTGTTGCTGCCATTTCAAAGTTATAAAGTTTGTTTCGAGAAAGAGGACGCTGAATGTCTTCCTTTGTTCCCAGACATTTCACATCTCAATCCTGTCTTGGCACCTCCGCTATAACACAACTTTTACAACTCTCTCGGCCAATACGTCACCACAATGAACGTGTGATGTTAGAACCAAGTCTTGCTCGCTAAGAAACAAGAGAGGTCCTTCAGTCCTGGAGGAAGATCTGATCTAACAAGCTTTTTTATTTTTCATTCTAACATCGAAACGCCGTGATGGAAGCTGAAGCGTCGCTCCGCTAATTTCTGGATTATCAGAGAACCTAGGCATTTAATGCTTGTTTTTAATTAACCAGAAACACTCACCTCGAAACATTCCATATGAATGAAGGGTGAACAGATAGATCTCTGTCTCACCTTAATCTACCTTCAGCATCATTCTTAGCTTATAGATTTCAGACGTTACTTCAAAATAAGAATATAATTACGTCATTAATTCTGAGGTTTACCTTGACCTATTAATACCCCCGCTGCCAAGAGAAAAAAAAGTTTAAATGTGAAACAAAAAACAGGGTTATCTATACAGGCCAAACGTATTGCGCTGTTCTTTAAAGTATTGTTGTATCTTTCTTGTTTTCTGTTAATATTACTTTGTAATCGTTGGATATAACACTAGGAAGTCTAATGTAATTTCATGAATAGTTATTTAGAATGTCAAGAGCCAGAAATAAGCAGGTCAGATGTCAAGGATTTCCTTGGTGAGACTTTTAATGAAATGTAACCATAATTTTAAAAGTCATTAATAATATTAATGTTATATAAAAGTTATTGAGTCAGTTCTATATGATTCAGGCACCATCTTCCTGTGGCTGTTCTGGCCGAGCTTCAACAGCGCCTTGGCAGTGGAAGACGCCCAGCACAGGGCAGTTCTCAACACCTATTACGCCTTGGCGGCTTGTTGTTTGGTCACATTCGCCATCTCCAGCCTTGTGGATAAAGACGGCAAATTTGACATGGTTAGTAGACTGTAGCACATGCTGACAAAGGCGGCAAGTTTGACATGGTTAGTAGACTGTAGCACATGTTGACAACGACGTTAAGTTTGACATAGTTAGTAGACAGCAGCACATGTTGACAAAGACGTCAAGTTTGACATGGTTAGTAGACAGCAGCACATGTTGACAACGACGTCAAGTTTGACATGGTTAGTAGACTGTAGCACATGATGACAAAGACGTCAAGTTTGACATGGTTAGTCGACTGGCACATGTTGACAAAGACGTCAAGTTTGACATAGTTAGTAGACTGTGGCACATGTTGACAAAGACGTCAAGTTTGACATAGTTAAGAGACTGTGGCACATGTTGACAAAGACGTCAAGTTTGACATAGATCTAGTTAGTAGACTGTGGCACATGATGACAAAGACGTCAAGTTTGACATAGATCTAGTAAGTAGACTGTGGCACATGTTCACAAAGACGTCAAGTTTGACATAGATCTAGTAAGTAGACTGTGGCACATGTTCACAAAGACGTCAAGTTTGACATAGATCTAGTAAGTAGACTGTGGCACATGTTGACAAAGACGTCAAGTTTGACATAGATCTAGTAAGTAGACTGTGGCACATGTTGACAAAGAAAGTAAAAAAGTGACCTCGGGAGAACTACGACAAAAGAATTAAAGACTTTTAAGTATTTTCTTTCCATTTCTATGTTTTCTCAAACTTCTGTTTTGCCCGTGTGGTGTTCTGTCAATTGTTTTGTTCTGTCAATGTTCTATTCTGTAACAATTCAGTGTAGTCAATGTTCTGCACTGTCTGTGTTTTGTACTGTCAGTGTTCTGTTTTGTAAGTCATCTTTATTGTAAATGTTCTGTATCATCATTGTTTTGTTATGTTTTGTAATGTCTTCTGTATTGAGCTGTTCTGTATTTTTCAGTCTTCTGTATTGTCAGACGTGTATATTGTCAGTTATCTATATTGTCAGTGTTCACTATTGTGTTCTATTTTTGTCGTTTTCCTGTTTCTCAGTCTCTGATTGGCTTTGGCACTAATAAACGACCAAACTTGTATTACTAACTCTCCTGCATCTTTTCTGATAGGTTCACATTCAGAATGCAACACTAGCTGGTGGGGTAGCGGTGGGCACCAGCGCTGATATGATGATACGCCCTTACGGTGCTCTTATTATCGGCTCGGTGGCTGCTGTGTTGTCGACCTTGGGTTACAAGTACGTTACGGTAAGTTTCACGCTTCAATCAATTATACAGACTTCTTAAACGAATAGTACAATGTTTGTTGACTTCACTACTTAAACACCTGATTTTACAACAACGAACATATTTATACACAAATTGTAGGCCTTGGTCAATCTTGCCCGTTTTTTTCTGAGCATTACTTCCCTTGTTATTTCTACACTTATACTGGCAGCTCATATTAAAAGCCATGAACAAAGATGGAGGCGAATCTATAAATATTCTACTATATAGATTCACGATGCTAAATGTTTTTTGTTTGCGATTGGTGTATAAGGTCCATTAATTGTATTCAGTTGGCAACAGTGATCTTTTCAAATAGTGTTCATGTCACTGGTTTCGGTCGTCTGCTTCTCTCACAATCTCTCGTTAATCATTCTCTTTTTCTTTTCTTACGTTTCTCTTTGGGTTCCATTGTATGGACACCACATTTCTTTAAGTCGTTTTGTCTTTTTAATCTCGCTGAACATAAACGGGATTGGCAAATACAAATGAAAGTGCCAAGAGCAGATTACTGAGGTTCATTTTTTTTAGTGCGAAATTCATCTTATAAAGGCTTTAAAAAGGTTAGTCCCAGAATAGAACCAAAGAAAAAAACTTTAAAAGAAAGACAATACCTTCCTTATACAACGGGTGTTGTGTATATTTTGCACTTAATAACTAATGAATGTTAGATTTTTAAAATGGATTTATTTTTCCCGCCCCTCCCACTCCCCCCACTCCCAGTGAGAAAAAATCGTTGTTAAGCGAATGTGTATATCTACTAAACTTAATAACATTCTAGTATTAGGTCTGTAGATCTAGACTTTGAACAAGGCACGCAAGATGTTTCTAAATGTCTATTAATTTAAATGAAAATACCAGAGGATGTAACCTTCTCAAAGTAAACATTTTCTAGTCCTTTTACTTAGACCCTCCAGTTGTTCGGTGCACTGGGCGGCAAGCTGTCCTTTTGCCAAATGTAAATTATTTGTTTTATTTTACTTTGAAAAATAATAACGGTCAAGCCAGAGTTTTCCCAGTGTGGCCAAATAGCTAGTATTTTTTACACAAATACATCAGCTGTCAAATGTCTAGGTAAATCGTTAGAGCCGTTTTCGAAGATCGTGTTCACCCAGGTTCCAGGTTTCTTGCCGATGAATGTGCAACCTGAATATAGGAATTGTAAAAAAAATTAGATCAACTTATAAATAGGAAGGATAATGACTAAAATAGCGTCCGAATACTTAAGCAAAGAAGGGAAATAATTATAACAATGTCGCAGATAATCAGTATAACAGTATTCTTGTTCATTCAATAACATTTTGAACCCAAAGGTTTAAGTTTTGATGTTTTTTGACACTAGACATTCCAAAGTGATTAGAGTTATCTTTTCTTCTTCTTCAGCCGTTTCTGAAGTCCAAGCTGAAAATCCATGACACATGCGGTGTTAACAATCTTCACGGCATGCCAGCAATCATGGCTGGTTTGGCTGGAGCTATAACTGTAGCCATGGCAGACACAGACAATTATGGTTTTACGTAAGTAAATCCTTCTAAGATTGTGAATGGTCAGTAGTATGTAATGGTTAGCGTCTCTGGATCTCGGCTTAGATTTTCACCAAGTTCAAGTTGAAAGAAGCAGTTGTGTATTTGGCTATTTAGTTTTTCTAATAAATATAATATTATTATAATTATATTAAAATATTTTTAAAAAGCTATTTTCAAAAACATCATCTCCGACATTTTGTTTGAATCAAATCAGTTTGGGTCAAAGGTTCGTCATTGGTCAAAGAAACAAGCAAACGACAAAAATGACAAAAAACGTTTGTTCCAGTGTTTTAGTTTCATTCAGTTCGTCTCATGGTACCGGTACACAACTCAACCTGAATCGCTGTTGTATGTACTATCAGAAATGGTTGACTGACTGATTCTTTCTTAGGTCTTAAACGGGACCACTAAGAGGTCTTTATTACTGAAATGGCGCATACAATCTTGACCGTTATCTGTAACAACTAACAAGAATGACCAGTATTGTAAGGTTGTTCATCTTTCGCAGATTGTATCGACAGTTTCCTGCAATGGCGCCGGAAGAATCAACACAAGAGCTAGCAGAACTGAACAAAGTTCATCAAATCGAGGCCGGGCAGGGGAGATCAGCAAAGGAGCAGGCTGTCTTCCAGCTTATCGCCCTGGTGGTCACCCTTGGATTCGCTTTAGTTGGCGGTCTGTTTGTCGGTGAGTGTGGACAAGAAACAGACAAATGTTTTTACATGTCGTATCAAAATACTTTCAATTATGTTTCTGTGTGTTTTGAATAAATTTTTTGTTTTTTGTTGCCTTTGGGGAAAATTTATAGTTAGTGTTTTGAATTAAAGTAACCCATTCCCTTTCTTGTTACTTTTATAGCAGTTTAGTTAACATAATTTTAAAACTGACCATTACAAAGCAGAGACTATTTAAGAAGTATCCTTTAAGCTATTTGAAGGCACGATGGCTGAGCGGTAAACCGGAGTTCCGGGTTCGAATCCTGGGATTTCTATTTCGGGATCCTTGGGCGCCTCTGAGTTCACCCAGCTCTAATGGGTACCTGACATTAGTTGGGGAAAAGTAAAGGCGGTTGGTCGTTTTGCTGGCCACACATAACACCCTCGTTAACCGTAGGCCACAGAATCAGATGACCTTTACATCATTTACACTATAGACCAAAAGGTCTGAAAGGGGAACTTTACTTTTTAAGCTATTTAGTACTGGAGTTCTACATCTATGGCGGATAACTATAAATAGCTTGCTATTCTGGTGTTTCTCCACTTTTTAACACTGTAAATCAAATGTGTAAGCTCTTTCGCTTTAAACATGCAATAAAACATATTTTTAGTTGGCAATAGCAATCTTTTAATATAGCTTCTCCCTTGACCTTGAAAATCTCTCATAATTTGCCTTTTGTTTACCTTTTTTCCTTTGGTAGGCCTACCTTACATCTTTCCCACATTTCTTCATATCACTTTGTCTTCTTGTACTATGATTTGCTTGATTTTATTGCATGTTAATGTTGTAAACAGGAGCTAAAACTAAACAAAGAAGATATTGATGCCTGTATAATTCATCGTAAAAGTCGACAGAAGGCATCTTAGCAAAATGAAATTAAAAAAAAATATCCTGTTACTTTTTAAAAACTAAAATGTAAACTAAACAAACTAAAAAAGTTACAATTTTTTTCTAAAATATCTTGTTCAGGTCTCCTTTTGAAATTTTGTAAACTTCTGGGCCAGCCATCAGGAGATAACTTCTTTGATGACAGCCTATCATGGCATGTCCCGCCTGAGAGTAACAGCGAAGCATCGCTAGAAGGACACGGCGCCAACAGCTCGGCCAGCAAGGCAGACACCAGCAGATCCGCCTTGTTCTCTGGACACGTGGACAAGGGAGACATGACACTGGAAGAGAGCGCCTTCCTGGGCGATGACAAAGTCTAGACTTAAACACACACACACGATATTCATCACTTCCAGGTTTCTTCTGTTTGTCGGAAATTCTACAACAATAGTTGTGTTGTACTAATATGCATGTTGATGTGTTGTATATAGTTGACATTAGTATTAGGATCGCAGTAGTTGACTGAGTGCGTTATGCTGTTGGTAGTAGACTTATGTCGCAGTATTCTATATTCTCTGACATGACGATAAATAGCTGTTTATGAGTTTCCGGTTTTCAAAATATTGGGAAAGTGTTAATAAGCTATGTCTTTAACGATAGATGTGATCATTTTTTTGCATTTTGGGCTAAAAACTAAATATTTGGGCTAAACCTAAAGAGTTGAAGCGATGAGACAACGGCCATGATTAAGACCTTGGAAGCCGTCAACAACAACAAAAAGTATATCTAGATCACAGACCTATATATGTATACTCTGTGTCTATGCTTCGAAGAACATCAGTTTTGTAGTTTGTTTTTAATTTTCAAAACTAAAGATCAAGCGACTTTCCAGATTTAATAAAAGCACTTGTAACAGAAATACCGTTTTCAAGTTACAAGAAATTAATTTCATCTCCCAGTCCATATATTTTATTTCTATAGTCTGAACTCTTCCATTTGTAGCACAAAATACTAACAATATAGAATAAGTATTAGAGGTTCGCATGATGACAGTCTCGCAGTTAAAAAACGTATTTAAGAACCAATGAACAACTAACTAGCGGTAATTGGGCAGACTTGATCTAAGGATAAACTGGGTTTTTTTTATTTGGAGATAATTAGGTTATCTTTTAAACATTATATCCATTTATTTGAAACCTCTCCAAAGACATCCTCTTTTCATTTTCTTACACTATATTGCCCCCCACAATTGTCTAGATCGCTTTCATTTCTTTTTCAGTATTACTGTATCTTATCCCCTGAAGAATTTTGTGCTGATCTTAAGTATTAATATGTAAACGAAGGAGCGGATTACCGAGAGTCCACTGTATTTAGACATGTGAAATATTAATGAACATTATGCTTTGGTAATGAAGCTTTAATAAAGCTGTTCATGTGTTTCAATTAGGGCGATGGTTATTCCTAAACTGCGAGATACAACTTATAGTAAAGTGTTCAATACTATGGTAGTTGGTTGGGCTATGACTTGAAGTAGCCTACACATTCAATGCAGCGATTCACATGCAGCAGTTTCTTTTGTACATGTTATATCATCTTTAGAAAGAAACAAATGTTCATCACTTCATCTGTTGTTCTTTCATTTTTTATTTTTTTTTGCATTTAGTAGGCAAATAAAAAGGCGTAGTTGTAATGCAAAAAAGACTAATTAACATGCAAGACTTGACTAACACATGATATGCGTAAGACGTAACTTTCTCCAGTTTATTAAGGAACGTCTGTAATGACAAGAACTAAGACTAATACTAAGACTAGAACGACTAGAACTTAGTACTAAGACTGCTATATAGATCCTACTGGAAATCTATTGGTAATCTGTGAGAACAAGTACTTTTTTTTTTCCAGTTTAAAATTAAAGAAGACAAAGTGGCAAACTAATGCAAACAACAGGTATTCTAATGAGTTGCTTAATAAACCGAATCACGACATCAATCTGACATGTTTGATTTAACTGCATGTTATTTTCAGCTGGAGATAAGATGTCAAAGCAAAAGTCTCTGCGGTTTTATTACCCACCCACAAAGTCTCTGCGGTTTCATTACCCACCCACAAAGTCTCTGCGGTTTCATTACCCACCCACATGTCTCTGCGGTTTCATTACCCACCCACAAAGTCTAAGAAAGAGAGAGGGCATGTGTACTTTAAACGCTATAAAAATCTACTTCGTTTTTTTGTTAAATACCAATTAAGTCTTGTCATGTTGCTAGGATTATAGGCAATTTGCCATTGAACTATCTAAGTATAGAGTCAAGCTACGAAACCAAGCAACATTTGACTAATAGTATAATTACCATGTATGGGTTGAATTGTTTAATTTGAAGAATGAGCAAAATAATCTCTAGTCATAATTTATAACCTACATTATATACATTTAATACTATAACTACATTACAGTTGTTCTCTTTAAGGAATGTGCACTATTTCTAAAGATGAAATAAAGATTTTAAATAATCATCTGGTCTTGAAAAGAAAAAACAAGGGATATATTTGTAAAAAATCAATTCCTTATTTATGTTCAATCAAAATCGGCTCGGATCTAATCGGATCGGATGGGATTGTCCTTCAAAAAAAATTGTTTAGTCTGCTAAAAAGCCAAGACATTTGCGTTTTTGGTTGCGTCGCTCTATAGACTTTTGCATGTATTGTGGCCTTCATTTTTAAGTGGTCAGAAAGTACACCGTTACCTGATAGATCTGTCCCAAACTCTGCCAGTTTTGAGAATTTCCGTATTTCCAACTTCGACTAACAAGTTTATTCTTTCCAATCCTAATAAAAGAGACTGTACTTGAATGGGAGGAATAGCATACAACATTTCAAAATTGTTTGATGGCCGAAAATGTAAAATGAGGTCATCAAGACAATGTCAATGATATGTTCATTTTTTTTTATACATAAGGCCTCAATGATCTTCTCTCTCGTACTCCACATATTAGGCATTGTCCATCTGGTGAATCACAGCCATATTATTACATTATTGTCTCTTGTGTAGTGTGTAAAATAATGTACATATTTCTATGATAAACACGTATATTGTTCACAGGCCAAAATATGGTATTAGTATTGATAGTATTAGTAATCTATGACTAATCAAAGTATTTTATAATTGTATTTAACTTGTAAACATTGTCTTGAGTAGTTGTCATCACCACTCTATAGAAACGAGAGTTCAAACTCTATCGAAAGGCTCCTCAAGATTCAATGATTGATATGATTGACTAGATGATAGTTTCCCCAATTTCTGTCAATAGTGTAGAGGGTTTAGCAACTCTAATTACACTTACAGCTTTGGCTTACATTTTACGCTTACATCTTACACTTACATCTTACATTTACACAAGAAAATTGTATTCTCTAAAAGAGAAGAAGCAGTTTCAATAAAATCTTTTGTTCTTCAACAAAGTCTTTCATCATGATGCAAATCCAATCAATGAGCTCTAGCATGCCATTGTATATTTGGGCTTTTTTTCCTCAGAGGCCTTTCATTGAGAAAGATTTCTTGCTATAGTCTTTATGTTGCACACGGCTCTTATTTCGTGTTTTGTCCATACAATGTAATCAGGGTAGCGCTTCAGATACTGATCAGTTCGGAATTCCATGACTTTGAGGTTGTGTGCACTTGTTATCAGTTCAGAAAGAATGTTCACACAAAGCTCTGACTTTCAAATAGTAAATATACGTTGAAAAATTATATCAATTAAAAAAATACTTCACATACAAAGCTTATATAAGGGGAAAAAACGCACTATAAATTTCTATATCTCTCAATAGTGCAAGTTTTATCTCCATTTATCTTTATAAAACAAAATTAATTATCAGTTATTTTTATTGATGTGTGTGTTGTCAAAGGCAATTAATAATTGTGCAAGACTTAAAACCTGATCATAGCATTGGAATTAATGTGTTCACAATTTTTACTAGACTCGACTTGATAGTCCCGAGTTCAAACCCTACCTTCTGCCATAGTGAAGAAACGTTCGAAATTTTTGTATCGAAACAAAGAAAATATCTAGGTCACAGATGGGTCCACGTAGTCACACAACTGAACTTTTGAAAAAATTAAAGTCTTGAAGGCAACGTTTTATTAATGTATATGTGTATGTTACACAGAGCTCTACTTTTTAACTGAGAGTGGTGAGTTTTACCAGGGCTCCTATTCATTTTTGTGTTAATGTATTTAAATATTAAATAATTAACTTTAAATATTACAATTATAATTATTATTCTTATTGTTATTATTATTATTCATATTATTGTAACATATTTATCATTGAATAAAATCATATGAAGAAATATTTTGAATTTTCAGTTTTTTAATAATACATTTATTCGTTAGTCAACGTACTTTGGACGGTGGAAGGAGAACTACGACACACGGTGCCGCCACTGCGTCCAGGACGACGAAACAGTAATCAAACAAAGCATTAGGGTTTATTAGAAGAAATTTCTATAAATCCAATAAGAACATAATCTAAAAGTTATCTAACCTTGGTTAGGCCTCAACTCTAGAAAACATTAAGAAACTGGAAAAGACACAAAATAGAGCAGTGAGATTCATAGCAAACGAATATTCACATTTGACTAGAGTAACACCTTTAGTTAAATCACTAAATTTAGAAAGCCTTCAAGATAGAAGACTTAAAAGTAAAGTAACAATTATACATAAAACACTGAATTATAATCTTCAAATACAAAAACAAAATTTAATAAAATACTCAGAAAGACACAAAGATAAAGAAAGGCACATTCCTCATCCCATATGCTAGGACAAATTTATACAAATGCTCCTTCTTCCCTAGTGCTATTAGAGCATGAAATGGGTGCCTGAGCTAGCCAGGAAAACCAGTGACTTGGCGGAGTTTAGGTCATTGGTTAATATGCATGACTAAATGCATGACGCATAGGACGTAATCATCTTCTTTTTTGAAGTAACATCTGTATCATATAAGATAACAGTAAACCATATTCTTTATGAATGTCGCGTCTTGCATGAGGGACGTTTGGGACAAGGAAATGAGAGAATACTGTCTCAGTTTTGAAAGGCAACACGATGTTGTCTAGAGTCTCTTCACGATTTCAATAGCTAGGCTAATTGCAATTTGAATTGAGGACCATTGTAACCCAACTCTTGATTGCAACAACCATGGCAACATTTAAAAAGGAGGGGGGGGGGGACATTTTTAAAATCTAAGTATCTGAAAACAACTGAGACAACTTATAAAACGATATTTTTTAATACTTGATTAGATGTATAGAGCATGTAATACAATTACTCTTCTAATTTTTACTTTAGAAACATAAAGTTTCGTCTCTTGTAGAATTATGTGTTCTTTAGAAAGTTTTATCTGAAACAAATAATGCAATCTGCATCTTTTATAGAAGCGCTTTTATTGGAGAGCTAACTGGGGAAGGCTGAGTCAATAGTTTTTTTTTTACATTTTGCCGACGTTATTCTGTGTATCTACTAGCATTGTTGTCCAGATTAGCCAAAAACAAAGGCTTCGTTTATTTTGTTTGTTTGTTTATATAGTTGTGGGGAAAAGTTTTGAATGGGAGTTTAACATTAATATTTAATTGAGATTAAAAAATCCAACAAAGCATTAGGATTTATTAAAAGAAATTTCTATAAATCAAATAAGAACATAAAACTAAAATGTTATTTAACCTTGGTTAAGGCCAATAATAGAATATGCATCCTCCGTTTGGGACCCCTCAACTCAAGAAAACATTAAGAAACTGGAACAGACACAAAATAGAGCAGTGAGATTCATAACAAGCGAATATTCACATTTGACTAGAGTAACACCTTTAGTAAAATCACTAAATTTAAAAAGCCTTCAGGACAGAAGACTCAAAAGTAAAGTAGCAATTATACATAAAACACTGAACCATAATCTTTAAATACGAAAACAAAGCCTAATAAAATACTCTGAAAGACACAAAGATAAAGGCACAATCCTCGTTCTATATGCTAGGACAAATTTATACAAATGCTCCTTCTTCCGTAATGCTATTAGAGCAGGTTAGCCTGAGCTAACCAGGAAAACCAATTACTTGGCAGAATTTAAGCCATTGGTTAACATGCATGTCTAGATACATGAAGCGTAGGACGTAATCATCTTCTTTTTTGAAGTAACGTCTGTATTTTATAAGATAAGAAGATAATATAATACTCCAAGAATAACGTCACAATAGCTTAGTAATAAGATCCTTAATAAAATATAGCTAACAATGTAGAGTAACTAAAATGTTAGACTTCTACCTTATAAAACAACTGGCTCTTAACTTGGTCATAGAGTGACTAATTAGTGACTGCCTAGTGTAACATTTAACTCTGGATTTGCTTATAAGGTGACTGGCTAATGTGCTATAGAGTGACTGCATAGCTGAAGGTTAAAGCGATTCACTCTAAATCATGGTTGTTGTGAATTAGGCTAAACTCACTAAATATGAAAATAGGGTATTCTACTTTATGGTACCAACTTTGAGGTGGTCAGAGTAGTATAATGTGTGGTATTTGCGATTCAAAGTCCCCAACACCTTGCCAATAAATTTTATGCACCCTTGGGCACAACAGACATGTCAAAGAGAAATCGATCGTGGAGTGCTGTCGGTCGTGTCTGAGATATAAACTATTACTATTATTCACTTTATATAACGCGTCTTAAATGCTCGTACCTCTGCTTTGATTCCATCACTTCGATTATAATTTCATTTATAACTTTCAATTCTTTTGTAACTCTCGGTTGAGAGATTCAAGCTATCGGTTCAGATTCTTCAGTTAACATCTGAATACTAAGGTAAGACTAAGGTGACTTCTAATCAAATGGACGTACTGTTTCCTGGATAAAATTTCATTGCGCGCATAGATTGTAACAAACAATATAAAATTTTCTATATCGATGTATTCATAAACTCGTAACTAAAACAAAAACTAGTATCACTAAGATTAACCATGCAATTATTTGCAACGATACAATTGTCACATACTAGAATCTAAAGCCTAGCATTGTTACGCGTAAATGAATGATTCGCCGATTGTAAATGTACAAGACGGCAATACGATTACAAAGTACCTACCATTTTACCGTCCGCGTTACAGTGCTTTGGTTTTTAGAAAGCTCTATTTGAGCACTATTGTAATGTCGATAATTAAGACAATAATTGTGTATGTGTGTGTGTACCATCACTGGTGAAGCTGTCATGATATAGTTTAGAGCTTTCTCTTTGTAATAAAATGGTCGATTTAGAAAATAACAAATGACTGTGATTAGTAGGGAAGGGGAAAGAGGTAGGCCTACATGAAAAGTTTCGTTATTATTTTGCGTTCTACTTATTCACGTGAATGGAAATTTTAATTATTGTTAAATGTCTTATAATAGAAAGTTTCTTTTTATGCCTATAATAGAATTGTAACAAATACGGATACTGTAAGTATTATCGACCCAGTGAGATGTCTACTAAAGTTTCACTACTTAAACACAACCTATTGTTGTACTAAATGAGGTAGCAGCCTTCATTTCAACCTTTAGGACTGAGAGCTGTTGTAGAATCACAATGAATAATTTTTGTTACAGTAATGTGAAAGTCGGTAATATGACATCTAGTAATGTGACATTCTGTAATGTAACATACAATAGTATGAAATCCAGTAATATGACATCATATTGCTGTAGCTATCTATATTTGGTAAATGTAACTTCAGTTAGGACGACCTTTGATCAGATTCTTGTGTCAGACCATGTGTTAGCGACCTTCACCTCTGTAGTCGATACTTGGTTCTCCCTCGTCATCGCCTTATTGGGAATCTTGGGGAACATTCTGACGATCGTCGTCTTTACCACCATGGGGTTTAAGGAGACAATCAATATCACTATGACGACAATCGCCTTCTGGGATCTGGTTCGCGTCCTGTGCGGCGTCGTTCACAGGTGCTACGGTCCTCTGTCCCTTCTGTCGCTGTCACTGGGCAGGTCTTGGCCAAATGCTACCTACCCTCACGTCAACTGTCTGCAGAACATCGCCTACGTCATAGGTGGCTACGTAGCCCTGGAAAGATGCCTGTGCATTAGCGTCCCTCTCCAGGTCAAGGAAAGTCACGTGGCTTGCATGCGTTACTCTTTCGGTCATTGTGCTGGCGTCCCTGTTTCCTGCTTTGTTTATCCTGGAAGTAAAATGGATAAAGACATCAGCTCTAGACCAACCAGAAGCCATTTATCAGTTTTCACATTTTTACTTTACCCACGGACAGGTGTATTTAGAGTTTTATAAATATTTCAATTTCTTATATCCGTTACTTAGTTTGATTCTTATGGTCAGCAGCACTGTGGTCATCGCAAACATTCTTCACAAATCTTCGGACTTCAGAAATAAATTGCCATACACTCCAGCCAGATCAAAATGTATAGCAAAGAATTCTACTAAATATTCCAAACGAGACCTTCAAGTGGTCAAGATGCTACTGTTGGTCATAATGACTTACACTGTGGTCCTGATACCGAGAGTGATAACCTTCGTTGTCCAGCTGTTCGAGCCAGAGTTTACAACTCTCAGACTGCACAATAACATGTTTCGCTTGATTGTGCATTTAATTCTCTTTCTCGACTTTATTAATTTTTCATCGGGGATTCTCATCTTTTTCTGTATGAGTTCTAGGTTTAGATTCAATCTGATGTTGCTCTTCTTTAATAAGAAAACAAGCGCATGAGATCCCTTGATATCGTGAGGTATTCTCATCTTTTTCAGTATTTAAGGTTTAGATTCAATCAGATGTTGCTTGTCTTTAATACGAAAACAGCAGCATGAGAGCCCTTGATTTTATTTTCTATTTTGTCCAATTCACTTACTGTCTAGAATCTATCATACAGACCTATATATAAGATACAATATATAGGTCTGTTTTCTATGAATTTTACAATGGTAACATGAAGCATAATGTTCCGCGGCGTATTTACTTCAAATAATAAAATAAAATTCCATACATTTTCCCACTTGTTTCTCCATCTTTTTCTCATAATTTATTGTTTTAATAAGATGTTTTTTGAACGGTTCTTAAACATTTATGTACGAATGGGTTCCCATTTTTGGTACTGCAGAATGAAATTTCTACAGAGAGATTCGCTTTATGACAGTGGTGCAAACAAAATGCGTAGGTATTTCAAAACGTATAGACTGCTAGCTCTAGGCAATAATGTAAGTTGTGTATCTCTTACACATTTCGGATGTTTCTTCAGATTTGAAAACCTCCCTGGAGGTCGGAGGTGGCGGCGAACTCGTGACCAGCGAACGTAAGTCCAGAAAGCATACCACACGACCAGGCAGACATCCAGATACTCTTGAGTTATATATATCTAGTTGACAAGTCTTTTCATAAGGCGTCCTTGACATTGTGTTTACAATTCCTTCTATTAATCTGCATTCTCTTCATGGGTGGAAGGAAAAAGATTTTTGTTTATCTTGTATCACGTAACAAAACGGCTCCTAGGATTTGACAAGTTTATTTATATCTTTAAGAAAACCATCACTAGTGGCTGATTGGTCAACCAGTGAAACTCTGGTTTGACCGTTAAAAGTGAAGAGAATTATTCTATCATCTTAAAATAAAATTTGGCTTGTCTTTATATCAATGAATTGTTCCGAATGACATCAAATAATTTTTTTAACACCGTTTCATCGGGAAATCCCACACTCGACTCAAATGTTTCTTCGTATTCAACAAGGAGTGGAACAAATAGTAGATGTACCTAAACAATTTGCGCACCGTCGTATGTAGACTTGATGAACATAAGTAGTACGGGTAAGACTCCTTGCTATATCGAAACAATACAAGAAATTAAACAGAATGAGAAATCTTAGATCACCATCAGCTTCCTGAAGCAGAAAAAAAAAAAATCATTTTTCATATTGTTTGTCTATTCATTTCACAATCTCTCCCAATCTTAATAAAATAATATTTCAATTTTTACAAAAATCTAGGTGTTGTTTTTTAAATTGCCTTCTATTGTACCCACGTCTCTCCAGATCGAGTTCTCTACACTTACTATTGCTATATTTTATTGCGAAACCTACACTTGATCAATCAAAATATAAACAAAGAGAAGATTACTCTAGTTAACATGCAGCTCTCCAGCAGACTTTAAATCAAGTAATTAAAACCAAGAAACTTGAAAACATCTACAAGTGTTTATTGCACCTTGACACAGACACAAAATATATTCTTTACGTAAAACTAACAAAGTCAAGAATGGGTTACATCATAATTAGAATAGGCTACATTGGCATAACCCAGTGGTGAGTACACTAACACAATGTAAGCTCACATTGAATGGCCAAACAACAAAAATATACAGGTCATAATATCCTCGACTGTCCCAAAGAGTGTTAATATCTTGACAAGTCCATCAACCCAACATTTCAAACAGGATTGACTTGTATAATAATGTGTGATGCTGGACAAAGACATGGACTGTGATAGAAATACTGGGAGTGTTAATGACACACAAAAGTTGAAAAACATTTTTTTTTATCCCTCACACAATTTTATTAGACTAGCAATACCACGTAAACCATGTGGCTTCCACACTGAGGAGGCTTGGGTTCAAATCTCTGTGAAGACTGGGAGTTTTTTTTCAACTTTGAGATTTTTAGGATGCCCCTGAATCCATGCAGTTCTAATGGGTTACCTCACATTAGTTGGGGAAAGTGGGTTGTGGTGTGGCCAGATGACACCCTCTTTAAACACCAGGTATAGAAACAGATGACCTTTACATTATCAGCCCTATACATCACAATGTTAAACAATGGGTACTTTTACTTTAAAATATTAATAAAATTAAGTACCGGTAATAATTATAATAACAACTGAACTATAAAGCAAGTCTTTGTTAAGTTCAAAATGTTTGTTTTACATTAATTGTTATGTAGTTATGAGTGTTCTGTTATATATATATATATATATATATATATATATATATATATATATATATATATATATATATATATATATATATATATATATATATATATATATATATGAATGTGAACATATACATGAATGTTTTATAACTGGTATATGGGATTTAAATTAAAAAGAACAATCCTTTCAAAGTATGAAATCTCTGACATTCTACTATTAGTTATCAATAAATAGGCTCTACTTTGTTTTGTTTTTTTCTAATATCTTTCATGTTGTTAATTTTATTGAATATAGGATAAAATATTTTTCATCCAATAGCTAAAACAAAATCTTTCAATCTAAAATTAGATTGAAATTCTAACATGATTTAAACACAACATGTTAGTAAAATATTACTTTCAAAGAAATTATAAAAAAAACAATTCCTGGTACACATGTACAGTCTATGGATTTGGAAAAAAAAAAAGGTTTCTGCAACAAAAGACTCACACAAAATTGTTTCAACAACTTGCTAAAAGAAAACCAACCAAGGCACACTTAATGACAGATGCCCCATTAGCAATGTTTTATCTATACAAAGTGCAGATTTTAAAAAAATGATGGGAGCTCTAGATAATTCTATGAATGAATAGATTCTTCTTTAATTAGGCAAATACTCTGGATGAATCAAAATGTGTTTATTGTCTTTAGTGTCATTTAATCATTCATGTTGTTATAAGACCGTGGAGAGCTTTGACCAGCGTCTACCAATCTTTCCAGTCAAACCTGGTTTCAAAATAGCCTTCTAGCAATAATCAATCAGTACCTCATGGATCAATAATCAATCAGTACCTCATGGATCAAAGTTTCAAGAAAACAAAATGTTGACAATGAAGAAACAAAAACATTCAAGCTACAAAATAATTTGAGCCATGAATGAAGGCGTCTAGACTCCACCCAGCTGCTCTAGTGGGTACCTGACATTAGTTGGGGAAAAGTAAAGGTGGTCAGTTGTTATGCTGGCCACATGACACCCTCGTTAACGGCAGGCCACAGAAACAGATGACCTTTACATCATCTGCCCTATAGACCACAAGGTCTGAAAGGGGAACTTTGAATGAAGGAAGAAGATTTATGTCTGAATTAATGAAACCAAATCATTCCCATACCTTTTTTTTTCAAATCATTTAGAAACTTCCTCAATTTAAGTCTTCTTATGGCAGTCTTATATTTACACTCAAGTAAAAGTTGTGAAATAAGTCAAAAAATAGTGAGACCCAGTGAAGTGGTGAGATGGTATTCATTTAGTGGCCTAAGCCACTTGGCTACCTATCGGGGGGGGGGGGGGGGGGGGGGGGGGGGTTTCAAGTTCAAATTCAGACTAGATCAAAGGTATGTTTGCTGAGTGCCTAAAGGCAGCATGAAAACCTCCCTGTAACCTCACAAGCCCAGAAAAAGTGATTGGACCAGATGGCACTGGGCATGCATATTGCAGAAAGTTGCGCATTAAAAAATAAAAAAGTTAAGCTTAACCAACATAGTAGTTCTGAGGTGACAGAAGAATCTATCAAACTGTAAGCCAAAACAAAAATGTAAATAAAATTCAAAGGACAATAAAAGAAAACTAAAGACACAAAGCAGGACAAAACTATAGGAGACTATCGACATGGTTGTAACATTTTGTATTCCATCTAGACCCAAAGTCAAACCAAGAGAGGAGAGAAAAGAAATTCCTTCCTTCTTTGAAGTTGCCATGGCAATAGATGTGTAGAAAATGGGAGTAGCTTCAAATGACTTCATGGAAACAGTGAACAATGGAGAGATGACGTTTGAAGAGAACAAGTTCATTGAGACAGATGTGGTACACAGAAGGAATAGGGGGGAGATTTCCTTGAGGTTTTTAGCCACTGGCCTCCATTCTTAATCTAAGTGCCTTGGGATATGAGCCATCAGTAATAGGGATGTAATAATTTACTTCTTAGATCTTTCTCAGACAGAAGTTTGTTCAGACAGTCAGATGGAGGCCAAGCTTCTATAGGCCTAGAGTTGCAAGAGTCATAGACTCAACTCTTAAGACAATAAGAAAGAAGAAGAAATCTATGATTTCTTGATCTGATTAATAAGTTGTAAAGAAAAAAAATTTCAATACAAATAATTACATAACCATGGAGATTGTTTGAACTAATACATTTATTAATAGAGATTTTAACAACCTGCAACTATTGCTGTGAAAAAACTTCACAATTAAAAGCTACAAGAATTTTATAAAAAAAAACAATCTGTATACAAATTTGTGTTAAAATGATCTTCATGACAAACTATAGAATTATAAATAACCTGCCTCAGACGCTTTCATGCTTAGTCATCTTTCTCTTGTTTTAAGGGTTAACCCTAAATATTCATGAATACTCCATAACTTTCAAAAATCTTGATTTCCACATGATACAAAATATCTTTTTTCTTTAGAAGCACTTGGATGCCTTGAAATCAAATTGATACCTACAGTTCCCAAATCATTTTCTTTCCTGGAAATCTTGCAGCAGGCTATGGTTAGGTCAAGAAACACTGACCATTAGCTAACAATTCCAGTATATGTTTTACAATAGGATTTGCAAGCTTAAAGCTTTCCCAGTTACGAACATATAATGCCATGAATCCTCAATCCTTCAATTTTTAACCCCAATACTTTTGTTAGACTAGTACACAGCAAGTTATCCTCCCTGATTCCATGTTGTGTTATGACTTTAAAACTGAAGAGGTTTCTATGCCCTAATAATACTTGGGTAGAGGTTCTATTCACTGACTCCTCTCCTAAAAGTATTTGTCATAAATTCACTAAAAATCCCAAGTTATACAGACTGGCTCTTCTCCAATGCATTCTAAATTGTATATTGTAGCTTTAGTGACTGCTGTTGTATATACTTGCTTAATGAACACATAATAAATACTGCTAATCAAAACTAATAGTTAGAATCTGTAGGTTACCAAAAGTTAACAATGCTAATCCAATACAACTGGGGAATCAGAATCAACATTATACTAAATATGTCACTTCATTAGTTCTTTAAAAGAAATGAAACCATTCATATTTTTGTTGTATTCTAAAATAAACAGAATCGCTTCTGTGTATGCACAGCCATGGTTGCCAGAAAGCTCATGAATTAGTTCAATGAATAAGGAATGTTAGTTAAAACGTATGCAGTTAGTTTGTTAATATAAGATAAAAATATGAACTGGAAAAAAACCCAACTCAAAATGCAGGCCACAGAAGACTAGAAACTAAATAGGCAGAAAAACATTTTCTTTAATCCAGATAACTTAAAACAAGAAACACCCTAACCCACTACGAAACAAATAATTTTGTTTTTAACCCAACAGCCACCATTACAACCAACTTATACACTAAACAAAGAACAATTGAATGCAAAGCACACAACCAAACAACCAAAGATGGAGCTTAATTTATAATTTCATGTAGTCCAATAGTAATGTAAACAATCAACCCACAGAACAGAAAACTTTTAATAAGAACTTAAAACTTCTCTTCAGAGCTCTAGCTAAACCATTTCTAGGTTCAGAGTAACCACTACTGCACTACTTAAGTCTTACAGTTACAGGAACTTTATGTCAAAATGAAAATAGTGATTTCTCAGAGTCTGTGTCCAATAGTTCATATATATATATATATACTCTTTACTAAATAAACACTTATTAAATAATTTGAATAATTATATTTAGTTTGAACATTTAAATTAGTTAAAAATGCAAATGGCCATGCTTCTTATTTTAAAATGACATAATAAAAATAATTCAAGCATATCTCTACATATATGTAATTCAATGTCTATTCTCTACCTGATTAATGAACATGCCAACCTGAAATATATAATTAAAAAAAGAAACAAGTTTCTCACAATCATTTCAATAGAAACTACAGCATTCAACTTGCCAGATGGTATAAACAATGCAGAAGGAATGGATTTTATGCTCAATTAAAAAAAAAAAAGAAAAAGTTTTCAAGCCCACAGAGTGAGGTCATCATATATTTAAAGTCCACCTGGAAGTGAGACAGAAGGACAAGTACAGAGCAGCAGACAATGAGCATTAGGTTAAAGTGACATTTTAACTCAAAAAAGGAAATAAATGTTTTTAAGTCATTTCTTGTACCAAGAATTCAATGTTATTTCCAGAAGTTAAGGGGACAATACAAGAAGATGAAATTTTTGTTTTTTAAAAGTCAAATTTAAAAAGTCCTTATAGAAAAAAAAAAAAACAGCTTAAAGAAAACTGATGAAGTCAACTTTATAGCATCAGTAAATCTTTTGCAAGTCTCTCTCTCAAAAAAAAAAAAAAAAAGGCATATTTAGTCCCCCCCCCCCCCCCCCCCCCATCCACCCCAAGGCAGAAACAACAGAGTAGCTCTTAAAGACAGATGTGCTAGTAAATGAAATTCTATCAGAAACTGCAAAGTTTTTAATTAGCTTAAATACAAAGCTGTAAATCTGCACACATAGAAGTGCCAATAAACAAAACAAAATGTAATATTATAGATTGGTGATGAACACAACTACCACTGCACTGAACTAAAGCCATGGTCATGGGGACGTGAATCTGTCAACAGCTGCAGTGCTATGTTTGTTCAGGTGAAACATTGAAACTAGACTATTTTGTCTATATGGTCATGGTTTAGAGCTAGATGGAAGTGTTGGGAAATAAGAAAGAACTTGTTGCATCTAATCCTAGTGTTGTTTAAGTGAGATAGTGAAAGGCAATAGATGGACAACACAGAAAGCTTTTTATCGTTTCAACACTTTTCGCAAACATTGGCACATTGTTACTATAAGAACACAAACTTTTGT
This sequence comes from Biomphalaria pfeifferi, assembly GCA_030265305.1. Lineage (NCBI taxonomy): Eukaryota > Metazoa > Mollusca > Gastropoda > Planorbidae > Biomphalaria > Biomphalaria pfeifferi. The sequence continues at coordinate 143,328 of JASAOG010000316.1, read as the reverse complement.
CAAGCTAAAAAATAGAGAAAAAAAGTAAAAAAATACCAATGACAATCTTAGCACTATGTGGCACAAGATTTGTAACACAATGGTTCTATGATCTTCCTAATTTTATAAATAATATATCACAATAGTAAATTTTAAAAATTGTCAAAATTAAGCTTGTTTGGCTTGAGGACAATTTATTCCTTAAAAAAAAAGAAAAAAAAAAAAAAAGGTTTTTAAATATTCTAGATAATAATAAAATATGAAACCAGCCGTGCAAGCAAATATAGTTATAAAGCCTATAAAAAGAAACATTTATGTTACGGTTTATGATTTACCAAAAAGTCTTTTTATTATTTGGTCAGTATTTGAGGAAAAGGTGTAACTTTCATTTATGTGCGCTTAGGTTTAGCTCATATTTCTGACAAACGAAATTGTCTTTGCAATAAATAGAATATGTGCCTTTTTCATACCATCTTAACACATGAGAAGGCAGCAACAGAGCAGAAAGCACTGAACTCAAAAAGTTCCTTACAAAAAAAAAAGTTATTTCACATAGAAGAAAAAAAAAAAAAAAAAATCATTAATTGCTAGGGGAGTGGTCTAGATCCCCAGCTAAAGATGCAGTTTCCAGAGCCGTGCTCTCTACTTTCATGAATATACCTAAGACATTTTGTATTTCTTCCAACAGGGGGTCACACAGTTTCTGATAACCGATGTCCGAGGTGAGGTGGAGAAAGTCATACATGACACTCCGCCTAATGACGCCCTCACTGGACATGAACTCCTTCTCGTCAATCTTGAGAAAACTTGTCATAGGTGCGCCCTTCAGCTCCTCGGCTAGTCGCTTGTTGATTTCACAGTGTTTCTCTCTAAGGTGGTTAGGCTTTTCTCCTCTTGGCAGTAACCCCTTTTAATGGAAATGAACATTGAATCACTAAATTATATTATACTTTTATCAATAAAATATGAATATAATGCAAATGAGAACAATACTTTCAACATTGTAAATACAAAATCTGATTAAATAGTTGATAAAAAGGAATATGTTGACACCAAATAAGATAAGTGGATCCAATCAATTAAAACTAAACAAAGTACTTAAATATTGAATATCAAGTAATCTGCATATAAATGATACACAATAAAACTGAAACGGGTTGTGCATATAGACTTATTGAGCTGACTCAGCATTTGTTTTCTTAAAGTTGCTATTAAATAAAGACAATACTCATGTAAGATGTTTCTAAGATGCTATTAAATGAAGTCATAACTCTTGAATGATGTATCCTAATCTTTGGTAATTGAAGTCAACCAGGTGAGTAAAATCAAGGAATTTTTATATTTTACTCTTTATGATAGCCAGAAAATTTGTAACAAAACAGGAGAAAAAAAGAAAACAACAACAAGCTAAACAACTAATGATACAACAAATAGAACAGGAAAATGTTGTTACCACAACTATGAGATGAGTGGATGGCTGTTTGTCACGGATAAGTTTCACAATCGCTAGAATCCCTTCTGTCACTTGTTCCGCACTGTCATCAAAATTGTTGGTTCCAGCTAATAAGACTATGACCTAATCAAGGAAACCAGTCAGTTTAAAGTAAATGTTCGAAAGAAATGTTTGCAGCCTAGTGGCTGTTGTTTTGATATAAAATGATAAATTATCTGATAAAGATAATTTATTTTTTTTAAGTATGTATTTTAAAAAACTGACTTTTTTCAAAAAATAAAGTCAGTAAAGAAATCAAAGACAATACAATGCTTCTGAAATTATTTGGCTTCTAGTTTAAAAATAGCCATAACTACTTACCATAACATGGGCTCTACTTACACTTACTATAACATCTCAGTAAGGTATCATTCATAAGTGTTTTCTATCAAATTGTTACTTTTATTTTGTAAAGTACAGGTGATATTTGAATGTTTATGTACACAAAAAAACAAAAAAAAAAGCTATCAATATAATTTAAAACCAAGAAAAATAAGGCCACTTTTGTTGGCTAATACATGGCACCAATAGTAGCTAGTAAACTTTTAGAACTTGATATCTGATACCAGTGCATGGAAGAGCTAACTAAGGTGAAAAGTCAAGCATGTGGCAAGCTGGAAGATACTAATCCCTATAAAGTACCCAAATAGTTAGCAGCTCCAATCAGATTTCCATAAAACGTGTTAAGATTTAATGATTTTACATGTGATATGTACACAAAATATAAGGAGTGTTATTGTTGTACTAATTGAACCCACTCAAAAATCTAATCAGGATTGATCTCTGTCAGGGTGGTTATCTGGTCGCATTATAGAAAAGATGATGGAACAGAACCAATATCTTTGGTACATATACAGACCCTATGATTGAGATGAGCCTACTTATCTGATACTCACTTTAGGCTCTATCTGGTCTAGTTCTCCATTGTGTATTCTCCATAGAATGTGCTGTGTTCTATCACCACCAATGCCAAAGTTCAGACAATGTAAAGGTTCAAACATTTGCTCCCACAACTAGAAGACAGCAAAATAGAAAAAGTAAACAGCCTTTGAATTAACATTCAATACATTTAAGGTACATGTAAACATTTTAATTCTACAACAATCATCTATGATTTCCATTGCCCCTTGTTTTGCAAACAAACAAACAAAAAAATGAAGAGAGGATACAAAAATATACGGTAGGTATATATTTTTTTTAAAATCTATACGAGTGTTTCTCCAGTGCTGGTTACAACTAGGTGTTGGTTCACTAAAAAGTCTGTATTTCATAAGATTGTTATTCAAATGTGACAATTTACATTACATTGCAATAAGAAATGGTTAATTTATAAATTTTGATATTTTGAGCTCATAAGGTGCTAGGGAAATATTGAAATTGTAAAAAATGTGTGAAATTACTACCCAAAATGGCGGCTTTTGATGTAACACTGAACACCATGGTATGATTGAATTAATATCATACTAAAACCAAGGGGCATAAAACTTCCATCTTTGTTGGGATATGTTAACAAGATCCTCATATTTCAATGTCATTATTTAGTTTTTCTCAAGGTTATCAAAATATTGATTAAACACGGCCACAAAAATGCGTTTGAAGCACATTGCGATGTGTCCCACTTTATACGGAATTACAATCCTCTATGAATTGTAAACAAGACATAAATAATATGCTCAACATTGCATTTCTGTTACAACAAGCATTAAAGATTTCTTTTAAAGTATTTTTTTTTCTTAAAAGCTTTCTAAACGTGCATAACGAGCTTAAAATAGGTCGAAGTGTCCCAAATGAAGCGCCTGTGCTGCGTGTGTTAAGAATGGGATTATTTTTCCCACGACACTACTTTTTATGAATGAGAGTTCTTTTGAGCATCACAGGTATTGTGTAGAACAAAAGAAGTGCCGTTTCCGCTGGAAATACTAGTGTAGTAATTAATAGGAGTACGTAAACAATAGCGTGTCCACAATTAACCATTGATGCGCCTCAAGCGTCGACATGATCAATCGCCGGCAATCTTGCACAAAAATCTCATTTAATCTGTTTTTTGTGATCTTTTGTGAATCAACAACCCATCAGGTACTTCTACTGAATTTTAAGCTTATTACAAATAAGTTTGATTGCAATATCCTAATCGAAGTGCTTTTTTATTATGAGGTTACTCAATGTAACCATTCAATCATAACGTCACGTGAAGCGTCTTGAATACAATTTAGTCTTAAATCGTAAAGTTAATCAATTTTAAAGCCTGTTACTAAACAAAAAGTTTATATTTCTAAAACAATTATGTTGATGTAATAGTAGACGTGTGTAGGGATTTAAAATAATTAATTTGTTTTTATTTTGAGAAGTAAATTGGATTAGGCGTTGAGGTGCTCAAATGGACCCCGTGTTGGTGTTTTTCATGCATAAATTATGGCGTCACATGTAGCGTCTAATACGAGTTCAGGATTTGTTAAGTTTTCTGTATTCATGGAAAGTTTCAATTAAAATTAAATGATTTTAATATATGTAATAAACTATTTTCATAATCATTTTAAATGAACATTTTTTTTTGACATCTTTCATTTTATATTTTTTGTAATTTTACTTTACATCGTTTAGGGCGTTTCAGTGGACACTACTCCGTTTGTTTACAAATGGTGTCCTAGTTTGCGTCTGTTAAGTCCAAATAGATTTTAGTGATATTTTGTTAAAGATTTTACAGTGTCAGATAATATTAGCTACATCTAAAAAAAATAAAGCAGTACTGTTTAAGAAATATTAAATAATAAAAATTTACTTATTACTGTAAATAAGATTTAGATCTATTTGATTTTTCGTTTGAGGCGCATCTCGGACACTTGTCTTTAAAACTTTAAAGAGCTAAACTCTAGATCTAGAAATCTAGACCTAAATCTAGATTTACTCTAGATCTAGACCTAGATCTAATTATGACTAATTATGTAATTCATTATAAATGTTATAGCTAGATTTACTCTTGATCTAGACCTAGAGTAGAGTACAAGAGTCTAGATCTAATTCAAAATCTAGATTTAGATCTAAACTAGATTATTAGATTAGAAATCATTAGATCTTTTATGAATCTAGACTAGGTCATTAATGACTAGATTTAGAATCTAATTCTAGATTTAATAATATATTTTTCTTTAAATTGACAAGTATCTAGAAAATTATCTACATCTATATTATAGACCTATTCTATATTAAAATGTATATTGTATCTAAAACAAAGTTTGGTTTAACCTGCACTTAATTTCCATTGTATTGTTTATACAGTATATTCAATTATATTGAATTCAGTTCTTTCAGTGTACCACTGAATGATTATAACTTAATATAATTAACAGTACTAGTCCTATACTATTGATTGAGTCTATCCCTATCAAGCAATTATGGGCATTACTAGACTAGATTTAAATAATGCACCAATATATAATATATGTTTATGAAAGTTATTAGTATATATAATAGATCTATTTATTTAGATACTTAACTTATACATTTTTATAAATTACAGATTTCAGTAATGGAGTATCTGTTAGAGTTTCAAGGCGTCTACAAGCCAAGAAAGACTCTAAATTTACAAGCATCAAAGCCTGAGCCTCTAACACGTTTGTTAGAGCGGAGAGAAAAGGAAAGGTTGAGAAAGCTGCATACAGGGCCTAGTTAAGCCCACATGAAAAAGCTTGGATAAACAGAAACCGCAAAGAAAGAAAACAGCAAGCTAATAGTCCACTTAATGTCATCTCAGCAGAGTTTGGTGAATCACTAGGTACTGGATTCCAGACTTCAGTGGCAAAAAGAATGTCTGTTTCAAGGGTTTTGATGAAATTGCCTAAGTCACCCAAGAAATATGCCGCAGTTTTTGATGGTCACACACAAATATGCTCCCCAAGAAAAAGTAAAGCTGTCCATGACATACGCTTTCTGCGCCTACCTGAGAGAAGAAAGCTCATCTTTCTAAACAACATTAAAGAAAGTATCAAAACCTAACTATACTCCACCAGCAAAAAAAAAAAAAGTCAGATGTCTAGTGCTCATAGACAAGTACTCTGCAGTATCCTTAGTAAGTACAGAAAAATTCAGAGGTTTTGCTACTCATTTCTAACATTTTGGTCTTCCAAGAAGTTTTATGTCCAAGTGCAAATCAGAACAAATTGCAAGAAAAAAAAACAAAGTGATTGCATTGCACAAAATGCCTTGGAAACAATATTCCTTTTTTACAGTAGAGAGGATGTCTCAAGAACTGATCCCTCTCAATCATCTGTTAGTGCTCAAACAGGAAAACGTTTCATGCAAAAGCTACTTAACATAAGATGCAGTCTTGCTTATGTGAGTTCTGTTTGAAGATTTTTCTTTATATAGAGGGCATTAATTAATTTCTGATAAAAAAAGGACACAGAGAGCTGACATTAAAAATCCAGCTTCATCACTCGACTTAACTCTATGCCCAAGAACTAATGCCAATTGTTTTCATAAGCTGCAGTGCATTGAAAGATCATGTAGCAACTGTGGTGTGGATTTAATTAACAAGTATTGAGCCTTTAAAAAATTGCACGGATGAATTAGCAGAGTGGAGTATAGTATATGGTCAAAGATGACGGATGAGTATGTTCAGAGTGATGGTACACTGCAAAAGGTAACAAAGTGGCGACCAGTAAATAAAGAAGGATCTTTCAATGAACTAGTGAGAGGTATTACACCTAGCACTATTGCTTACAGAAATAGAAGCTGTTTCTGCTTTCCATGCAGAAATTCATATGGCAGTCAGTGCCTGCATGATGAAATATGTGGATCTTGGAAGGTGTTCAAACTTCAGAAACAAAATGGTAAGTACTTGTATTTATTTATTTTTAAATAGCACTTTACAATTATCTGAGAAAAACATTATTCATTTTAAAATTACCTAATTGATTTCTAAATGAAATTGTTTCTTTTTCTTCAGTAGTGCAATCTCAGTCAAATCTTAAAGACTCTTTGGATGTCAGTCCCATATGCTCAAATTCAAAGGTAAAGAAAGAGCTTTTACATATAAAACATTTTAGAAATTTTCATTGAATCTTATGTTACCTGTATTGTATAAGTTGTTTTTTAATAATATACCCTGCTAAATAATTTTAGACTCATTTTAGAAATTAAGTATTTCAGCCCCATGTTGTTGTTTTTTCAGGCCCAAACAATTTCCTTCACTAATCAAAAGTACATTGTAAATAGCTGTGTGATTGTTAAGTATGGAGAAATATTCTATCCAGGTATAATTTTTTGCACTGTGTACCTTTTAATTTCAATAAACAAGTTCAAAGTATGTTTTAGATTGAAGTATTAACTTTTCAACATTGCTGGTAATTTATTCTAACAGGAGTTGTGATAGAAGTCCTGGATGATCAGCGCAGAAATAATTTTTTAAAAAGGCACAGAAATAAAAGATATATTTGTATATCTAGAAGTGCAGGACATACAGTTAGTGTATGCAGACATGATTGTTACTGAAGTGATGTTGATATCAAATGGCAATAGTTTGAGAGTGGAATGTTTTGATTTCTGAATTTGTCAAATAAAATTTGTGTACAGTTTTATGCGTTTTCTTTTCTTTCTTATTTTTTTCAAACCTTTTTCTGTGTGTTAAAACTAACAAAAGATATAAAATATATATTTGTCAATAATTTAAAATAATAATGATCATTCACTTGTGCACAGATAAGACAAAAATGTACACTTATAAACATTATTTTAAAAAATGGTGTCCCATGAAGCACCCGTGACATTTTGTGAAATTAAAGCAGCATTTTTACAAATGGGTACTTTATGACTAGAATAGTGAACTTAATAATAAGTCTAATGGATCACTTTAGTGCTAAAATAAAATAATTTCTATATTCTCACAGAATATCTTTTAAAAAAACTTTAACTTGTAGTGTCACAGGTGCAACGGTGTCCCAATTTTTGAATTGAGCTCAAATCCACTTTTTCTATGCAAAAGCATAAATTTCAGTATCTAAAGACTAATAACAATAAAGACAGTTATATTATGCTAAAATACAATGAATTTATCAATTGGTAGTTGTTAAATTATCAAGTGGTGTCCCGTGATGCACCTGTGACGCAAAAGGGGGTACCCCATGAATAGACACTGCTGTCAAAATCTACATCTTGCAATTCATTTTCTATTGATAAATTCTTAAAGTGAACACAGTTGAAATGAAACCAAAAACTTCAACTTTAATTTTTAGCATAATGTGACACTTTTTGGCACCAGTACTGGAGAAACACTCATATATGAGGTAAAGATCATCTGTTTTTATGGCTCATGGTTAACAAAGGTGTAATGTGCCGCGATCAGGTATTCCCAGCATCTTTACAGCCCTCAGACAGCGCCGTTTGCGCTGGCTTGGACATGTTCGCTGGATAGAGGTCAAGCACATCTCGAAAGTCATTCTCTATGGACAACTTGCGACTGGCACAAGAAAAACTGGTCGCCCCCACCTCCGTATCATAGATGTAATAAAAGGTGACCTCAAATCATCGAACATCAATACTGACTATTGGGAAGACATAGCTCTAGACCGCAACAGATGGAGAGCGACAGTGACCAAGAAAGCTATGGACAGTGAAAGTACATGGGTCTCAGCTCATGAAGAAAAACGTACAATCCGAAAAACAGCCAGCTCCACTACCACTGAAGCAAAAGCTACCTTAACCTGTGCTAGTTGTGGACGGGAGTGTCTCTCCAAAATAGGGCTCCACAGTCGCATGAGGAAGTGTCCTCTGAGATGAACCATAGTTGTTCTACGACTGAAGGAGGCCAATGATGATGATGAATGTGGCCAGCACAATGACCAACCGCCTTTATTCATCAACGTGTCAGTAATCCATAAGAGTTGGGTGGACGAAGTCTTCACTGGATTTGAAGTTGTGACCCATGGGCTCAGGGGTAGTGGTGGCTGAGCGGTTTAAGCGCTCGGCTTCTAAATCTGGGGTCCTGGGTTGGAATCTCTGTGAAGACTGGGATTATGAATTTCTAGATTTTTAAGGCCCCCCTGAATCCATCCAACCGCAATGGGTACCTGACAATAGTTGGAGAAGGTAAAGGCGTTGGTCATTGTACTGGCCACATAACACTCTGCTTATTAACCATTGGCCAAAGAAACAGATAACCTTAACAACATCTGCCCCATAGATTGCAAGGTCTGAGAGAAAAACTTTACATCATCCCCCCCCCCCCCCCCCCCCCCCCCCCCCCCAGTTTTCTAAAAACATAACTATAAGTTAAACTAAACAGAACAACCAAAAATAAAAAAAAAACAGCTTTAACATGTACAAATGTATTGAAAGCGCCAAGACTTACTCTTGACTGGGTCATTTGTGCTATAATGGAATCTCCAATGAGAACCACTTCTGGCTCTTTCTCTTTGGCATCATGGAGGAAAGAATTGTGCTGAAGTGCAAAACAAATGTATACGTAATAGTATGTATCAAAAGTATGTACGGTATCAATAGTAGGCATGAATAGTATGTATCGTACACAAATACATTTGGCTACTGGAAATGCATGACAATGCAAGTTTCATTAATCATATATTAATGTCCTGTCATTTGGAAACTGTTATCCCTAAACTACTTATTTTTCATACACCTGTGACAAGACATTGTAAACAAAAACATAAACTTGTAAACTTTAAGTCTCTAGTTAAAATCAACTTTGAAATTTTTGTCATTACAATGACAATTCTATTAAGTTCTTACATTCTTTACAGCATACAATTTTAAAGATTTTAACTTTAAGTGAAATTTAATCTATTAAGCTTTGTGAGGTCAGTGTCAATTTTTAGTAGATCTAGAACTGCAATTATTAGAATGACTCCGGGTGGTGAATGAAGCATTTAAGGGCCATCAAACTCTGTTCTGGGCATTTCCCCACAGTTGGCTTATCTCCATCCAGCCTTCTTTGCTTCTTGTTAGACTGATCTCCTCCATGTTGCTTTTGACTTTTGAAGAAATCACAGAAATGGTCTCCCACCATTTATAGTTACACCAGTGGGTTCCAGTTCAGAGCCTGATTGTCATGAACACGTTCTTTAAATGTATTTCAAGAATGCCTCTATATCAGTGTTTTTCAAACTGTGTGCCGCTGAAGATTTGCAGGTGTGCCGCGGGAGTTTTCAGAACGCCACACGTGCAGCGTTACACAGGTCTGTCTACTATTAATTTTTTTTTTTTTTACGTTGTGATGACATCCCAATTTGCAACGACCAGTAATAGTAGTGGAGCGCTCCATAGTGACGGAAAGGGCTGTTAGCTATTCAGGTTAGGGAATTTTCAACTATACATATATTATTTTATTGACTAAAAGTTGGCCGCCTTAGCAGATGCACAGCAGTTCTTGAATAGGTAACGATAATAATAAGCGATGTGTTTCATGTAAATTTGTTAGGTGTATGCTAATAATAACAAATTATCAATAAGCCTTATTCATTGATATTCATGGAGAAATACGTTAGCAAGAATGAAACTGCAAAAGGGTTAAATGAAAAGCAAGGAACCAAACGAAGGTACAAAAATTACATTGGATATGGTTTCATATCTTCAGGACCTGTAGATGCTCCATTGCCATTCTGTCAGATCTGCAAAGCAACTCTGTCGAATGAAGCGCTTGTTCCAAGCAAATTGAAGAGACACTTGGAAACAAAATATCCATCTGTAAAAGCGCAACCGAAGAAATACTTTGAAAACATCAACACTCAACAAAATAAGAAGCTAAGAAACTTATGAAGTACCTGAAGCCGACATAAAAGGGATAAATTGCAAGTTATAAGGTTGCTCAGTTAGAAAAACGCAAGAGAGCACACACAGAGGCTGAATCAGTTATTGCACTAGCTTTAGCAATAGTTGTTGAAACTATCCTTGGACTCGATGCCTCCGAAAAAGTTTTTAAAAAGTTCCTTTGTCAAATGATACTATCTCACGCAGAATTGAAGACTTATCGTGAGATTTACAAGATCAAATCTGCGAACACTAAAACGTGACTGACGATGAAGTGTCTCTACTGTGGTCTCTTCAAGTTGATGAATCCACTGACATTAGCGGCAAAGCCCAGCTGCTAGATTTTATTCGGTTCATAGAGGATGAAAAATGTGTCAACAAATTCTTATTTTGAAAAAACTTACCAACTACAACCAAAGGCGAAGATATTTTCAAAGTGGTCAACGAAAACATTTTGCTCTTCAAACTACAGTGGAAAAACTGTGTCAGCGTTTGCACCTATGGCTGTCCTTCCATGCAGAAAAATAGAAAGGGATTCGTCACTGTCACAAATCTATCAATAGTGCTAATGTCGCAATCTAAGATGGTGCCAGATGTTACGATTATACTTGAGCTATATTGCACTATCAATGATTGTGATTGCCGAGGATCTTGAAATCGTCTTTTAATAAGATGATCGTATAGAAGTAGCTAGATCTAGTTGATAATTACGATCATTCAGAATGTTGCCAGTTGATAAGAGGATCATCTAGAAGTTGCCAATCGTTAAGTCGATTAAAGTATGTTACTATATTCAATGAAGAAACTTATCTTCGTCTAAAACAATTACTTTAATTCAGAACTTGAAAAAAGCTATTCAGAAATAATTACAATGGTTAAATGTACTTGAATAAAATAACTGACCTACACAATAATATAATTGAGTTCTAATACTAAGCTCTAGTACATGTTCTCTCTAACACGTTCCATACAAGACTGACTAAAAATCTAGAACCTTTCCCCGGGTAGAGTGTTGTCACATGTCTAACACCCCTCGTTGCAATGCCAACCAATAAATGCAGCTCAAAGTATAATAATTAATATTTCAAAACCAATCACATTTATTCGGACACATAGCCCTCCGTGTGATGGAATTTCCCGAGGTGGCTCAAGTTCTGCAGACGAGCTAAATATAGATACTGTGTACGTGACAGTCACTCTTGTGCGTCAAGAAAATCCAAATGTATTAGTTGTTCACTGCATGATCCTCGGAGAAGCTCTTGCCTTCAAATCTTTGCTGAAAGATTTGATGTCTGTTCTGGATCAAGTGATTGAAGTAGTAAACTTCATCAAATCTCGACCGCTTGCATATCAACTTTTCTCTCAGCTCTGTGAAGCAATGGATTCAGACTAAAAATTTCTCCTGTATAATACCAACGTTCACTGGCTCCCCAGGGGGAAAAGTGTTAAAGCGTGTCGTCCAACTCAAGGCTGAGCTGATTTCATTCTTGGAGGCTGAAAAAAAAACTTTGGATTTTCTATTCATGATGAGATCTGGTGGGTTAAGGAGACATTTCTCTCTGATTTATTTGACAAATTAAATTAACTGAATTTAAGTCTTCAAGGACCATCAAAAACCATCATCACTGCTTCCTCAAAACTGAAGTCATTTGGTGAAAAATTGTCTTTGTATCAAAGTAAGATCTCAAAAGGAATCTTCGACTGCTTTCCTACTTACAATGAATTAGCTTCAAATAAAGAAATCACCCCCGAAATTCTGGACACTTTGACACACCTGCAGTCAGCATTGCAGCATTACTTTCCAATAGTTGGAAGTAATGAGTATGGATGGGTCAGCTATCCATTTGGAAACAATGAAGCTACAAATATGACAACTGAAGAAGCAGAGCAGCTCATTGATTTAAAAAATGATGCGGTTCTTAAGTCAAGTTTTGCCGAGAAAAGCCTGGATGTGTTTTGGATTTCAATCAATAAGTTATATCCTGCAATCAGTTTAAAAGCAATCAAAATAATTCTTCTATTTGCATCTTCGTGGTTTTGTGAGTTTGGATTTTCAGCACTGACTGAAATCAAATCTAACAAAAGAGAGAGACTTCTTACAATAGACGATGACATGCGAGCTTGTTAGTCGACCCTGGAGCCACAATTAGATTATATTTGCTCTCAAAAACAGGCACACCCTTCACATTAAATGTAATACTTTAAAACAGGTTAAATCTTTTTTTTTTCTTTTTATTATAAAACAACTGTTGCTCTTCGTGGTGTGACGCGAAATTTTTGTAGTTTTTTTACTGTGCCGCCAGACAAAAAAGTTTGAGAAACACTGCTCTATATAGATATAGGTATGTGACAAAATTTTTAAAAACAAAAAAAAAAATAATATGATATCAGATTGTTAAAGTGCTTTTTCTGAGCTTTCCAATGATATATAGATTGTTGGTATAGGTGCAGCGAATAAATTAAAAAAAAAAATTTTTAACGCATTTTCACTTAACATTAAGTCAATGGAAATGATGACACCAGATTTTATGAAAATTGAAGGAAAATTGCTAATATTTTCACCAATTTTCAAAGCCCATTTAAAAACCATATATCAAAATAAAGCTCATAGTGTGCTTAATTGAAGTATGGTATTGTTTTCTAAAATTTATTTACAAAAAATTTTTTTATTTTTTTTTAACTAAGCCAATATGACATTGTTATTTTTAATTTATTAAATAAAACTTTAATTTATTTTTATTTTAAAATTTTATGAATAGTATAATATTAAACCACTTGTTCTGAGCTTTCCAATGATATATAGATTTTTGCTATAGGCTCAACGGTTAAAAATATATATAAAATTTTAACGCGTTTTCACTTATATTGTAAAGGGTTTTCTGAAAATGTGTAACAGTTCGCTAATTTTTACCTCACAGCTAAAAGCTTTGTATATATATAAAAAGATTAGGATGTGCTTAATAAAAGTATACTGGTTTTTTTTACATTTTGATTCTTTTGGGTGCAGGTGACAATTAAGTTCATTTAAGGTTTTGTCCCATACTGCACTTAATCTTACGATAGAAGCATGATTAACAGATGCCTGATCTGACATAGTGTTGGAAATATTTTTGATAATTTGATCATGGCAACTGGTAAACTCACTTTTATGAAAATCAGAATAAACGTAGGCTAAATTTTTTATAGATTCAATTAAGTGTTTTTCATAATCCTCTGCCCTCCCACCACTCAACTGATTTAAAGCTATAACAAAAGTATCAGTTGGAGTGGTGAGATGTACTGAGTTGACAAGTACACCTTCTTGGGTTGTGGCATCAAACCTAAGAGTTAGATGTGGTGTTTTCATGGCAACTTCAGAGGCTTGTAGGTCTGAAATAACACCAAGTTCTCTTACAAAGTTGTCTAATGAGGTTCTGTGAGGGACGCAATCAAGAAGAACACCCAATCTCTGTGATAAACTACTTACTATAGGGGAGATAGAAGAGGTTGGGGCTTGGTATAAAAGACAATTAAAAAACATTAATCTAGTCATTACATCATAAGTTGTTGTTTTTTTTTTAAGGGACCTAGCTTTATTTTCTTCTAATTCTTTAATTTCATCTTCAAGATGTAATTTATCACTTTGAAGGGATGTAATGATTGCGTCCCTCTCAGCAAGTTCTTTATTATATGATGATTTATTTTTATTAACAAGTTCATGGTGAGTTTTTTTGTGTGCTGGATGTTGTTTTTTACATTTGAAACATTTTCTTTTTAGAGATTGAATTTTAGATTCATGTAATTTACCTAGTAGATTTTTTATTCTTTCATTTTTTCTTTTTATAGATTGTCTTAGAGTTTTAATACAGGTTGGCAGGGAGTTGATTTGAGATTTTAATAAACATATTTTTTTTTCTATATTTACTTTTGTCTTCACTTCTTGCCTGTGACATTAAAGAAAGGCGTCTTTTTAATGTTCTTCTATGAGGGGTTAATTCATTATTGCTTCTTATAGTAATCTGATAATAGCTTATAATTAGGATGTGTTAAAGAAGAGTCCAGTAAACAATCATACAAAATTCTTGATAAGTCTTGATATTATATTTTAATGTAGATCTACATCAAGTAATTATTTAAACATTGAAGTAGCCTAGATTAAGAAAATAAAAAATAAATATTAAATGTATATATCTAATATACTGAGATATTTATATTTTAAAAACTGACACTAAAATTATATACAATCTTGAATAAGTATCACTAGTGATACTTGAAGTAATTTAATTATATAAATTTTAAAAAATCCACGAGTCATAAAGAAAAATAAGGTATTAAGGTCAATAGAGACAATTTTTAAATTGTCAATTACCATCATTTAGAATATAAAAAAAACTTATACAGGCCTAATTAGTCACTATTTAAAGTAAATTTATATATAAACCAATATAAAGATTTAGCATGATTTCTTTATTTCTTTTTCTTAAAAAAAAAAAATAATTCTAGATCTAGATACTCTTTTAATAGATCTAGATCTATATAAAGACAAACTAGACATATAATGTAAAGATAATTATATTCTATATAGCTACCCAGTATAGATATAACAAGACAGTGAATGCACCGCAAAGTTATATTAAAAATTTACTATAAATGGGAAGCGTGGTCAGGAGGCCAAGTGCGCTTGAACTTGGCTTGGCTACCTAGAAGGGGGCTCGAGGTTTAACACCCGACTTGGGCAGAGTTGTGTTTACTGAGCGGCTAAAGGCAGCACGGAAAACCAATTTCTAGATCTCCCCCCCCCCCCCCCCCCCACTGGTCCACAAATGAGATTGGACCAAAAGCGCTATAAGCATGAAAGTAGCACTATATAAAAGCTATAATAATAATATATAATATTGGTAGATGGCTGTCCGGCCATGAGGTTTGCGCACTGGACTGTCATTTAGACTTATCAATTGTCTACGGTTCAAACCATGCACGCTCATTTCCCATTGGAAAAGGAAGTATATTATCTTCAACTCTGAAGCAATATCCGAAACATGCAAACATTTTATTATGATTATACTCTGATTCATCTTGACCTGTTATATCTAAATTTGTAATATATACTATCTATTACTATTATAGATCTATATCTAGATGATGATTTAATCCACTCAAATTGATATAATACAATATGGATCATTGGATAATTTCCTATACTCTATATATTATATATATGATATATAATGATAATCATTATCATCACAAAAATCTTTTCATTTTAGCTTATATATCTAGATTTATTAATATTTGAGTAATAGTAAAATATATATATAATATAGTAATATTTGAGTTATTATATTATTATTATTCATCTTATTATTCTTAGTTAGAAACTTTAGTTTCCTATGTCTAGTCTATGGTCTATACTTAGTAGACTCTAGTTATAACTTATTTATTAGGTTTAGATCACTTTAGTTTCCTATGTCTATACTTAGACTCTTAGTTATAACTTATTAGGTTTAGATCATCATGACTCCTGATGATTGATTTAGAATCTAGATTTTAATATAAGATAATTAGATATATCATAAAATCATATACACTATAAAGATATAGAGTAGAGTATAATTAGATCTAGATCTATAGTATTATACTATTCTATACTGACTATGACTATACTGTAGATTTAGATCTATTAGATAATTAGTATTGGAGTATTGCTAATAAATAATTATTAATATGATGATATGTCTACTATACTATTAGTCTATTAGTAGTATTAGTATTAAGTATTAGTCTATAGTCTAGATCTAATAATTCATCTAATCTACACTTTAGAATAATGTACCTAGTATTGATCTTTCACTAAGTCAATACTATATATAGATTCAACTTTTTACTGAATAAACAATTTGATCTAGAATCTAGACCTATATCTAGTATTTAGATCTAAGATCTTCCATTCTCAAATTGAATGTTTACACCTGACTACGGGGCAAAATTGTATTTTTAATCATGTGATCAAATAATTTGTATTCGCCTTTTAACATATAACCTGTATGATTAAAAACTAAATAGGAGCATTTGTGCATTTTAAAACATATAAAAACCATATAAAATAAATGCACAAATGCATATTCTACACAATGAAATCAATTTCAATGAAACAAAATCACATAGTTGTATTTTTTTCAGCTAGAACTATACAATACGGCAAGGTTATGTCGATCTGTCCCATTGGACGCCATTTTGTAAACTAGCAACTCACGGTCACCTCACAGAAATCAAAATAGAATTAGATGTGCATTATATAGGATAGTTACTTTTCACTGATTGTATGGTTGCATTAATTAGCTACACAAAAAACAAAGCTTCTAAAGAACAAATTCAACCTACATTTTGTGGTAGTTCTGCAAAAATGACAAACTTTTATCGAGATTATGTAAAAAAAATTTTTTTACATCAAATATTTTTTTCTTGTCATTTTTTAAATTAATTATTTTAGAAAATATGTTCCCACTTCTAAAATAACAGTTGAAATCCTTTCTAACACAACTATTTATTTATTGTTAATTAAAAATCAATAGCACTATTACTTCAAATAAAAATAAAAGTTAAAAATGGCGGCACACTTTTCGCGCCACTCAAAATTAGTAAACATCCGGGGAATTTCGCATAGCTAATAGATATTGATATATATTTAAATCTAGACATCTAATAAAAGTCTAATGCCTGTCTATAGAATAGATATATCTAGATCTGGAACCTAGAGATCTAATTTGACAGCCCTAATCTAACAATGCCAACTATCATTAACTAGACTTAGACTGTCACTATGTGTATGTCCTATGACTATGTCAGGCTATGTATTGTCACTCTGCCCTTTACAGTACTCTATCTCTACTCTACTAGACTCATGTCTCTACAGTTTCTGTTTAGATCTATGAATAATCTAGATTGTATATATCTAGATTATAGATCAAAGTGTCTAGAATGGATTATAGAATCTAGAATGTAGATCACTATAAGTTATTTACCATACTCATCCATCGTCCATCTCCCTGCACATCCTCGACTGACTGAGGCTCGGCCGCTGGGTTAGCCATCTTACAAGATTACTTTACTTATTTTTTACTAGTCTAGATTTCGTCGTATCTAGAGCTAGCTAAGATAATAAGATCGAAAAACCCAGATAAAGAATAAATAGATGTATATAAAAGTTTATAACTACAATCATCTATTGTTGTCCCTATTTTTTGATGGTATCTTTCAAACAACGGAAGCGTCTCTTTATTTTATCATTTATTTATGCTAATTACAATGCTCGATTACTTTTACTTTGGTAATTGTAAAAGTAGGTTTATCAATGTCCAGAAGAGCTAAACATCGAATAAATTAATAAATTTAGGCCATATAATAATAAGGCTTGTCTTCTAGTCCGAAGATTAGTGAGGAATGCAGTATTTCCCGTTGCTGCGCAGCCCCAGCTGTGACCTACATATTTTGCCACATCCCAGGGCAAGCATAACCATAGGGCATATAATATATAGGTCTATGATATAGATCAGTGGTTCCCAAACTTTTTTTTGTCTTGTAGATCCCTTGCCATGTTTTCTGGTTTTCCAATGAGTCGATGAGTGAAAACAATATTTAATTTAAAGTTATAGAGATATATCCTTTTTTTTATTGATAAAGTTCAAATTTAATCCAATTAAAATAACAATTAATAAGTATGACTGGAATCAACAAATACACTGGAAATATATATATATATATATATATATATATATATATATATATATATATATATATATATATATATATAGGCCTATTATATTTTTTTGCTGGTTCATCATCCGTTGCTACGGATATTAAGTTTTATAAAGGAATTGTGTTGTTTTATGAAGTAGTCATTCAAACATTAAATATTAATTAATCAATTTGGCTTAAGTATTTTTGTCAAAGTTTTCGCAGAGAGTTTCTTGTGTATTTCTTGATCATTCACGTCTTGCTCAAATGTTGGGCCCGCGGAACTATTTTTACTAACAGGAGAAGGGGCAAATGCGAGTAACTGGCGCCTAAACCAGTAAGCTTCGGACAGGAGGGACTCATTAGCCTTGGTTTGCAACCCACCTAGCAGAGGGAAAACTGAATTCAAACCTCTGCCACCTTGCAGCTATACCCAGACATGGGAAGGGCTTCAGTGCGTCAAACCTGAGGAAAAATAAGGGAGTTTACACCACACAGCACTACACTCTGTCAGAGCCTGCTACGCCGCTGATCCCAGACTGTATATGTCGTTTGCAAAGAATTAAATAAGAGAGATCTTGTGGGTCTAGTCTGAACTTTATCTTTGAGACTAGAGTGAACGTTTTTCAAACATTTACCTTTTTTTATCATGGTGGCATCGTCTCAAATGAACCTCCATGTTAATTAGTTTCATATCGTCATAAAAAAGCACTTAGAAAACAGCTTGTTTGACAATGAAGGGATAAATCCAAATTTCAAATAATAAACGTTGTAAAATCTACATTTCTTTTGATAAAAATTATTTACACGTAGACACAATTAAGCTATTTAGATAAGTATTAAAATTTTAAATTAAATACAACAATCTAAGGTGCCAATCATTTATTAGTTTAAGAAATAATTACATTACTGTGATGTAAAAATTAAAGGCACGACCTGCTTAAATGAAATCCATTATCACAGATCCCTTGGGCATCTCATAGACCGCCAATTTATTGCTTCCCTTTCGTAGACCCCTTGGAAATTTTGTAGACCCATGGGGGTCTATATACACCACTTTGGGAATCACTGATATAGATCTAGGCTTATTTTCTAGGTTATAGATTTTTTAAAGAATCTAACAATGAATCTATTAAGAGTACAAAATAAATTAAAGTGTAAATACTAAATAGTTTAAATTTAACTAAAGAACTAGACAATCTTTAGCTTGAACAAAGTATACGTCTTCGGGATTGGTATTTTCGCATGCAGGGTATCATTGGACTAGTAGTATATTTACACATACGGTAAACCAGGATTTTTTCTTCGGGGGGGGGGGTGTAAAGAGTGTTCCATTTTCCCTTTAATCTAACATTCATTTTTTTTTTTATACTTTGAAATTACTAGTATGACCAAATAGCTAGTAATTGTTTTCCCAAAGATAAACAACAACTATCAAATTTCTAAGAAAATGGTTATAGCTGTTCTCGAGAACCGTGTCCAGATTCCAGGTTCCATTTAAGGGGAGATCATCCTTGTGTAGAAAATTATGTCTTTCGCTAAAAATTTTAAAATAACAACTAGCTCCAAAACCAACTATTTTTACGAAGCTTATATAAGCTCACTCTGTCTGTCTGGTAAAAAGTTTGTACACGTTATTTCTCCCACACCGAATCTCAGATCAAGCTGTGTCAGGGGGAGGTATGGCGAGAATGAATGAAATTTCACAATTATTTGTTTAATCTGACAAACAGGAATCAGTTTTAAAAAACCCAATTAGCTAATTAACTATTGGCAATTAATTTTTTGGGGCATTCAAATAAGTGAATTAGTTATGATATAATAGTATAAGTTGAAGTAGTCCTATTTATACATTATATGTCGCCGGTTTAAAGTTTGAAACTTCTATTTTCATAAGCACTTTCCAGGCACAGTGGTTACTGTGTTGGCTTGACGTTCAACTATTTTTTTTATAAATATTAAATGCATTAAAAAAAAAACATGGAGGCTCGAGTTTGAATTCAGACTCAAGTAACTTATTTTAAAACTTGCTTTCACAAGGTAACATGGATACTTTCTTCCATATACCATTACCCACTACTCGGACGCTAAAATGATTGGACCATAGCGCAATGAGAATGCTATAAACATGAAAGAATCGCTGAACAAATTAATGGATACAAATATTTCCAATAGTTATTGTTAGTCTATTGAACAAAAAAATAATTAGCCTACATTATATTATTGATTCGAAATAATTGAAGCTATTTGACCCAATATAAGCTTTGTTTTAAAGTATCTATTATAATTTTTATTTCGAATATGCATCGCAGGTATAACAGAAACAGCTGAAGATCAAGTTATAACAAAAAAAAAATATTATAATGAATTGTTTTAATTGCATTTGAAAATTGTTTATTTTAACAGTTTCTAAATTGATTACACGTTCAGCCACAAAACTCTACGATTCAGTTGGACATTCAATCGTTTGATAGTGGAAAGGAACTTCACGCATCCACTTCTTACCAATGGCGTAACCAGGGTGGGGAAAGGGGGGTCCAATTTTGAAAATTTGAGGGGGGCCCCAAATGAATGTAGAAAATTTGTTTTTACATTAAATATTACACTGTCCTCTCATGTCATGATGTCGAATGTCCAAATGTTGAGGCTCCTAAAGAGGTCAAGTCCCCCGGTCCCCTAATCCCTATCTATGCCACTGCTTTTTACTGTTATAAAACATGTTTCTGGTTCAGACATTGCGATCTATAGGGTAGATGATGGCAAGGTCATCTGTTTCATTGCCAACGGTTAACGAGCAGGGTGTCATGTGGCCAGCACAACGTCCAATTGCCTTTACTTTTTCCCCAACTAAAGTAAAGTACCCATTTGAGTTGGGTGGACACAGGGGCGCCCTAAAAATCCCCAAATTCAAAATCCCAGTCTTCACATAAATTCGAACTAAGGGCCCCAGATTCGGAAGCAAGCACTTAAATACTCCGCTACCGCGCTCCCTGTCTGCTTTATTTCAATTCTATTTTGTATTTTTGTGGGTAATTCGGCCCGTCATAAGAGTTTATGTAATTCATTTGGCCCCCGGTTTGAAAGCTATTGAACATCACTGTAATAGGGTATCAACATCTATTATGTTAGAGCGAAGTTTAAAAAGGGAAAGTATTATGCAAACACATAAAGGATTGTAATGTTCAGTTATTTCCCTTATAAAATAAAATGTTAGCTACCGTTGGACTGATTCCAAAACAATCCAATTTTGTCGAGAAAGCTCTTCGGTTCTTTGTTCGTTCTCCTCTACTTGCTTTGGATGTTCCTTCAGAATGGAACACAATCTAGTCCAAAGCTTCCCCTGGACGAATAGGGATGGCAGCGGGCAGGGTATGAACCCGAGACCATTGAGACGACAGAACGACAGTTCAGCGCGTATTTCGCACGACCAGGCAGCCATACTTTGCTCAATTAAGATTTGCCTCTGAGAGAGAGAGAGAGAGAGAGAGAGAATAAAATTAGGATTAATGAGATACATGTAGATCCCACTAGTATAGAGGAGGGAGTACATACAGACACTGTAACTGTTCCAGGCTTCAACGTGGCACACTCCTAGATACGCCCGTTAATAAAAAAAAAAGGGGGGGGGGGGGGAATCATTAACATTTGTAAAAAAAAAATAATTCCCCTGTTGTTTATCACAATAGCTTGTACATCGCAACGTGTTAGTACTATAACAGTCTAGCACTTCTTTACACAACGCCCTTTTAAGCCATAGCTTCTTTCTTCAATGGTCCCTCTGACCTGGTTTTGTTTTGTTTTTGTAAAATATTTGACATGTTTCTGATGTTCCTTCAGAGTTGAAGATAATTTACTTCCTAGTCCAAACCTCCCGCAGGACGACGGGGGATGGGAGCAGGCAGGGTTTGAACCCTCGACCGTCGATAAATCCGAACGACAGTCCAGCGCGCAAACCGCACGACCAGGCACATGTACAACTCTAGGCACATGAAAAGATACTCAGCGCC
The DNA here is from genome assembly GCA_030265305.1 of Biomphalaria pfeifferi. Classification (NCBI taxonomy): domain Eukaryota; kingdom Metazoa; phylum Mollusca; class Gastropoda; family Planorbidae; genus Biomphalaria; species Biomphalaria pfeifferi. Next base: position 121,377 of record JASAOG010000316.1, on the reverse strand, counting down.
TTGCCCTCGGCCTCGTTACTCTACTCAGAGAAATTTGAATGAAGGGGAGCGTTGAAAAACAAAAATTTAAAAAAATTAAAAACAAAACGGTTGCGATTAAATTAAACGAGCCTCCTTTAGTGGGAGGTCTACAAACAGAGAGGTTAATGAGACGAGGGCGGTATTTCTCGCTGAAGTCGTGTGATGTAATTTTTAAAAAATCATTTCATTGATAAAAAGACGTAAGCTAAATTAAATTTTAAAATGATTAAATACTTATGAAAACGATGACAGTCAAACCACAGTTTTCCCTTTATGGCCAGTTAGCTAGTGATTTTTTCCCCACTGTCAAATTTCTAGAAAAATCGTCAGAGCCCTTTTCGGTCCAGATTCCACCCATGACGAAAGTGCAAGCTATTAGTGTAAATTAAAAAACATGTTAGTGGTGATTGGTCTATGTTTCCTCATTCTACTCGCTTCTTGTAATGCTTCATTATTGCAAGGACTCTTGACAGTCAGCCAGTCTAGAAATTTACATTTGTATATATTATATATATATATATATATATATATATATATATATATATATATATATACATATATTATATACTTTATTTACATGAAACCAAAACAACAGTAATAAAACTAAATATACACACTACTAAACGATTGATCAACCCTACCGAACTGAACCTAACAAATAAAGCAGCTATTTGTCAGGACTACAGCCGTAAGCTACTACACAGAAATAATGGCAGCTGTACAGCCGCAATAAAACAACAGCTATAGGGCAACAGTAATAACTGCGGCAGACAGTTAGGCAGCCTAAAAAATGGCAGTTAGGCAGCCGACATAATGGCAGTTAGGCAGCCGAAATAATGGCAGTTAAGCAGTATTAACTGCGGCAGACAGTTTGGCAGACAGGCAGTAAGGCAAGAATTATAGCAGGCGGTTCCAGCTGAAATTAAACAACACACAATTAGCTTTATACAGGCACCACTGTCAGCACTGACCACTGGTCAAGACAAAAGAGAGCTCAACGTGGTTCCGGAGCTAGCTATAACTGGTCAGCGCGAACATATCGAAGAGCATGACGTCACGCTAATTATCTAAAACTAAACTGGACTACCAATTTCCCTAATTTGTACCTAGTCGTACACAACAATAAAATCTAGCAAATTACTAAAGACACGGACTACACAACATCATATACCAAATTAAACAGCATTAAAAAGAGAATTTTAAAATTTAAATCCTACAAAAATACAAAAAGGAAGATAAAAAGTTATTTCTATTCTAAACTCGGCCTCTATACCGTTTACAGACCTGCACATAAACTGATATTAAAAAATAACAACCAATCCAACGCTAATGCGAAAGGCAAAATAAGCAGAACTAACCAGGGACAAAAAAAAATAGGAAAAACATCCACAGCTCTAAGGCTAGTTAACTATTTTAAAAACTACTTTTCCTCTACGAGTAAAACACAAATAACAGAAAAAGACTAAAACTAGCAGAAAGTTATAAATAGTGGAAACTACAAAATACTCGCACTGAACTATAAAAATTAAAAAGGACACTAAATTACAAACATCATAGCCCTGGCCTATATAAATAATATAAATTAGATAAAATTAGGTCAAAAACTAAATCTAGGAGCGCCAGCTCACATATATTTCAAAATATTCTCGAAACTTACGCTTACATGACAGGGTGCGCAAAATGTTCAGGTATGTCTATTTATTTATTCGACTCCTTACTGAATACAAAGAAACATTTGAGTCAAGTGCGGGAATTCCCAATGAAGCCGTGTCACGTGATGTGTCCAAAAATATTTTCATTGATGAATAGGCGTAAGCCAAATTTAAATTTGTTAGATGATTAAAAGATTCGTTAAATTATAACGGTCAAACCAGAATGTTCAACATGTAGCTAGTAGTCCACCCCCCACCCCCAAGATTATATTATAGAATAGTCTTTAAAAAATTAAATTTGGCTTACGCCTATTCATCAATAAAATAAATTTCATTATACCTACATAAACTGTCGAATTTCTAGAAAAATCGTTAGGGCCTTTTTAGAAATGCACGCCCAAAGTCCACTAAAATGTTTCTCCTTCCATTCACACGTGAGGAGAATGCAAACTAGTTTTAGGAATCGCAATAAAAAGAAGATGTTTAAAAAACAAGATGTCATTTATCTCTGCAGATGCAAGGATGAGAAAGATCTCAATGGATTGTGTGCGCAGAGCTAGCTAGGAAGGATCACAGTGCTGGATAACGCAGGTGTAGGGCACGTGGAGATGAGACGAGTACTTCAAGCCTTTGCAATATTTCATTACTAGCAACATGTTTTTAAACTCAGGCTACAGATAATTTTGGAGTAAAATGCTCAGTGCAATACTTATGTTTAGTGAATAAACAAGTAAAATATATATTAAAAAAACTAGTCTACCCATCGCGTAGCATGCGTAGCTATTTTGCAGGGCCGGCCTTAGGCCACTGCTACCTATGCGACCGAAGTGCGCCCCGCACTTTCATAGGACCCGCGCTAATTCTAGGTGTAAATTATTAAATTAAAAGATTAAACGGAAAACAGATTCCCCGCGGCCTACTGATTTACCTGGAGCTCCTGGAAATCTCATGAAATTACATAATATACAAAAAAGTCCTGGAAAGTTCTGAGGTCAACTTTGGTCAACAATTCTCGTAGACAGATTGAAACATTTGGTGATTCATGCTATTGAGCATGATCTATGTAGGAAATATAATTTGTATGATGTACTGTATGACTTCGCTACACGCAAGGCTTGTAAAGTATTTCTGTACGTAGTAAAGAATGAATAAAATGCAAAGACGAATTTATTTTCTAATACAAACTCTTAATTTTCACTTATTATCCGTATCCCTACCCAAACTTGGCCCCGCGAAATCCATTTCGCATAGGGCCCCACAATGGTTAAGTCCGGCTCTGCTATTCAGTGATGGGTGAATACAGAGAATACTTGTTCTTCCCCCACCTCTTTTTTTTTTCGCTGCTAAAGTTACGTGGGGTAACTCTAGTGCGACTTACATAAAAAAAAGTGATCTTTCCATGACTTCTTGGTGTCAGGAATGGTTGAGCCATGAAGAGAATTATCTATAAAGATTGTTACAAAATTATGACAAATTAAATATTACAATACTTTTTGAAGAAAAAGATCACTTCATTGATTATAGAATTATGTGAGAATTAAAGTTATGTATGCAAAAACAATAATTACACTTAATTAATGGACCTAACTATATTTACTTTGATATCTAGTTTAAGACACATTAAATATTATGATAGTATTTGAACATAAAGTGCGACTCAGTTAAAAAAAAAAGGATTTATTACTTGTTCTGATATCAGCAAGAGGTGTGATGTTGTTACAATCAGAAAATCATTGACAAGTTACATAATAATAGGCAAACACACTTTTTTTTTTAAAGTTACATCACGGAGGGTCAAAATGACCTAACATCTCGACCCCGGGTGGGGAGGGTGGATAGCCCTTTAAAAGAGCTGGTACTAAAATCTTGACAAATGCCAAAACTCTGCAAAAAACATCAACAAAAAACTCTGATTAGTTAGCAGTAAATTAAATACCACACCAACAGCATTGTGAGAAACCAAACTTCTGTATGTTTGTGTCTGGGGGGGGGGGGGGAGAGGTGCAGATGACGCTGCACCTGTCAAGTTGTAAATTAGCATATTGGTTCTAAATAATCTCCTGTTGACGTCAGCAGTGTTTAGCAGTTGCAATTATCCGTGCAGCTGAGAATATCTTAGCCAGTGGCGTTCTTGGAAACTTAGAGATAAATATCAAGCCAAACAAAATGTGTGTACATGTGTTGTGTAGGTTTATATGAAGCAAACCATCGGCCTACATTGCTGATTGGTATTATCGAAAGAACAACTTTGTTGAGTGAGATGTGTATAGATACTTGAAAATGTAGCGTTAATTAGATCTAGTATTTGATCTCCATAATGGGCAAAGAAGGGCAAAGAAGGTCCTTTGCCGAAGGCAGGCGTTGACAACGAAACAAACATACTTAATTAGATCAACGACGGATAAAGGTTTTACCTGCGTTAGATATGGCAAAATATGTAGGTCGCAACTCGGTTTGCTTGGCCATGTGAAATACTGCACTCATCCTTAATCTTCGGAATCGAAGACATTGTCATATTATTATTAATATTGCCTTGGTGTGAAGTCACTTTTGTATTTTTACACTCAGTCTGTCATGAGTGAACATTTTTATGCATTAAAAAAAACAACAACAAACGAACATGTAAACATTCACCAAGATACCCCCCCCCCCTTCTTCTCACCCCCTCTCTCAACTGGTCCAGACAAGTGAAAGGATCATAGCGCAACGAGAAAGCTAAAAGCTAAACAAAATCAAAACTAATTAATACAATTACACTTAATATAAGATTTGTTTTATTTTAGAAAAAGGTTTTTTTTTTGGTTGCCATGGTGTCAAGTCACTTTGTAGTTTTACTGTACGTTAGAGTTGTCAGAGTTTCTGGTTTTATCTGTTCCCAGATTGTCAGACTGTTGTGTAGTAGTAGTGCTAGCTCAAGGATAGAATTCAACTCAGTATTGGAGTTGGATGCCAGTGTTCAGCTGATGTTGAAGAGAATTCTGGATATATGTGATATAAAATCAAGCCTGAACTCTACTTCTATATTGGTAAAACTGGCAACGAACAAAGTGGTATGATGCGAGTTTTATTTTTTTTTCTTTCTTTTTTTGTTGATGATTTTTCTATTTTGTTGCAGATGGGTAGGCTTCACTCTTCGCAAGCCTGCATCCAACATAACAAGGCAGGCTCTCACCTGGATTCCCCAAGGAAAGAGAAAGAGGGGATGACCCAGGAAGACATAGCGCCGCGATTTGGAAGCAGATGCCAACAAGACGGGCAAGACGTGAGAACAGTGGGAGAGACTCTACAGAAGGAAGCTGGTTGCCCCAGACGGGATCACAGGCAGAGACGAGACATGTTAGTGAAACTAGATCTGGATGTAGAATCAAACTGGACAATGTCTTTTCACTCAGAAAAATGATGTCGTCGGGAGTAAAATGAAACAAAAACAATTTTAAGAATAAATGAACTTAACTTTTCAATGTCAATTTGTTATTCAGATTAAATACTCAAAACACAAAGTTGTTATAAGAAATGAAAAGTTATCAACATATCATGGAATTCCAATAGTGATTCATGAATCATTAAAAAAATAATAATAAAATAAAATAAAGCATTCTGATATTTTAAAGATTTTTTTTAATAAATTAAACAAACAAAATATTTTTACTAAATTCCTTATGGAAAAAATCTAAACTTTTCTAAGAGAAATAGCTCCGAGCTTAATAATGTAGAAGTTATTTCCTTTATTCGATATAAAACAAAATAATTAATAACAAATAATTAATTGACTAATTGGAGAATTTTTGTTTAGAATTGATTCATGTTTCGCTAGGTTCAATCAATAATTGTTTAATGTTTCAACATGATCCGAGAATGGGTGTGGGAGAAATAACGTTTACAATTATCTAAGGGGACGAAATCTTACATATTTAGCCATATCTTTGAATACAGAAGGATTACTTTCCTTCGTTGGTATCAAACAAAATAATTAATTACCACTAATTTATTTTTTATTGTCTTTGCAAATGAATATTTGTGCAAAGTTTCAATTGATCCAAGAATAGGTGTGGGAGAAATAACTTGTACAAACTTTTTACCAGAGTGAGTTGATATATAAGCTTTGTCAAATAATATTTAACCTTCATTAGACCAATATTAAATTATGTATTCTCAAGAAAACATATAAAGCTACACCAGACGCTAAATAGTGCACTGGTGAGATGTATAGGAAATACATATTTACATTTCACTAGTAAAATCACTAAACTTTGATTGCCGCCCTGCAGGCTTTAGTCTCATTTCAGCTTAGCAACAAAGTGACGGACGTTTGGATTAAAAGTTGAAATTAAAATAGATCAAAATAAATTCATGTTCTTTTTACTATTATTATGTCAAGAACTAGGCCACGAAATTACCGACACCATTTATTTTCTTTTGTCTTGGAGAAATGTCACTTACCTTATTTTGAATGAGAAAGCTTTTTTTTTAATGAAAACAATTAAATTATTTGACATTGACAACTTGAGTTCTTCCTCATGGATAATCCCCAACGCCTCTGTTTTTTTTCCTCAAGATCTGATTTTGGAAACTGCTTGAGATAAGATAACTTTATTGGTCCAAACTAAAGGAAATTTCGTTGGACAATATTTTACCACCATGGGCGCCAGCAGGGAGGTGCGAGCGGGTGCACTAGCACCCCCCACCCTGGATTCTGAGTAGCCAAAGTCTAGCCACTTGTTTTCAATTAAAATCTAAGTAGCAACTGAACAAGTAGTACTTCCACCTCAGCATTACTAACTACAACAGTAACAAAATAGATGCAAACACGTACAACTTTCACGTATTCAGAATACACTCACACACACTCAGACAAACACTCAAAGAGAGAGAGAGAGAGAGAGAGAGAGGTCCTGCACTTTATGAATTAGGATTCTACGTACTACTAGGTGACAAGTAACTTTGAAATACCTTGACTGAAAGTGGGATAATGGATTTAAAAAAAAAAAATTCTGTTCTAGCCTTAATGGAGAGAAGATGACCACTTCGTCCAAGTGTGTTTTAACTGTGGTTTAATTGGGTGCAGGTTGTCTTTAAGAATTGTGTGTGTTTTGGCATCTTTGATGAAAAAGTTCTTCAAGAGATTTTTGAGTAATAAAGGAAGATTTTAAAATTAGTCTATTTAGTCGTTCATCTCATCTCTCGGTTCTGGGCGCTCAAACCGTACCTACATCTGCTCGGCATCTGCTTCTTAATCTCGACATTATGCACTTGTGGGTCGTCCATGTTTCTCTTTCTTTGGGGTCTCAGGTGAAGGTTTTTCTTGGATGCATGCTTGGGAAAGGTGTGGGCGCCAGCGACTCTTTAAAATATCTTCTGCAATGGGCTGCTGATTTGTTCTTTGACCATTGATACCATAGTCCAATCAGTTTATTGTCCAATCAGTTTATTGTCCAATCAGTTTATTGTCCAATCAGTTTATGGTCCAGCATTTAGGAAACAGCTCGATTTTCTTCTACAGTCCAATAAGGCGATCGATCAATTTCAACGTGGCAGACACTATCCAAGACAAGTGGAGACTTAAAGATTTGGCGTCAACTAAAACTTGTGCTGTATTTCAAGTGACAATGAGGATCATGCATTGACACAGGGCCGGATCTAAGTATGTGTAGGCCCCGGGCACGATTTTTGTGGAGGCCACTACAATTTTTCGAAAGCTTTAAAAAAGACTCACAAATGAATGACTATACTTCAGCATTGAGCATTCTATATTTTAGAAGAAATATTTAAGAAATATTCAATTTGTATATTTTAGTTTTAAAAAGTGTATATTTTTGAGTTTGTGGAGGGTTAGGCCCTTGGAAGACGTACTGTCGCAAATTCGTATCTGTATTTACTTATTCCAATCGTATACTTCTTATCACGACATTTTTGCCAGCCGTAAAAATGTGAAAGAAAATTTTAGAAAAAAAACAAATAACTTAAAGTTTCTGACCCGTCGAAATTTTGATATATTTTTATCTCTTTTGTGGAAGCTCCTTTCTTGTGGAGGTCCAGGGGCTGTAGCCATAATGGAATGGTAAGTAAGGTATCGGAATAGCAGTCAGATTCTTCAGAGAACGGTCTGACTCCATAATTATATTTGACAAAGATCAGATTAACCTTGCGGGTTATAGTGCTCCTTGTCTCGCATATTTAAAGAAACAATTTATTAAAAGGCATTTCAATGGATTATAAGCCTGACAGTTGAATTAACCCATCACGTATTTTTATGGAAAGAGACAGGACACACAATTTGTGTTCTCTAATTTTTGAATGGTCGACTGCCCAATGGTAACATAGTTATCGTCACTGGAGTTGGCCTTGTCTATTGTTGACCAAGTCACTTTGATTCCTGTCTAATCTCAGTCAGCTCTCTGGTCTTGTCAAGATCTAGTCTCATTTAATACTTTAGTAATGGGGAGGGGCTATTGGTGTGGGGTAATAATTTCCTTTTCATTTTCTTTACACACATAAAACACACACCATAAATATATATATATATCCGTTCAATTTATTGTTCTGCTGTTGGTTTTTGCCGGTGAACAATCTTTATATAAGCAATTTTTTTAAAAACGTATTTTTTTTTCACGTAGATATACTTTATTAATGGATCCCAGCGACTTTTATTGGGGAGGGTAGTTAAACCAATATAGAGCAAAACCTAACCCCTGACCCTCCCCCCTACTGGCTACGCCCATGGATTCTGCTGCTCTAAAAAAGAGACGTTATAAATGCAAGTTTTGGAGGCTTGGGGGGGGGGGGGGATGGGGAACCCGTCAAGAATCTGGGACAATTTTTTTTCAAATAGCATACTGCATTTTTTAAAGTTTCTGCTACAATTATGACGTGGTGTGTTTTGCCTTTTGTTTGATAAATGTAACAATAAAGATTTTAGAGGACTGCATCGAATTTTAGAGCAATACGCAATCCAAACTGGCATATTGGGCGACCTATGGGGCATGACATTAAGGCCATCTCTTTCCTCAGCCGACTGTTAAAGAGTAGGGTGTCATGAGGCCAGCACAACGACCAACCACCTTTAATCATTAAAGTTGGGTAGACTCAGAGGCGCCCTAAATGTCCCAAAATTCAAATCACAGTCTTCCCCTATTCAAACCCATGACCCCAGGCTCGGAAGCCAAGCGCTTAACCCCTCAGCCACCGCGCCCCCCTTTTTGCATCTATGTAAAGGAGCTTCTAGAATAGACAAGAAAGAACCAATATCTTCTACTGAAACGAAAAATCAACGCATATTTTTAACACCCTTGACAATTTCAGTTCTAATGAAAAATACAAGTAAAAAATCACTGACATCTATTTAGTACTTCACACATATTCAAGCTTTTGGTGTATCCTGTGATAACCAAAGTATTTTTAATAAACCAAAAATAGGCATTTGCAATTTTCCGCACTATAGATTTATCTCTGTAGCAGTTGCAAAAAATTAATTTATGTTATTTAGTTGGAAACACTAATCTTTGAATATGGCGCCCGTAACGCGGTTTATTTTGTCTCTATAGTTCTTTTCATTTTTCAATTGTTTTGCCACAGCATTTCTTCATTTCGCTTTATATTCTTTATCTCCCTTACCGAATGGGCTTGCTTACAGAAGGTAAACATGATATTAAGACTGAAAGCCTAAATAAAGTACAGATTACTGTGACTGACTCTTAGTATGCCAATCCCTAATATTGAAGTTCTTCAATTCTTGTCGAAAGCTCAACTTCTACCAGCACATTTTGGCTATCATTTTTTTCGCTTGCCAGTTGCTGTGACCAGTGAGGCAGCCTGAGGCTCAGCCATTTTCAAACTGGGGTTTCTTAGATCTATACTATTCCAAGGTTGTTAGCATAAATAGTTTTTATTAATACCATTTCTCCTTTATAAAGGAGCTGATAACCTTTTGATTTGCTTTCAATAATTCATGAATGCTAGATAAAAAACATGTTTACCCGCCCCTCCCCCCGAAAAAAAAACCCTGGTTTTGTGAATGTATAAATATACTCGGAGTATATTAAATTCTTAGCAATTAAGTTTGAATGTTCCTAAATGTCTATTTATTCCAATAACTATATTCCAGTCAGAACTTCATGTAACCTGGAAACAAGGTGGTCAGATGAACCTGGACGCTAATCTCAAAAACGGCTCTAACGATTTTCCTAGAAATTTAACAGTTGATGTATAATTGTATATCGCTGAGAATAAAAATGTCTATATGATGAAAATGTCAATAAATAATAAAACAATTTCAATTATACAAAGTAGCTCTGGTCAAATGGATAGAGACATCAAGCTGACGAGGCCAAAGTAGGCCTACAGGTTCAGAATATGTATTGACAGAAAAAAAAATAATTTTCATATATATTTTTTTAAAGTAGTATAATGGAGGTATTGTCTTTTAAAAAATGTTTTAAATTGTTCTCCTTGTTTATTTAACCGTAAATACATGCGAAACTAACTGTCGACGTCTGTGTGTTTAAGATAGAAGATTGTCTAGACATCCAGACCAAATTTAATTTTAGAAGATACTTTTTTTTTAAAACTATAGTAGTCGAACCAGAGGTTTCCCAGGGTGGCCAATTATCTAGTATTTATTTCCCTACGATATATATAAACTGTCAAACTTCTAGGAAAATCGTTAGAGCCGTTTTCGAGTTCCGTATCCACTTAGGTTTTTTATGCTCCCTTTTTGTTTCTTTTCGCTTAGAATTTGCAAGCTGATAATAGGAATTTAAATAATATATCAGAATCCAATGGAATCCAGTCACCGTGGTCTTATAATGTACTGTTCGCAAAAGTTTCAGGACGCTGGCTGGATATGGCCCACATCTTTGACTAATCTGTAAATGTCTTAAGAGTTGAGTCTAGGACTCTTCAAATTCTAGACAAACTGAAAGCCCATTCCGCCAGTCTGTTGGAACCATTGCTCTATAAGGGAGAGATCCAAGCAAATGTAAATATGTTTCATCGTTATTACCTTTGGATAGTATCCCAAAACTCTCTGGACTAGAGCGAGACCGGTCGTGAGAGTGTCTGACATAATTCTATGACTATTGTTGACACAGTTTGGCAAAACAACAATGATAAATAACAGCTAAGCAGTACAATTATATTTTGCACATGAATAACAAATTTACTTATTTTATAAACCAATCTACTTGGATAAATATTTGAAGCTTAAGCAGACATCTGAAGTAGAGCAGGAAGGTAGTGGAAACAGTGGAAATGAACTGAACCACATTGCCGTTAACGAGGCCGCACCAAGTAAGGCAAAATTACGTAAAAATGCTCCTGAATATTTACCGTACATACGATATATGTATGCATATATAAAAGTAAAGTAAAGATCCCCTTTCAGACCTTGTGGTCTATTGGTCTGATGATGTAAAGGTCAACTGTTTCTGTGGCCTACGGTTGACGAGGGTGTCATGTGGCCAGCACAACGACCAACCGCCTTTACTTTTCCACTACTAACGTAGAGCTGTGTGGCGCCCGAAGATCCCAAAATTTAAAAATCCCAGACTTCACCAGGATCCGAACCTCGGACAACGGTTTGGAAGCCAAGCGCTTTACCGCTCAGCCACCGCGCCTCTCTCTCTCTATATATATGGAGTCCTGAAGTGTAACGTCTCTACCCACCACACAATTTTTGGCCCGTGAATTCTATGAGCCCTTAAGAATATCCCCCCCCCCCCCCCCCACTTTGCATTGCTCGCCCATGAAACAGCGCAAACTAAACACTTCTTTCCACCATTTCATATTTCTATCTTACACACGCACTCACCTTTGACATTTGACTCGCAGCCGATTAAAATAACAACTAAGAATAGAATGATTCAGTGAGCCTGGGCTTTTTCCTCTTATATAAACAGATAAAGATACATTTAATATTACAGTTAGCAGGATGTTTACACATGGTCATTTTAAATCCATTGTACTTAATGTTATTTCATCAACTCATCATAACTATGCAGATGTCGTGAGCTATTGTTCCTTTTAGAAGTTTTAATTATATTTTGTTACGAGACAAATGTCTTTTTAAGTACGTACGTAATTTCAAACGCTTATTTAATTTGTCTTTTTGCCTACCACACTGTCTAAAAGCGAAGTATTTATGCCTTGAAAAAAGCGCCCGGTATTCCAAACATCACTCAGATTACAGATTGTTTGTTTACCCCAGCGAAGGGAATCAAGTGCGATTAGGTGTCTGTGTATGGGAGTGAGAGGGTGTGTGTGTGTGTGTATGAGAGTGGGGTTCTTGTGAATGAATATGATTCACTTATACATTTCTCTACGACACTTGTAATTCAAACGGCGCGCCCGTTTTACCGTTTGCCCGGCGTCTGTACTCTAAAGCTTCATCAAGGTAGACCTCGCAGTGTGCCTTGAATTCTGATCAGGCTTATTATGAGCATAAGACAAAAGAGGACCAACAGATTAAAAAGTTTGATTGACATGAACGAAATGCACTAAGCTTTTGGTAACGTTTCTTTTTCAGGAGGAGAAATGCTCAAGCAGATTAAACAGCCCCCATTGAGAGGTCATCAGATGACGAGGTTTTCGAAACTGATATATAACTCATCCACAGATATCCGTGGGTACACTTGACCTAACGTAAAATAACAGGGCACATATGGCACTCATGGCGTCAGAGGACGTGGTCCAGTTAGTAGTGCTAAGAATACACTTTTGATTCCGAGTTTCTGGTCAGGGAATCATTTCATCCCTCTATCCACCTACTCTTTTGGTTGAAGTAACTATCACATGACATATCGGAACTAGAATACCATAACAAATGGAACTGGGCCTCAAACCCCATATAGACTAGAATCTTGACAAAGCTTTTATCCACTCACTCTGTCTGGTAAAAAGTGTTATTTCTCTCACACACAATCTCGGATCAAGCTGAAATTTTGCACAACTATTTCTATTACATGCCAACACAAGAATTAATAAATAAATTTACCCAATTAGTCAATTAACTATTGGTAATTAATTATTTGGTTTGGTATCTCGAACAAGGGAGAGAAATTGTCATTGACTTATAAGGTGGTAAAAGTTGAACTAGTCTCCTTTTTAGAAAGAAAAGTTGTAAATATTAATAAATAACTATAAAACCTGTTTTCATAAGCAGCAACCCAGATACCCCTTTCTTTCTCCCCCCCCCACCCCTTTCCAACTAGTCCAGACAAATGATAGGATCATAGCTAAGTGAGAAAGCTAAAAGGATAACTGCTAAACACTGTCAAAAAAATTTAAACGCAAACTCTATGGCCACATGACAAGGTCCCCAGGGCCGCAAAGACCTTCCTTCATGGAACAGTAACAGGAAGAAGAAGAAAAAGCATGAAAAAAAAGAATTGGTAAAAATATTTCTAATCGCATTGATTTATTATTGTTAGTCTAGATCTGTTACAAATTTAATTACATGACTAATCCATACTAAATAATTGATATAAGCTTTGTATTTTTTTAAAGAATTGTTTTGTATTTTGCTTGTTTAATTTGAGATTCCTTTCCAGCTCAGTCGTGTTTGATGGACTCCCAAAGGCAACACCGAAACTTATCCACGGGACTTCATTGACATGTTGACAAAAGAGATTTGGCTGGAGGATATATTGAAGCATTTGCATTATAGATGCGTTATACAATAATATACAATAATAACAATAATAATAATAAAATGAAAACTGAAACTGAGAAACGAAAATCTAAGCTTATAGATTAAGCGAATATGAAAGCTATCTATTGTAACAGACACCATAATGTTATGTCATTCGAAGAGATAATGACAATTGACCTCGAACATACATTCAAAGCCCTAAGCATTACTAAGAGTATCCTTATTACCGCATACATGTCAAAGGGTAGTACTGCTGACGCCCCTGCAGACCTGCCACATTATCAGATTATTTCTAAGTGGACACTGTTAAAGGGAGAACAGTGAATTTTGTTTCCCTTTACCGAAGTTGGATTCTGGCAGTGCCAGAGAATATAAATTAATTCATATCCATTATAATAATAATATATTACAATAATAATCATAATTGTACTTACCAACGAAATTTACATTTCCGAAGATTGAATTTTTGTCATTCAGGCTTGTTTGGGAGGGTGTTAACTTTGTTTCGTTTATTTTACTACTAATTAAAGATATCAAAACATAAAAATAAGTAGGCCTATACTTACAATCCCTAATTGTAAGAGAATAAATGTATATAAATCAAATATTGAAATTCTTAGTAACTACAGAAAAGTTATTAACTACTACAATATTGTGTTACAACGGGTCAAAGTTCACTTTATTGTTTTATTACATTTTCTCTGTGTTCTTGTGAAATACGGATCTGCATTACACACAAGTGCAAATAGGTGACTCCCAAGATCTAGGATTTATATAGCGACATTTTCATCCAGTGGGACAATAAAATTTTTTAAAAAGGCAAAGTAACGGCACTATCTAATACTTTATAGCGCTAAAAAAATGAAAACCTAAAGGCACCCATGGTTGGGGGTGGGGGTGCATCTGTTTCGATAAGCCTACTACCGGCTTTATTCCCCCAACGTAGGCAGCCATTAGAGTTGGGTGGACAGAGGGGCCGTCCCTGTATATATCTCAGCAGGGATGGGATCTAATCCCAGTTCCTTAGACTACCAGTTGAGAAGTTAGATATTACAGTTACCACTTCATTAATCCGGAGAGGATCAGCCATGTATCTGACGGGCTTTTTAAAGTGAGGATTGGACTCCATAGCCTTCTTTAATTTTTTTTTTTTAGAAAATGACAAATATGCTTATTTTTTACAGCGATGGAGGAGCTATATAGAAGCAATAAAATAATGAGGGTGGGTAAAAGTTGGAATGTTCAAAGGCAGTGGCGTAGCTAGCAATTTGCCATCATTTTGGGGGCCGGGAGGAGTGACCTCTTTGGGAGCCCCTGCAATATTTAATATTTAATGTAAAAAACACTCATTTGCCCCCCCCCCCTCAATTGGGGACTAGGGGGGATTTTCGAATTTTTCCCTCCCTCCGGCTCCCCCACCCTAGCTACGCCTCTGTTCAATGTGTTATTAACGTTGATGTTTGTTTTGTTTTTTTGTTTTTAACATTTTGAACAAGTAAAAAAAGTAAAAGCACTTCTTTCAGACATTATTATATATGGGGCAGATGATGTAAAGATCAACTGTTTCTGTGGCCCACATTAATTAAATTTAAAACCATTCTAGTTAAATTAAATAAATAATAAATAAAAAAAGGTCAAGAAATATGAACCTTGAAGGAGAAAAAAAAACAGTTCTAAAACCTCTCTCATGACAGAAAAGCGTATGGATACATTATATTCCTACGCCCTTCTCACAGTTCAACGCGCACCGACATATAAACATTTCTGTCAACCTCTTCTCTAGGAGGCTGAAAAATGACATTGATAAAAAAAAGAGACATCAGAAGTAACTTGAAAAATTATTTGCATTGTAAACGCGTTTAACCCCCACAATACATATGTAGATAATAACGGCAATACTGGAGAAAAAAAAAGGCGCATAAAAATCTAGAACTTCATGATACTCCTCAGCTTATTGGCCGCTTTAAGGAAGTATATTTCTTTTTTTACAAAATCAAATCTTACTTTTTATCAAATGATATAGTATTCAAAGCATGTACTGGATACTAAATAGCTAACAAAGTTATATCAAATTAAATCAAATACTAAATGCATACTTAAAGCTCCCTTTCAGACCTTGCGATCTATGGAACAGACTGATGATGTAAATGTCATCTGTTTCTGTGGCCCACAGTTAACGTAGGTGACGTGTAGCTAGTACAACGACTAACCGGCTTTGCATTTTCCCAACTAGTGTCAGGTACCCATTAGGGCTGAAAGGACTCAAAGGCTCTTTAAAGATCCAGAAATTAAAAATTCCAGTCTTCACCACGATTCGAAACCCGATCGCTCAGTTGGGAGGCCAAGTTTTACCACTCAGTCACAGCACCTAGAAAAGCCTACTTAAGTTACATATGTTTAAAAGAAAAGTTGTGTCTAAACTTTGAATTGTGACAATAGTCTCCAAAAGGAATTTTACTATTACTAATTAATAAGATAAATACAATTGTTATTTCCCTTGTGTATTATGCATGAAGGACTTAAATGAAAAATATTTCTTTAATAATTTTGAAAGTAACGAACCGATGTTTCAGAACATGAAATAAATTTAATTGGTTTCTCTGAAAGAGTTCAGCTCTGAAGTCACACTATAAGCTCATGGAACTTGTCAAAATGAAGTCTTCAGACTTTGGACAATGAGTTAATAGAAGGAATTGAAAAAGAAATAAAAATGTACGCGGTTCATTCCCATGACCATCAAAGCAAAGTGATCATTTGTTTTTAAATAAAATAATACACAAAGATTATATTTAAAAAATCTGATCTTGAATACACTTTATTTATTTTGAGTTGTTTCCGACATGCAAATCCATCAATAGCGAGCTTTTTGGTGTATCCGGTGCATAGAATACGGAAATATTGATAAGCAAAGTATTTCAATAAATCATTTAAGAGTTTTTCTGCAATATTCTGCGCTGTGGAATAAAAATTTGTAAGTTCCCTCCCTTGTAGCACAATTTTTTAAAAGTAATTCATAGTTGGCAATGGTGATAATCTCAGTACGGCGTCCTTGACATTGTATATTTGTTTCATTCATTTGTAAATCTCTCCCAGTCTTACTTTTAAAAAAAATTTTGGTTGCTTTCTTTTTTCTCTCTCACTGAATTTTATTGCTTAAAAATAATGTAACCCTAGACCAGGCCACTGTGATTAACTTATAGTTTGAAATTCCCACCCCCCTCCCATTTAAACAAAGATATTTTTTTTCGGCAAAAATAGAATCTAGTTGTTGTAAAAAGATTATGTTGGAAAAGAATAAAAGTAATTAAAAAATAAAATCAGTTTTCTTATTACTAATGAATGTAAAAAAAACAACTGCAGGGTGTAGAAATAGTATTATATGTATTATCAAGCCTAATTAGACTCTGTTACATATAAACAAAGATTTAAGCATAGGGTCACAGAACATAGCACGCCATTCTATTATGTTTATAGTTCTACATGTTTCGTCGCTGGACTTACATTTGAGACCCAAAGAAAAACTTGTAGACAAAGAAAGGCGCAGACGGCGAAAAGAAAATTTAAATGAAATCCCAAGCGGACGACGCCTCTGTCTGCATTAGATCGAGACCATTCGTTGAAGAAGGCCTCAATACTCACTTGCAACGTCACAACCTGTGGGCAAATTAGACCAATAGCTTGTTGCTACGTCGTACAGACCTGTGACGTGGCAACAGGCTATTGGTCTAAACTGCCAAGCGGTTGCGACATTGCAGGTCAGTGTTAAGCCTACGATGATGATGGGTCTCGATTAGATGCGCAAAAAAATATGTAGGTCGAAACAGGGTCAGTGTAGCCATGTGAAAACTTGCACTCAGACTCAAGCTTCGGACTCGAAGACATTACCTTAGAACTACTTCGTCAAGACTCAGTAGTTTGTGTAAGACTGTTCTACTGTAACCATATAATACATCGTTCATCTGGACGACAATTTTCCGGAACGTCCAATATCCGGAATGTCTTTATTTTTTTATCTGGGCAAGCTACCCTGACACATAGTGGCGCCCGGGTGGAAACGATCGTAGGAGGAAACGATTAGGCTAAAGGGTAGCAAAACAAGATTCCAGTGGGGTTGCCTAAGGAGGTGCGAGAGCATCCTCATTGCACTGCGCGGAGTTGTAAAAAGCTCCCACAACTTTGTCACAATCCAGGCGCTGTTCCTCAAAGGGCCGTTACATAAATGGCGTGTCCGCACGGTTTAGCCTGGTATAGAAAAGGAAAATGGCGGGGGTCTTAGTGTACGCGGCCTCTTGCCACGAGTCTCACCCACCCGCCAGTCAGAACGTGTACACTGTTCTCATTCAGGCCGGTGAGAGGGAGCTCTTGTTCACATTTGTTGGCCTAGAGTTCCAAGAGCCGAAGGCTCAACTCTACCTGACAGTTTCAAGAAGAAGAAGATTTTGTAGTTGTTTTATAGTACGGTATCTAGATCTAATGGTCTTTCTGATGTGCAACGAAAGATCAGTGATTATTTCTCTCATTAATGGGAGGCTACTACGTGTAAAGCTTTGTTCCCTGCATATTTTACTTGAATTCTATGTTTTACATACGGCCAAACCCGAATTAAAGGGCAGGCAGGCGGGGGATACAACACCAGATCCTCCACAAGAAAGGGGCCTCCACAATAGAAATAAAAAATATATCAGATTTTCGATGAGTAAAAAAACTGAAATTATTTTTTTCTAACATTTATTTCTCATTTTTACGGCTGACAAAAAAAAAGTTGCGATTTAGAAGTATACGCTTGTAACATGATTGGACTTAGGCAGTGCGTCTACCAAGGGCCTTATCGTCAACACACTCAAAAATATACTGTTTTTAAAACTCAAATAAGCATATTGATTTTTTTTTAATGGAAATCGGGTAAAAAATATATCAAATTTCTTTCTTCTAAAATACAGCTTGCCTTTTGAATATCAATATTTTCATTAATTAGTGAATCTTTATTAAAGCTTAGGGGCCTCCATATAGCTCTATATCCGGCCCTGCGTATGGCACGATAGAACCATATGAATTTTCTTTTTATTGTTGGTGAAATGGTTATTCGTATTGTTGTAACATCATGCACACATTTGCACACACACATCCCAGAACCGAACCCTGACAAGTTGGAACCCTTTGCAAATGAGTGATGTAGACCTCATAATCACTAATTGAAAATATCTCACTTGGGTTCCACTCTAGTCTTACAGCAGCTAGAGGCCGTCATGCGTTTTCCTGAGTCTTATATCAGCTAGAGGCCGCCATGCGTTTTCCTGTTTTCTGAGCAGCGGAAAACCGAGAGGCCCCTCTGCCCCCAATACCCAATGTGGATCTAGAATATACATCTTTGGTCTGCGCCTGTCCTGTACTAATGTGTAGTGGACTGACTTGTGTGCACTAATACACGCAAGTTGTGTTGAGGAGTAGGTTGTATTCTGTTTAGATGTTAGTTAATTAGCATAATTAATCTTGCAAATCTTCATTAAAAGGTGCACATGTTAGTTAAAAATATGCCAATGGCGCCCCAAAAGTTGGCGGCGAGTGGGCGTATGAATGAGAACGCTACCATGTTGAAGTCTTTATTAAAAGATTTGGATTTTCTTTTGTTCTCCTTGTAAGTGGGTCTCAGTGAAGCTCTGGGTTAGCTGAATACAGGAACGAAATAGTGGAGTGGGGGGGGGGGGGGGGCAGGGGCCGTGGTGCAGTTTGCCCAGTCGAAGGGGATAAGTAGGTTGTGTGACCTGCAAGTGGGGAGAGGGAGAGAGGATGCGTGACCAGAGCCAAAAGTCTCACCTGACAAAGATTACTCCAGGTCATGGCTGGATTACCCATAATGCTTCAAATTATGCCTGGTTAATTGTTTCCAAGACTCTTGCAGAGCTGACATATTTCACTGTCTTCACCTGGAGCTTCAAGGTAGATGGAGGGAAAGAGTTGGGAGGGGGGGGGGAGAGGCTCATGACATATGTGGTGCAGAGGGAGGAGAGAGAGAGAGAGAGAGAGAGAGAGAAAGCGAGTTTCTTTTTAAAGATGAAGATAAAGAAGAGCGCATCGAGAGTGAAAGATAGAAAGATAGAAAGAAATGAAAAGAGTGAGATAAATAATAAGAAAGAAGAACGAAAGAGAAAGGGGGCGGAAAGAGGGATCGAAGGCTTGAGAGAGAAGAGAAAATGAAGAGAAAGTTGAAAGACAGTAAAGAGAAAGTGAGGAGAAAGAGAAGAGACAGTGAAAAGTCAGCGAAGAGAAAGAAAATAGGAATAGAAAGAATGAGAACGAGAGAGTGATATAAATATTGGCACGACAATGATGAGTTATAGAAGAGAGAGAGAGAAAGAGACTGACAGATATAAAGTACAAGGGATAGAGAGAGAGAGAAAGAGACTGACATATAAAGTACAAAGGACAGAGAGAGAGAGAGAGACTGACAGATATAAAGTACAAATTACAGAGAGAGACAGAGAGAGAGAGAGAGACTGACAGATATAAAGTGCAAGGGACAGAGAGAGAGACAGAGAGAGAGAGAGAGAGAGACTGACAGATATAAAGTACAAAGGACAGAGAGAGAGAGAGAGAGAGAGACTGACAGATATAAAGTACAAGGGAGAGAGAGAGAGAGAGAGAGAGAGAAAGAGCACCAAGAAAGAAAGAAATGCGTTGACATCTGATGGATGTTGTATCTTGAACTCATCACAAGATCCTCTCTTTATTCACACATTAACCACAATAATGGTGGTTGTGGGAAAGAGAGATAATGGATAGGAAAGGAGAGGGGGGGACTCTAACTTAATAATAATAATAATTATAAAAAAAAAGCAAGATAACTGGCTCATTACCAGCAGACTTTTATTTCAAGATTTTAAGATTTTAGAAAGACAGGTTTGTGAAACTCGGACGCCTTGCTCTTATGATATATAGAGCTAAGGAAAAAAAACAAAAAAAAACAAGCAAAAACAAAAATAATACATAAAAAAAAAATTATCTAAGGGAAAGAGCCTCCGTACATTTGTGTACATCAAGAGGTGGCAGGTTTTAACTCCGTTTCTGCTATATAATATAAAATTTAATTAATAACTACCAGTTGATAAACCAATTTTTTTTCAAAAATTGATTCGTGTGTTGTCCTAACCAGTAAATAGTTGTGCAAAGTCTCAACTTGATCCTAGAATCGGAGCGGGAGAAAATAAATGCTTAAACTTTTACCTGACAGACAGACAGAGAGACAGACAGACTTAATAAGAGCTTTGTAAAAACGAAATCAAAACTTTATTTATTTATTAATTGGAACATTATTTAACAAATTTAACTCAGCCACTCCAATTTCAGGACAAATATTTTAAAACATTTCTTGTATGAGCCAACGTCAGCCCTCCTCCAAACCCCCCCCCCCCCCTTTCACTTTTATTGTGTGGTGCCAAATAGTTTCTTTGTTGTTTTTTGTAAACCATTGCTAATGAAATATTTACTATTGCTGTTGTATTGCTACCACATACTGTCTTGGTACCATGTACTGTCTTGCTATTACACTGTCTTGTTACCACATACTGTCTCGATACCACATACTGTCTCGATACCACATACTGTCTTGCTACCACATATTGTACTTGACTAACTCATCTAACTTATTTTGACTAAACTTGTTCAACTTTTTTAAACTCTCGATCTATCCTACGACCTTAGTTCCTCATACATAACTCGTGTTCACTATTTACATTTTCACGCTCTATATTCATATAATTCACTAAAGCACGATAAGTGAACTTTTTTGTCTGTGACATATAAAATGGGAATACAAAAAAAAACAACATTGGTGCTCTATCTTAGACCATTGACTTCTAATACTGAAATCAAAAGCGTCTTGTAGTTTTACATTTCTGTCAGACTGTCACTATGGTATTCTGAGGCCAGCGTAAAGATCAAGCACCTGAATATTTTCCTAATTTAATCTCAGGTACCCATTTTATTAGTGTGTACTCAGTGACGTAAAATACAATAAAAAATATCCTCTTTGACTGAGATTTTAACTTTGAAGAAGATTTTAGACAATAATATATTATCCATTTTGGGCAACATTTGCGATTAGGCCTGATATCACGGGCTAGATATAGACCATGGGCCGTAGTTTGTACATCACTGTTCTATGACACATACTCTTTCTTTCTAAGTGCCACGAAAGCATGGAACAAGATGTCTGAATGAAAGTTAAAGACTTGTAGAGTTAAATTAACATGAACGAGGAACTAAACACATAAAACACGTAGGAATTATTTGGAGATTTTGATGTATGAAGGTCGGTCCATGAATATCAATCAGGCCTTTCCAGTTTTAAAAATACGAAAGCAAAGATAAGAAGTATTCGAAAAACAAAAACATAAAATAATTTTTGGAAACTTTTCAGCGCCGTAGAATCAAATTTCTAAGCTCATTCACTTGAAAGAAAGAGTATGTGTCATAGCTTCTATTATAAAGCTCTGCCTGATCAAAAGTTTGTACACATTATTTCTCCCACACCAATTCTCGTATCAAGTTAAAACATTGCATATTTATTCATTGGCATAGACAAGGGAACAGTGCCAGGAAAAGAAGAAGAGGCAGACAGAAAAAGCCATGGGAGGACAACATTAAAGAATGGACGGGCCTGCCATGGAGAGAGGTTCTAAACAAGGCAAAAAAAAAGGGAGGAATGGAGAAAGACGATCGACAAATCTTGCCTGGTGCTCCAACGGTCCAACAGACTAAGGGATAGGTAAAGGTAAGGTAATAGACAAGACATGAATCAACACAAAAAAATATTGACCAATTAATCAATTAATTACTTGTGATTATTTTGTATGATTCCAAAAAGAGAAATAATATCTTTAATATTCAATTATTTTGTTTAATACCAACTAGGGAATTTGATCTATTAGTATTCACAGATACGGCTAAATATGTAGAATTTCGTCGTCATAAATTATTGAACACGCTATTTCTCTCACACCCATTCTCGGATCAAGTTGAAACTTAAACAATTAATTGTTGTACCTAACAAAATGTGAATCATTAAAAAATTAACCAATTAGTAAATTAATTATTGATAAATTAATTATTTTATTTGAAATCGAATACGGGAAATAACTTCTACATTATTGAGAGATATAATTGTAAATGCGGAGTTCCTTCCTTAGATATGCTTTGATTTGTAAAACAAACTAAAAAATGATTTTTTATATTTTGGTTGTTTATTTTTAATGAACTTTCAATTTGGCTGACTAGACTTTTTTTTTTTTCAGCATCTCTCCAAATCATCCCAGTTTCATTTTGCTAATTTTTTCTTTAGGTTTTATTCTATCGCTACCGCATTTCTTCACATCGTTTTCTCTTCTTGACCTATGACTAAATTGTATTGAGTAGAGAACGTAAACGGGATGTTAACAAATGAAAGTCTGAGCAAAGAGCAGATTACTGTGATGAACTTTTTGTTGTAAACGAAATTTCTCAGTTGTAGTAAACTACTTCATATAAAGTAAAGTCTGCACCTCATAAGATAAGAACAAGAACAAGGTTACAGAGACAGTTTGTGTGGACACTTGAACTTAAAATGGGCCCCCCGAAGTGGTCCACCTAAAGACAGACGGACAGATCTTGAAATTGGTAGAGGATAGAAGATTTATTATCTAAAAAAAAAAGTTTCAACTGGGTTTTGGACCTTCTGCCTGTTAGGCAAATGTGATAACCACTACAGTACGGATAAACAAATATTTAAATGTACAATATATTTGAAATCTTTCCTTATACTTTCAGTTTGATACACATTAGACATTGATCTAGCTAGATCTAGACCTAGTTTTAGATCTAAATCTAGATTCAAGATCTAAGTCTAAGCCTAGACCTTAGTTGAAATTTTTTTTGTACCAATGCGCGAATCTATGAATGAAGCTTGATTTATTAATGAAGAAGCTTGAGAACTTTTAATAAGACTTACTTCCCCTGAAGTTTTTCATTGAAAAGTGGTGTAATTTTTAAAAAAAATCTGCTTGCATATATAATTTTAAAAAATTAGATGTTTCACTTTCGTAAAAGAAAAAAGTAGCCGTTACATCAGAACTTTGAATTATCTAAATATCAAGATGTCCTATTTTCATTTTCTCTTCTAGTTTCTGATATATAAACAGGACGGACAGAAAGACGGACGGACAGACAGACAGACAGGCCGCACAAAACTAATAGCGTCTTTTCCCCTTTCGGAGGGCGCTAATAAAATATTAGTTCATCTTTTTCCCAATTATTTTTGGTCTTGTGTAGAGCAACAAAGATGTTTGCATCTTGTTCTAGAAGCACCATGCTATCTACCATCTTTCAATCACTTGGTACTATTTCTGGTAACGTTTCTGTTTGCGATAACCTACAATGACGCTGAGGCTATTGAGGATTCCAGAAGAACGCTTCTGATTGCACATAAAGATTGTGTGCTTACCAATCATCGTTGTTTAGGATTGTTCCGCCCCTGCCTCATTCCTTCTCACTTATAAACATTCCAGAAATAGTTGAATATTATTTTGCTGCAAAGCTAAGTGTTAACGGCTTGACGTGGCCATAAAATAACGACAATCTTTCATCTTTAAGTCAAGTTTGTGTTGATTATTTTTGGGTTTAAAATATAATATAGCAACACTTTGTAGACGCATTTAACATTCATTAGAAATCGTGCATGCTCCTTGCTTCACCCTCCTCTCGAATTGTGAAATAATAAATATCATTCAATTTTTCTTAGATCGCAAGATCTGAAAAGGGAACATTATTTATTTTTAATTTTTATTTTGTAACAACAGATCCATTTTTATTCGACTTGGAAAAGTTAGGTCACTGATTAACATGCAGGTCAAGGACTTGGAAAAGTTAGGTCACTGATTAACATGCAGGTCAAGGACTTGGAAAAGTTAGATCACTGATTAACATGCAGGACAAGGGATGATGACGACTTCAAAAGCTTTGTAATAAAAAGTTCTCTGACCAGTAATCTGAAATGTCTCTAGTGCGTTTATAGCTAAAAAATATGTATCCTAGCCAAAGCAGTAGAAGCAGTCTTCCATTCATTCTTAGCGCAAGGTTTTTTTTCGTACCCAGATCTGGGGTTATTCTACCTTGAAACAAACATCTGACAGACGTAACTGAGGTCAGAATGCCTCTTACCTATATAACTCTTTCCCACGCTACTTCATTCATAACACGTTTACCTTAAAATGTTTTTATTTACTTTAAAACAAAAATGTGCAGATGTTGTTCTCTTCAGTTCCCCCTCCCTCTTCGTTTGTTTGATTTTTGGCAGCCATACTTGAAAAAAAAACTTCTTAAGTTCCTGTTCATTCATTCATCATTCTAGAATTACTCACACACTCTAGCAGAAGTTGTTTCCTTTTTGCCTTCTTCTTTCTTTTTTTGTTTAGTTTTAACTGAAGACGATTGTGTGTCTGAGGGGCATGAACTGCTTGCTTACCAATTAAGGAGATTGAAGTTCGAATCCCGACTCGAGTTGAATTGAAAGTAACGAAACAAAACCAACTCTTATAAACTGCCCCCCCCCCCCCCAAATAGGTCCACAAAAGAGATTGTAGCAGGGCGGACTGTGCAGCAAATAGTATGGACGGTGCTCTCTACAAGAGTAATTGTAAAACATGTATCTTTTTTTTTTCCTATACAAAATAAAATAACCTTACTTATTGTCTACCAACTGTATAACGAATGAAGGCTACTAAAATAATAGTAACCATAGTAATAATAATAATAATAAGGCTTGTCTTCGAGTCCGAAGATTAATGAGGAATGCAATATTTCCAGTGGCTACGTAGCCCCAGCTGTAATCTACATATTTTGCAACATTCAAGGCAAGCATAACCATTGTCCGCCGATGGTCGATTAAGATTTACTTTTCGACGTCTGCATCTGTCCTCGGCAGCGTATTTTCTTATTTAAATACACAATAAGCATAACTTGGAAAAAATAATTTAATGACACCAGAGTTTTCTGAAGTTTGTCACGTTCGGATTGGCTAAATAGATTCTGAGGTAACTAGGGGTAAGATCGTCAGTGAGAAAAGAGAGTTGAAGTTAGAATGGAAATGACAGCGGGACAAAAGGACTTGTGTTTAATGTAGTTTTAATGTAAGCTCTAGTTTGTTTCCATTGTTTAATATGTTTTTGCATTGGAATTGAAAGCTGTATATATTGTCAATGCAAATTAAGTTCATTTTTATTTTCAAACAAATTTGTTCATGACATAAAGAGAGAGAAAAAGAGCGAGAGAGAGAGAAAGAGCGAGAGAGAGAGAAAGAGAGAGCGAGAGAGAGAGAGAAAGAGAGAGCGAGAGAGAGAGAAAGAGAGAGAGTGAAGATGTCATTGTGATGGTAACCTAGACCGTTGGTCTAACAAGTTGCTTCAGAAGGCTGCTGTGAGAATTGTCAGGGTGGGATTTCAGATTAGCTAGGGTATGATATGATATTACGGTCCCGTATCCCCAGCCTGAACAGAGTAACACAAGAACCTAAAGATAATAGCATGTAAACTACAAACATTGCATAACAGTTATTCAACTGAACATTTAGTGAATAACAGTTGGAACAATATTTAATTAAACTAAATTGTAAGTTTCAACATATTTGCATGTACATCAATATCAGTGAAGTTAGCATTTGATACTAATTAGTCTAATATCACACCAACAGGTTTACGTAACACACCTTCACACTCACACTCCATCTCGGTGCCCAACAGAAGCTCAACTCCCTACACCTCAACACCGATAGTTGCTACATAACTCCAAGGGCAGAAAGACGACACACTTTCCCATAGCCCAAACCTAACACCCTGAAACGAAAAGAAAACCTAGATCTAGCGCTGCCGCTACAAGAAAAAACTTTTCAATAGCGACACCCGTACCGAAAGATCAGCGTACTTAATAAAACTATGTACTTACGTACCCTTACAAGGGGAACCAAAAAACCAGCTACCCAGCTCACAAAATTAGCTCTCTCTCTCTTGCGGAAACTAAGGATGACGTAAACACACACACACACACACAATATTCTAGACAACAAAACGCACAATAAACTACTTCCTATACGCTGAAACACCAATATTAAATGCTAAGAAAAACTTCAAACGCGCACGACAAGAATGAGTTGTAGGTCCACAGGAAGTAAAATTAATTGTCAAATAAGTCATTTTCCAAAAACCTGTAAGTCCACAGGAAGTACAATTGTCAAATAAGTCATCATCTTCAACCTGTAAGTCCACAGGAAATACAATTGTCAAATAAGTCCTCGTCTTCAACCTGTAAGTCCACAGGAAGTACAATTGTCAAATAAGTCATCATCTTCAACCTGTAAGTCCACAGGAAGTACAATTGTCAAATAAGTCATCATCTTCAACCTGTAAGTCCACAGGAAGTACAATTGTCAAATAAGTCCTCGTCTTCAACCTGTAAGTCCACAGGAAGTACAATTGTCAAATAAGTCATCATCTTCAACCTGTAAGTCCACAGGAAGTACAATTGTCAAATAAGTCATCATCTTCAACCTGTAAGTCCACAGGAAGTACAATTGTCAAATAAGTCATCATCTTCAACTGTGTAGGGGAGGACATACCTGTGGGGAATGTTGGTAGCATTCAATATGCACATGACCATTACCTGCTGCATCAGGTTTCATTGGGTTTTACCTGACCACCATAAGAGCTTCTCTAGCTGATCTTGGCTATTGGGTCCAGATATTGCTGGTAATTTTTCTGGAACTTGCAATCTTCCTGCGAGGCACCGTCCGCACAGTTTTTGATAAACGCATAGGTGCAGGTATGAATAACAAAATCTTCAGATCTATGTTTATCATTATGATAGTCACAGCCATTGTCACGTTCGTTGTTGTACCTCAATAGTATGGCTTGCTATCAGTCACAGACAGCATTACATTCACCAGCTTCCTCGTCGTATCTGCCAGTATCGCCACAGCCTTGGTCAGGTAATAGTTGGTTGTTCCACCATGGTGTAGCTTCTCTATCACTCGAGTCACTTTGGCCCTGCAGGCTATTCAAATGTTCGTTCATCGTGTTCAGCATGGTGCTTGTCTGTTCCTTTATCGTGGTATCCATCTGTTCAAACCTAAAATAGATCAGTTTGTTGAACTCGTTTAGCATCGTAACTATCGTGCCTAATTGTACCTTCACCGAGTTCACCTGTTCCTGCATGCTCATTGGCGTAGCTAGAGTATATGATGCCCCCCCCCAATAAAAAAAGACATCAAATGGACATTTTTTCTTTTCAAAATAAGGTGTACTCGTCGTTCAAGTATTTCTGATTCGCAAAAGATACTTCAAATGAATTTAATGTGCCTTACTATTGGCAAAACTATCAAGAATTTTATCCAAATAATGTTTTCCCACTAGCTTTTGTTCAACAGGAAAAATGGTCAAAAGTCGTCAATTTGACATTCCTGATTTCAAAATTTTTTTAATTAACTTTAGTTTAGAATAACTTCGCTCCAATGTAGCTTCGCTTACCGCATTTATCAGAAATATGCGAAAAAAGATGACGATATTCGGCCCTGACTTATCTAATCGATAGTTTTTAAAATTAAAAGCTCAGCAAGTCTTTGTTTCTGAAGTTTGGAGGCTTTGTAAGAGACTGCGACAAACCGTTGAAGCTTCTTTCGCTCGAAATGAAATTATATTTTGTCAATGTCGCTAGGAGCAGTCTCGAGATTGCTTTCAATCTAAGGATTTAATAGGCGACACAAATTCTTATTTAACTTGTCCAATTATAAATTTCTCTTGGTACCTCTTTTTGGTATGTTAATACATCATCAATACCCAGCACATGTTTTCGTCAGTGAATACTATCTCCAACAATGCCCTCTCTCAGTATTTTAGATTGTATTTGATGTTTTCAGTTTGAGTGCGCTATTTCGAATTGACAATCTTTGATTTGAAGGTAGACGTGTGCGTTGTTTATTTTAGTTAATAAATGGGCACACAACCCAAAGTAGGGGAAATAATTAATAATTTGACAATTTTTCCCTAACCATTTTGACGAATTCTCATCTAGCGGGTTTTAAAGCTGGTATCATTGAATTCTTTCACAGATGACTAAAAAGAATCACAGTGAAATAAAAATAAACAACAACAATTCTAAAGATCAAGTGTCTAAAGATGTATTTACAAATCAGGATCTAGATGAAACCATTGGACTGGATAATGAAGTAGAAATTTGTACCTTCATGACTTTCTTATAAAACCAGTGCACTGAACAATTAAGTAACAACATGTACCACGACCAAAAGCCTCAGAAGAAAATGAGCGTATAAAATGCTTTACCTTCAGACATTTCAACCAATCTTTAGTAAAATCACTAAATTTAGAAAGCCTTCAGGACAGAAGACAGAAAAGTAAAGTAGCAATTATACATAAAACAATGAACCATAATCTTCAAATACAAAAACAAAATTTAATAAAATACTCTGAAAGACACAAAGATAAAGGCGCATTCCTCATCCCTTATGCTAGGACAAATTTGTATAAATACTCCCTCTTCCCTAGTGCTATTAGAGCATGAAATGGGTTGCCTGAGCTAGCCAGAAAAACCAGTGACTTGGCAGAATTTAAGTCATTGGTTAACATGCATGAAAAAATGCATGACGCGTAGGACGTAATCATCTTTTTTGAAGTAACGTCTGTATTATATAAGATAAGATAAGAAACTAGTCAATTTGTTTCCAGCTAGTCAACATCTTACATGTCATTGAAGAAAGAATTAAAGAAAGGTTAACAAAGTAGCTATACAAATACATTTTTAGTTGACATTTCAAATATAGAAGTTTTGTTTGGTCGTACATGAGCAATGTGTATATCGTACTGAAAAGTTCAGGGAAACCTAATTCATACTGAGGGCTTTTTTTTTATGCCCCTCGCACTTGATGCCTCGTACGACCCGCACCATTCGCACATTCGCTACGCCACTGTGCATGCTACACAATCAAAACTTCTCATTTGTTCGGTAAATTTCGAACGGGCTGGTGTTCCGATTCACATCTTCCTCTACCAGGGCTTGCCGAACACGTGCTTTGAGAGTTTCCCGAACCCTTTCGAAGCAGTTCAGTCCTCGACATGGAGCTCTTGTTTCATTTCTTTTAGTTCAATTTCGTCTAGCAGTTTCACGAAGTCATAGGAGACTGCTTCTGAATCCAGTTGCTACGACTCTCTATCAGGCTGTCTGCAAACACTGCACAACACAACTCTCTCATAAACTTGACAATGGGGCTTTAAATCTAGTGATTCTCTATTGCCTAATAAATTCACAGCCTCTACTATACAATTGACAACACAAAACATTGACTGTACAAATGCTTCACTGAACCGTACTGCTTTACCAAAAGCTAGTCTCTCTGCCTGTCCTGGACTTGTACTGGACTCCACCGTACTGGACCGACTTCACACTAGAATCACTGTACTGACTGAATCGTCTTGACTCGGACACTTCGGTCTTTGCATAGGATACCTGAAGGCCTTCTCGAAAACGAACGAACGATTATTTCTAGACGATCAAAAAACTATATCACTATTGATTTGCACGTGCACTGTTCAGATCACAGTCCTTTCTGGTAGACATGTGGTAGACAACGGTTATATCAGCGCTGGATAGGGCAAAATATGTAGATCACAGCTAGGACACCGTGAAATACTTCTCTTCTTCTATATTATAGGATTCATAAAAGTCTAATTATTCATTGAGCTTTTGTGCGCGAATTTTACGATTGTCAAATATCTAACATGTTTTTTGTGTGCGTATTGATTACTATAGATTGTATATTGAAAAGTTTTCCTCGAAAATCTATCCCCAGACCCAGTATAAAACCCCCCAAAACTTCTGAAACTAGGTCATTTTATCAATATATGTGGTCTTGCCATAGTCTATAAATAACCCATTGAAATATTCAGATATTTTTTTCTGCTATTGCGGAACAATGGGATTGTCCAACTGAGTGCAATATCTGGAACAAAATAAAATAAAAGTTTAAAGTTCCTGTATTAATACGACGCTTATATAAAATCACTTCGTCTGTCTGTCTGTCTAGTACACGTTATTTCTCGCACTTCCCATTCTCGAATCAAATTTAAATTTTGCACAATTAGCAATTGTCCAAGTCAGTACATGAATCGATCAAAAATTTAACTAATTAGTTTATTAATTAGTGGTAATTGATTTATTCATTTTGTATGATATAGAAAAAAGGATGTATCTGGCAATATTTAGATACATTGCAGTAATAGTGCGATTCTTTCCCTTATATAAGCTTTTTAAAAAGTATTTCTTCTTTATTTCTATTGGATAATTTATAATTGACTTACTTATTGCCAAGGCCCAATGACAAGTACATTGATTGGAAGACTATTAGGGTCGTTATCTCATCATCTTCCTCATTATCAACCTCATCCTCTGTTCCTTTGACTTATGTTATAGAGGTGCTGGGACAGGTCGTGGACTTTTGAAAGTGTCATGTCTTACTAATATGACCGAACCAGCTCAGCTTTGTCTCTTAACAGTATTGAGGAGCTCTTCCTTTTTTGCCAGCTAGAATGATGAATTAGACTTCTTTTCTTCGTATCTGGAACCCAGCCATTTTCTATTGCAAATATTCTCACATGATTGAATTCTTCTTTCTTTCTTTTGGGGGCTCCACGCTAAGGATTGTCTAGCTCTGTTGTTGGTATCTTTTCTAAGAGTGTGACCAATTCATCTTCACTTCCTCTCTAAGATCTGCACCTCTATATTTCTCTGTCCACTCATCTCCCACAGTTTTGTGTTTTCTATTTTGTCGTACCAGTGTACTTTTAAGATATTTCTGAAACATCTGCTGAGGAAGGTCTCTGTACTTTGTTTGTTATTGTTGCTAAAGTTGTTCCCCATGTTTAGGTTGATAGAATAACAGTATATTGTTATATCAGATAACTTTCATTGTTGCTTAATCTAGGTTATTGTATTTTGTTCTTTTTTTTACTTTAAGTTTTCTTGCATTGTGCGAGTGGTACCTAGATGTCAATAACTATTGTACATTTTTTTTTGGTCAATAAAGAGTCAATCTCGTCGATTAAAATCCAGCGTTTTCCTCTTAATATTATAGGAATAAAGAAGGGCACATTTTAAAGCTGTGTCTCAAGTCAGAATTGTCCGTTTTCCAATAAAAGTATTAACTCTACCAAATATGGAGTTATTTTTCTATGGAAAATGCGTGTGTGTGTGAGCGCATGTGACCATGTGGTGAAGGTGGAGATCTTTTTTTTTTTCACGTACATGAAGGAAACCATGATCTTAATGAAAGTGCTTATTAATGGGAGATAATGAACGTGTGCATCGCCCAGTGGGGGGCGCGTTCTGGCACACACTGACACGCGCAGAGATTGTGTGCACCGGCGCAGGTGTGGAGAGGGGGAGGGTGTAGACAGGTTAAGATGAAAAAAAAAAGGGGGGGGGGGGGTAGTGTGGACGTAGGCAAGCTTCTTTTTTTTTTTAAAAAAAAAAAAAGACAACTAAGATCAGAGCAAGGTAAAATTATACTCTCACTCTTTCTGGGTTTTTTTTTTTTTTTTTTTGTCTTCTACTTTTCAACCCCCTCCCCCCTCCCCTCCTATGTAAGTGACTCTCTCTCGCTGTCTCTCCGCTCTTTACGTTAATTTTAGGGTTAGTATTTTACCATCACTGCGCTACAGGTTTTAAAAAGAGAGAGAGAGAGAGAGAGAGAGACATGGGGAGATAGAGAGGTGAAGAGAGAGAGAGAATGAGAGAGAGAGAGAGGTCAGGATAAGAACGAAAGAAACAGCAGCTTGTGCACTATTTCAAGGTCCCGCCCCGTTGACCCACGACCCCAGAAGCTTCCAATGGTAGAGCTTAATTTTGACATGCTGTGTATCTGTTAGCCCTTCGTCTTTAAACCTTTATGCTCTTAGCCCTCTTCATTCTACTGCACTGGGACATTGCATTATGGGATGCCCTACTCCATAAGAACCCCTCTCGTTGCCAGAAAAGAAAATTAAATTGCCAAATCAGTAAAAGGGAAACGCTTAGAATATATTTGTTCTTAAAATTTTGTCCTAGAATGTTTTTCATTTTAAACCTATTGTTTGATTACTTTAAAATTTATTTACAAGGGTGAATTTATGCATTTATTTTGAGGATTTTCATTATAAATATTCAATTCTAAACAATGTCAATGACAGTAAATTAAAAGATCACTGTAGCCAGTGACATAGCTAGTTATTTGAAGGCCACGGGGGGGGGGACTTCACCTTTTTAGGGACCCTGCATTTTGACATTCGACATCATGACATGAGATAATGTACTTAATAAATATATAAGTCCGAGTTCCAACTGGTAGAGTATATAAGTAAAATTAACACAAAAAAAATTTCATTAAGAACTTTTAATGAATAACACCGTTGTTTATTTGCGAGATAATGCACAAGTGACAAATCTCAATTCATATCGCCTCACGCCGTGCTTTCTGTACAGCAAAGGTTTCTATAACATCATTTAGATCAAGGCTGTCTTATATTTTTGACTCTACTTGACTCCAGGTGAATAGCAATATTACATGGCAGTGGAGTAATATTTAATATATTTGTAAAAAAAGTTTAGGACATTCATTTTTCCCCCCTCACCTGGGGGCCCGGTTAGGCTTTATAACTTTGACCCTCCCGCCCCCCCCCCCCCCCCAGCTACACCCCTGACTTGCCAACTAAACAATAACGTCAAGTTGCAAAGTGAACGAGCTAAAGGAATTGAACTGTAAGGTAAGATGTGCTCAC
This sequence comes from Biomphalaria pfeifferi, assembly GCA_030265305.1. Taxonomy (NCBI): domain Eukaryota; kingdom Metazoa; phylum Mollusca; class Gastropoda; family Planorbidae; genus Biomphalaria; species Biomphalaria pfeifferi. The sequence goes on along the minus strand of JASAOG010000316.1, from coordinate 88,216 downwards.
AATGTATCGCATACCTTATACACCAACACTTCAATGGATGTACCAACTAACTAGCTATTTAGAGTTCTCAGCCATGGATTTAAATGTTTATTAAACAAACTACTAGAGTTTGATATAAAGAAGAAAGGGGAAGATGTTATGTTTTTTTTTAAATATTCTATCTTTAAGAAAAAAAAATGGCGTCAAATTTGACATTAAGATTTTAAAAAAATACTTGCAGCTCTAGTCTCTGTGTAGCTCCTAAACTGGTTCTCCTATTTTTAAATTTAGTGAAATGTGTACTCTTCCGCATTTGAGATTTTTATACATGGCAAAAAGAAAAAGTTAAACTCCAAGCTCTCAATAGGGCCGGATTTAAGTATGTGGAGGCTCTGGGGCAGGATTTTGTGGAGGCTTTCACTCTAAACAGGGCCGGACTTCAGTATGTGGAGGCTCTGGGGGCAGGATTTTGTGGAGGCCCCTAAACGTTTCGGAAAGTTTTATACGTTTATGAATATTGTGATTATTATGAATATTATGACAACTTATATCTAAATGTTCACAAAACGATATTTACAATGCTTTGAAATATTACGAGCAATAAAACACAACAACAACAACAACAAAAACACTTTAAAGTTTTTGGACCCGTCGAAAATCGGATATATTTTTATCACTTGTGAAGGCCCCTGTCTTGTGGAGTCCCCGGGGCAGCCCTCCCTTAAATCTGACCCTAGCTTTCAATATTTAAAAAGAAACGGGCAACTACATAGTAATAATAGAGGAAATTTGATACGAAGGACAACTGTCAAGCTTTGAGATTTCTTTTTCAATTATAGCTCAGTTCTATCTTTTTTTTTATTTATATTTATATTTTGCAAAGGTGAAGTTCGATTTGCGCCCTTAACCTTGGTTAGTGTATCCTGGAAATCTCCAATATTCACGTTCCTCTTGGACAGACACAAGTCAAAAAGTTGATGATTGTGATAAGCACAGATGTGTCGATATTCTCGGACAGTAGCACGGATAGATTCATGAATCTCACGAGATGTAATCCGTGGGAGAAGAGACGCCTGCGTTGCTAGGTGCTGCATCAGTCGGCTTTCATTCATATCTTTTTGCCTCCATGTCAGCTCCCTCCCCATCCAGAAACGTACTCCAATCTCTCTCTCTCTCTGTCTCTCCATATCTCGTGTTTCCACCTTTAAAAAAGGTTTATTTTAATTATTTTTTTTAAAGGACAACAATTGTGAGACAGGAGATACAAGTTAGGAGTCATCCTCATGTAGTGTACTCAGTCAAGCAGCCCAGTAGGAATCTTTTTCGTTTTTCATAATGAGACAATAAGCAACTAGATCTACAGTGTTGTAACAAACTAGATAAATGTGCAACTTCAAATTGGGCGCATATCTCTAGAGCTCTAGATCTGGCTGTTAGTAACATACTAATCAGTAACATTCTAAATCTAGTTCAAGGCACATTAATTAAACTTGGTTCTAGACAATTTTATGACATTTATGTTAATTCTTGGATCTATGGATTTGTATCGAAGCAGACAAAGTGAACCATAAGATTCAATATATAGAGGTTTGACAATAACTTGCACTCTATATATCTATCTATCTATATCTGTCTGTCTGTCTGTCTCTATATTATATTATGTATATATTATGTGTGTGTGTGTCAAAGTCTATCTGAATGCCTATGTATATTATTATATTTATCAATCATTTATTACTCTGTAATGTGTGTCGGGTCAAACGAGTGATTTCATTTTCTTTGAGCCCTGTGCCTCCCACCAACACGCATCTTTTGCCAAACAAAATGAAATATTGGAAACAAATGTAGACAAGTAGATCTACTAAACTACGAATCCACGGTAAACTAGTCTGTAGTAAGACACAGTAAACTAGTCTGAAGTAAGACACAGTAAACTAGTCTGAAGTAAGGCACTGTAAACTGGTCTGAAGTAAGACACAGTAAACTAGTCTGAAGTAAGGCACTGTAAACTAGTCTGAAGTAAGGCACAGCAAACTAGTATGAAGTAAGGCACTGTAAACTGGTCTGAAGTAAGACACAGTAAACTAGTCTGAAGTAAGACACAGTGAAATAGTCTGAAGTAAGACACAGTAAACTAGTCTGAAGTAAGACACTGTTATGAGTCTGCAATAAAACAGTTATCTAATAGACTAGGTGTCAATGTGTTATTCTTTCATTCTTCTGTCTCCCTCTCCTCCCGCATCGATAGCCCTTACCATGTTATGTTTGTCCTCCGCCCCCCCCCCCATTTACTTTCACACACCTTTCAAAGGACGGAAAAAAAAAAAAAAAGAAGCGCCCCCTTCCCGCTCTCTATATTCAAGTTTGTGTATGTGTGTATGTTTGTCGGATCCTGTGTGCGTGTTTTTTTTTTTCTCCCACGGTGAGTTAGGCATCTGCTGCTGAGCTACCATCACAAGCTCGTGTTTCCCATCGCCTGCCTGTGTCAGGGGGTTGGTTGACTTCATTCAAACCGTCCGACTTGACCCAGTTCGTATCCCCTAAAAAACTGAAAAGGGGGATAAGAAAAAAAAAAGTCACGGAAAAAAAAAAAGCAGACGATCTGTAATGTTTTTTTTTAATTCGCAGGACTCCATCACACTTTTCATTCACAGGAGTTTAAACTAAACCTTCATTTGTAATCTCTAAACAAAACGCTGTTTCTGTGCCTGTGTGTGTATATACTTTTTTATATAGAGTTGTTTTCTGGAGATACACAAATAGACTCTTATTAGCATAACGCTATAGGAATTAGAAATTTGGAGTTCATATCTACGCTGTTTAAAGTGTCTAAGTGTTCAATAATTGTTTTGGTTATTTGTTTCTTTTTGTTGGTGAGTAATAATATGCATTCGCTATCATTTAGATCTAGAATCTAGATAGTAGAGTAGATTTTTCCTAAGTTTTTCTTGATACATTGTACTCTAGCTCTACTCCAATCTAGAATTATATCTTATATACTACAGACGTTACTTCAAAAAAAAAAAAAAAAAGATGATCACGTCCTACTCGTCATGCATTCAGTCATGCATAAGCATATTAACCAATGACTAATGACTTTCAATGTAATTATAGATCTATATCTCTATAGAATATATATATGCAATCTAGATCTAGGGCTATCTTAAATATCTAGATCTGGAATTCACCAATAAAAACATATCTACAAATCTATATAGATCTAGATCTAGATTCTATACAGATCTAGATATAGATCTTGACCAAGTTGTCGTAGTCCTGATTTATTAGACTAGTCTAGAAGAGTTTCCACTTTATCTGTGACCGCGTAGATCTAGATCTATATAGATCTAGACCAAAACAAATCTACATCTAGAATATATCTGTATAAGGTAGACTAAATCTAAGCCAGTTATCGCGATCAATATACATATAGATCATTACATAGTTGATCTAGAGTAGCCTAGATCTAATCTTGATCTACCTGTTAAATGTTATGCTTTTCACAGTTAGCCTATCTAGATCTAGATTTTCATCTGTACGAGAATGCAATGTCGATCTAGATCTTGTAAACAAGATTAGATCTAGATATAGATAAAGAATCTACATTTTAAAAGATCAGTCAGTACCCACACTGGAATCTATTTAGATTACTTTGTCTTTAATACTTATATATGGCCCTTACAAAGAGTATGCTAATCAAAGTATATTTAGGTCTGCATTGCTACACCATTAGTACTGGTCTTCATACATATAATCAGTGTATCGTTCTAGATTAAAATTGCGTTGTCCATTGTTGTCATTACTAGATCTTCTCAAGATCCATCTAGACCGGATTAGCTTCTGATATATAAACTAGATCTCTGCATCTCATCAGCCTAATAAGGAGCCGTTCTTATAATAGTCAAATGATTTACAAGATAGGTTGGAAACCAAAAAAAAAAAAGTAAAATAAGAATTTAAAGGAAAAAAATGTACAAAATTAAGAGGAACGTACAAAATTTAAAAAAAAAAAAAAGTTTAAAGACTTGGGACGGTCAGTGCTCCGATCAGGTGTTCCTTAAGACATGCTAACTGTGAGGGCTGACGGGGAGTTCTCTACTCTCCAGAAAGCACCTGTTGGCTTAGATACACGTCTCTGTGTGCAATGAAAAATATGAAAACTCGACTCAAGGAGTGGCGTTAAGTCTCATGTAATCATTTTCTTCAATGGAATGGTACTTACAATCTATGCTGAATGCAGAAGGCATGTCTAGCTCCGGTTGTCAATGCGATAAAGTCTATTCAATAGAGTATTTTCGAAGACGTAACCATTATTATGTTTATTTTCCTCTCATTTTTTTTTGTCTCTCACTCCCAAGTCAAAGCCCTGGCTCACACTGACTGACCGATTCACTCATCACTAATTCTCACATTAGCTGGTGCTGAAAAAATACGAAATATTTAGATGACCTTGTATTTGGTACAATTAAGCACTTTCACCTACAAAACCACTTTGGACTTGATAGTCTTCAAATTGGACATTTTTTCTTTTTTCTTCCTAAGACGTATGTGTTTTTTTGTTGTTTTTTTTAAAATATAGGCCAAATACAAACGTTTAGTAGTTTTTTTGTTTTGTTTTGCTGAAAACTTTCTCTTCCGCGTATAAAGAAGAAAAAAAATGTAGACACTTTATGAAAAGAATGCTGATAATCGAGATAAGAATTCACAGGTCATAAGTAATGTGAGGAAGGTTATAATACAAGTGTAGCGAAGCACAATTATTAGCTAGTATGCATATATGCATATACATATAGACTTTAATTTAAAACAAGAATTCAGTCTTAAGATCAGATTTGGGCCTGAAACACTGCCTTTCTCTAGACTCGTATTCGATCTGAATTACGTACTATCTGAAACATATGGTTCGAACCAATTCACGTCTTTTACAAAACCTGGTGATACGCCACTGCCTGCTTCTCTTGGAATTTTGATTTTATTCACATAAGCTGAAACCTTTTTTTTTTTAATGGATGATAAAGATCTGACAATGCTTCATAATGTGCTCGCCTAAAGAGTTCTTACATTTATTTATATAGATAAAGTAAAAGAAATTATTTTGAAATATAGATCTTCAGTAACAATTTGACAAATATATATCTTGAATAACTATTTGGGAAAAAAATCTAATATGGATTGCTAGTCTATAATTTATAATTATAGTAGTAGTGATTGGACAAATAATGATCAAGAGCAAAATGATTGGACAAATATAGACTGAGATTATTGATTGGACTAAATAGATCCAAAATACTGATTAGGGCAATTCTAGATCTATAACATTGATTGGGAAAAAGAGTGACAGGACGAAATGAGATATAAAGTGTGGACATGAAGCGAAACGGGGTTATGGTGGCTATTTGTGTATTTGATATTCACTTTGACAAGCAGACCAGTGGTTGCAGCTACTTCTGTCCAACTCTCTCCCCTGATCGTGTCTTCGCTCGTTTACCAGTTCGCCTTGTCTTAGGGCAGCGGTTCTCAACCTTTTAATCTCGCGACCCCTTAATACAATCCCCCACTCTGACGCGACCCCCCCCCCCCCACACACACAGATACAGCAATAGAAGAATAGACAATAAAAATCCATATTTTCGATGGTCTTAGGCGACCCCTGGCAAATCGTCAATCGATCCCCAAGGGGGTCGCGACCTACAGGCTGAGAACCCCTGCCTTAGGGGCAAACTTACTTGGAACTCTTTTTCTTTGAGGATATTAAGAAAAAAAAAAAAAAAAAGGCCCTTGACTTATATATTTTGTTAAAAAAATTAAATGACTAATTATAGCCGAATGAAATCTCTCACTACAGTCTTTGGGGGGGGGGGGGGGGGGGGGGACAAACCAGCAAAGTAAGAAAATTAAAAAAAAATTTGTCCGGAGACGGCGAAGAACAAGAGACAATATCGCAAAACAGGCTCTGTGCTGGAGCCTACAGGTATAGAGAAAGGGTGGGAGACCAAAGCAAAGGTGGAGAAGATCTGTAGAAAAAGAAGCAAAGACTGAACCCAACTGTGGGGAATTGCACACAACAGAGTCTGAGGGCGAAAAACTTTTGCGATCCTATGCTATACTGGGAGTCAAAAGGATTAATAATAATAATAAAATATATATATTTGTCCTTAAGATGACTCTTGTAGCCTATATTTAAAAAAAAGTTAAAATCTATTTAGCAGCCTTTGTATCTTATATAGACTGATTTTTTTAAAGTTAAAAAAACTTAATTTCAGACTTGGGACCTCAAAGTAACTCTCTTTAAAAGAAAAATAAGTTACTAACGTGTTCTACTTCCTCTGACCTTGAACTTTGTTCACTCTAGTGGCAGAAATGTTTTTTTTTCTCTTTCTCTTGTGTTTTTCGACCTTAATTATTTTGTCTTAATGGAAGCTACTGCAACAGTTGTTTTGACCCATTTTCTTTTTTGGCCAAGGACTCTCATGAATAGTTGACAAGTTTGGTTCAGGACATAATTTGTGGACTTAAAGTCTTTGGAATTTTGCATAACCTGACGTAGAGGTCATTTAAATTTAGAAACATGCGAAATCAAGGCAGTTCACAATAGATAATTAAGCATTAGCGCATAAAAAAAAACAATGCTAAGATATTGATAATCTTCAGACTAAAAGGTAATCCCGGTCATCTTTCGTTTGTCTACACCAGGGGTCGGCAACCTTTTGAGTCGGAAGAGCCAAAAATTACAATTTACCAAATTTCAACGTTTTCAAAGAGCCACAAGATTTTTTTTTCTTCCGAACATTTCATTAAGAGTTCTTTAAACTGACGATGGTAGAGTGCTTTTAACAAGATGCTTTTAGAAATCTTAACAAATTCATGACCTTCACTATTTCGTCCGGAAATATTTGGATTTCTTGTATATTATGCAGTGAAACGTAAAAATTTCATGGTTTAATTGTGCGCCAAAGAATCTTAGTTGCCCCTTTATTTTTTGCCCTGTCATACTTCTGGCTCCATCAGTTGTTATTGAAACGATTTATTTATATCGATGTTATTGTCTTCAATGTATTTTCGCACGACTTAAGCTCAGAGCAAGTAATGGGTCACTGAGCTTGACCCATGACCCATATGACCCATCAAGTTCTCGACCCAGACCCATCATGACCCATTGAAACAAATTTTGGCGAAATAAAATATATCAAATTAAATCAAACATGGGACATATTAAAATTGTTTAAAAGTAAAAATATGCTTCAACAAACTACGAAATTTAAAGCACAAAAAGTAAAATGTAAAAAGATGTCAGTTTTTTATTGAACAAAATTTCATCTTATTGCAACAGTTTTCCTCTGTAACCATGCAAAATGACAGACAAAGCTTCAACTGTTTCAGGATGCATGCAGTTAGATTGTGCTGTAATTATGTGCCGTGCATTAAATGAACTAAAATGTCTTTCACATTCCGCTGACGAAGCTGGTATGACAAATATCCTACGTGCGATGTCTGACAAAAGTGGAAATCGTTGGACCCTTTCTGCCCACCACTTCAATGGATTAAATTCACCAGTGATTATTTCTTCTGGGACTGGTTCTTGGTTGTATTTCGCCATCTCTTGCTCAACCCTTTCCACCGATGTCAGACTGGAGGCAATGACTTTAGTTCTTTCACTAGAAACTCTAATGGAAAGACAAAATCAGAGTAATAAACAGAAATCCTAAATATTGAATAATGACGCAAACATATAATTACATATTTGTTTCAATTATACTATTTGTATGATGCGAAAGTGTAGGCACTATTACATAACATATATACATGGACTGGACATAGTGCAAAAAATCATAAAGCTGCAACATATATAAAGGTTAGGGTTAAGTTAGTACTTACCCACTCTGAAACCATTCAAAAGGATTGATTTTTGTCCTTTTTGCTAGAGTTGAAGGTTCATCAGTTGAATTTGTTGTTGATTTGTTGTCCTGTTCTGCTTTTCTTTCTGTTTCCTTTAAATCCCCGGCTAAGGAAATTACACCTTCCTTGATTTGTTTCTGGAACGATTCTCGATCATTATGATTTTTAACAAAATGAAGATCCCGTAAAGTACGTAGCAACAAAATGTAGCATATTCGTACTTCCCCAGTACTTACTGTTCAGTGCAGAAAGAAATTCTCTCTTAAGAAGTGCAATATTTTCTGTATCTGAGGATTGTGGCTGCCAAGCTTCATGCATTGTATAATAAATTGGCAACACGTTGTTGAGAGTGGGAAGATTTGCGTATTTTAACAGGTTGAAAAAGTTGGAAACACGCCCAAGAATTCTTCAACCTGTCTTAGAAGATCGATATCAATTCGGGCTATCAGGTGTTCCTTTTTTCTTTCCTTGAGAATATTATGAAGTGCTGAATGACTTTTAGATATGGAGGTAAACATCCCACTTAGGCTTCGCCAAGGCCTATTTTCACCCCCATCTTTTAATGTTGATGGAAGATGCGACTGTATTCCACTTGCCTGTCGAACATATTTCACAAGTTCATGGCAAAAAGTATCAAGTTGGCGGAAGTCGGCTTCAGATGATAAAACTGTTTCCATGCTGTGTCAATGGCAGTATTAAGACGGTGACAAGTGCAATCCAGATGAGTTTTTGATACTGTGGCAGCAACAATGTTTGATCCTCTATCAGTTGTGCATGGAGTGTCGGTCAAACTCAGACCCAGCTCATTCAGGTTTTTGTCAATGAATTTACGGATATTGTCAGCCGTGTGCCGCTCAGGAAAATGCTGACACTTGTACATGGTATGCTTGAGTTCCCAGTCTGAAACCCAAAAGACTGTGAAATCACTAAATGAGTTTTTATTGACATCGTCGGTAGTCATGTCAGTGCAGAAAGCTACAGCATTATGTACAGCTGCAGAAGAAATGTTTTCTGATATTTTCTTGACAGTATTTCATTTTGTCAAAAGCCGCATTTCTTACAGTTTTTTGCCCATATAAAACGTCATTGACATCTAAATTTCCATGCTTGCTACCGATATTAATCAACGTCTGGGCCAAAAAACGAAAACCAGGATTGTCGAGAATAGCAAATGAACTGCCAGTCTCTGCAACAAAGCGAACTTCTGCTTCTTTTACTGTGTTTCGTTCTGCTACGCTAAAATTTTTTCCTGGCGCCCGTTTCACAAAACTAGCCATTGTCAATTGTCTATTCGGACTGCAGAAACAATTCTTAGCATGATCTGCCATGTTTTTAGTTCCATAAAGTTTCACTGAACCAACTTTACTTTTTGTTTATACATTATGCAGCAAAAACAATCCGCACACGCGGTCCAGCCAAAGATTGGGGAGCCGTCACATGTCTCAAGTATACGAAATTTTTTCCATGATTCTGATTTACCATCATTATTTGGTTTCATAACAATCTGACCTTTCATGATTGCTTCCTTCAGCCAATCTGCTGAGTAAGAGACATTATCGACGTCGTTACATGATGATGTACTCGCCGACATTTTAGAATTAAGTTTAGTTTAGATTAATTAAGATTGAATTAAGCACATTCACTGCAAAACAAAATGTCAACAGGAACAGGAAAGAGAAATCTAAATACACGGGTCATGAAATAGTCGATACGGGACAAAAATATCGATTTTTTAAAAACTGCATATTTTGATAGCAAAATATGTCTAGAATCACTTGGTATACTTCAAATTATTAAAATATTGTTATATTATTATTAAAATATTGCATTTTAATACTTAAAAACATGTTTTAATATCAGGGGGCATCTAAATTTGTTGAAAAAAAAAAGAAAAATTCAACTAATTTCAACACACGGTAATGCACAAGTCTTAACTACGACCGTATCATATTTGGTATCGATTTAAAGAGGACGCTGTGTACTACGTCATTTCCTTGATTGTTTTCCAAGCTAAAACTAATTATAGAAACTAGAACACGAGAAATGACGTAGATCTCAAGGTTTTTGGTAACATTTGATTGGCTAAAAGGTAGTCAACTACATAGAGGTTTATTTTGATTGGTCTCAAGGTGGCCATCTTGGGAACCGGAGGGTAACTTTAGACCACAATGCACAGCGTGTGTATCAACATCCCTGTAAACTTTAAATCCCATTTTTCTCAAAATAAATTTTTCATGACACACACAATCTTGTTTTTTATTTTTCTAGAAATCTAGTTGTCCTATTGTTTTGTTATTGCATATATGTGTTCAAATATATATATACTACGTAGTAACAGAGCGAAATTTTAAAATTAAGTCAAGAAATGGAGATATTAGCAGATTATGAACAAATTTAACTTTAATTTTCTATACAAATGTATGGAAGGGCACGTATTGTTTTTGTAGCAAAAAAAAAAAATCGCGCAACGACGGGTTTTTTTCAGAGTCAGGCGGAAACTAAGGATGGGTCGTGGGTCATGGAGCATTGACCCTTGACCCATCCGATTTTGCGACCCATTTGACCCATGACCCATTACTTGCTCTGCTTAAGCTCTATCTTTTCCTCTAGTTTGTCACGAGAGCGGTAGCAATCCTAGCAGTTCTTTTTTTTTTACCTTGGGAAGACATATATCTGACAAAAAGGTCTACTTGTGCCGTGTCTTTTATGTAGTTAGATCTATATCAAGTGATAAGGCAGAAGAAAATTGAATATCTTCCACATTCAAATATGTTACATTTCAAGAGGGGTGCGCTAAAAAGCGAGTACAAGTGGCTGAGAGATAGAATCGAATCAGAATATTTTTTAAAAGTTTTTTTTTTTTTCAATAAAATATATAATATTTGCGCATGGAACTAAAGAGCCGCAGCTTAACATCCAAAGAGCCGCATGTGGCTCGCGAGTCGCAGGTTGCCGACCCCTGGTCTACACTTTGATTTTAAAGATCCTTTTAAAATTATTATTAAGAAGACATTTTGAAAAAGATTATGCCAAGGACGCTATGTTAAAAGATTATGTCGCTAACTACAAACATTTACCATAAAGACAGACATTTGATAGTTTTGAAAAAATACTAAATCATCTAGAAATTTTAAATGTAAGCTTCTTTTCATTTGCAAAAAAAGAAATAGTTCAGAAAGCGAAATATCATTCATCAACATGAAAACTCGTTTAAAAGCATAGAAATATTTTTTGAAAAGCCCACAAAAGAGGCAAGATGGCCCATAAAAGAGGCACATAAAGTCCAAAAAAGAGGCAAAAAAAAAGAGGCCTAAGGCCCAAGGATTCCTATGATGATAAAGCTAAAATTGAATAGCGCAAATTCTGAAGTTTCCTTTAAAAAAGCAGCAAAAAAGAGAATATGCCAAAAAAATATGTCTTCATTTAAATGTACAAATTAGGCCAACACCCTCAAATCAAAGTAACATTTGGGGGACCACTTAATCGAGCAAAGTAGAAATCAGAGACATATGAAGTCCCTTCAAGGGGGAGAACCTCCTGCTGAATCTCTTATTATTCCACTTGATTTGTCTGTTATTAAAATAGCACATTATGGACTTGAAAGACAAACCCTTTAAATGCACCCGCCTTGTCTTTATTTTACATAACGTAATCGCCAAGGAAAAAAAAAGACCATGAGATAGCCCATGCTGGTCATCTGAACACTCCATATAAAATGTCAAAACAAATTGATTTAGTTGATATCTCAATCTTGAATTGCCAATTCCAACACATTAAGTTGGAGTTCGTAATTAAAAATAACGAAAGGGTCGTGATCTATTCAGATATCTTTTTTCCCCATTTCTTACTATAATCTTACTATTTTTTCATTTGTGGTCTCAATCTAAAAGTTCATTTTATTTTCAATGACGACCAGATCATATCCAATTCGATCTCATTGATTAATTTTTTTTAAAGCGTTTTTTTTTTGTGTGTGTGATATTTAACTCCCGCTTAGGGGTGATGTGTTTGTGTATGGGAATGTGTGTTTTTTTATTGTTTCGCTTGTCAAAAAAAAAAAAAGTTTATATTAACACTTGTAAGAAATGTCCTGACCATTGTGGTCAGTTCGCACACCTCGACTTTGTTCTGCTGGTTCCGGATCTCATAAACATTCTGGTCACCAGATACAAGAAATGCTGAAAAGTGCAATGCTAGAAACGAAAAGAAGGTTTTTAACGATATCGACACTTGTAAAAAGCCGGGGATCATTAGAATCCTGGAGCAGCTGGGATTATCAGAATCATCAAACATCGTGGATCATTAGAATCCTGGAGCAGCTGGGATTATCATAATTATTGAACAGCTATGATCATCAGAAACCTTGAGCAGTTAGGATCATTAGAATACTTTAGCAGCTGGAATCATCAGAATTCTTGAGCAGCTGGAATCATCATAATTATTGAACAGCTATGATCCTCAGAATCCTTGAGCAGCAGGGATCATTAGAATCCTTAAACATCCGGGATTATCGAAATCCTTGAGTAGCAGGGTTCATTAGAATATCATTAGAATCCTTAAAATTTTAACTATGAAAAAAATAAATATTAAAATCTATTTAATTGATTATAGCACGATTCTAATTTAAACAAAATAAACAGAGTCGACAATCCTTTCTTTAAAAAAATCATTCTTTAACAATAAATGATTTTCAGGGTAGCGTTTAATCTTTATGATATTGTAGAGGCTAGTTGAAGTCTTGCCTTTTACCTGAGCTTGCATTCAGTGATAACATCGCACAACAAAAATGCCATTGCTGTAAATTTATTATTATTGTTACTTTTTTTATCCTTTTTACCTGTAGCCTTTTCAAGTAGCGCCAGATAAGACAATACAGAGGCAGCAGTGCAGGGAGGAATATTGAGAGGGGCGGTCTGTTTCATACTTTCTAAAGGGATTGAACTTTGATTGCATAAGAAACAATGCATTGCTCAGAATATCTCACTTCAGACTCTCGTAATTTTTTCCTAACTCTTTTAGCGCACGCCCTTACACTTCAGACGTATGCGCCGCCTATGTTTTAATCTATCATGAAAACTCGTTGAACTTTGTTATAAAGTTGAAGCACTTTTCTGCTGGCAGACATCGTTCTGATTAGTAGTCTGAGTTTCTCCAGAAATATCGACTTAATGTTATCACACGAGAAATGTATGCGAATGAATGTGTATACATGTTTGTGGGATGTTTGCTGAGTAAGATATAGCAACTGGCTACCACCTATCTGGAGGCGGCGCTAACTGGTAAAGAGCTTGACTTCTGAACCGAGGGGTTCTAGGGTTCGAATCCTGGTGAAGACAGATTTTTTTAATTTCGGGATCCGTGGGGTAGGCTAGGGTGCCTCTGAATGTATCCACCTTTAAGAGGTGCCTGACATTAGATGGGAAAAATAAATGATGGTCGTTGTGCTGGCCTCTTAACACCCTCCCTCCCTCCCTCCCTAACCGTGAACAATGAAACCGCTTGATATTTGTCTTGATTTTTTACATAGTACTTTAAAACTTACTGAATAGAGAATCAACACTTACATTAAGATTCTTATTGAATGGAAAGGACTGGAAGGAAACGTTTCGCCACTTCGTTGCCGTTAAAAGGGCAAATGATGTCAAGCTCATCTGTTAAGCCCAACGGTTTTCACATTGTCGAACACAATGGCCAACCGCATTTATTTTCAAAACAAATTTATGTAATTTTTTTTTTTTAGTTGGCTGGACTCGGGATGTAAAAATCCCGAATTAAACTTGTTTAAGAAACCAAGTAGTATCCCCTCGGCCACCTTACTCCAATTTTCGACATAAATGGCTGCTTTTGTCCAAGGCAATGAAGAGAAGGTTCCTTATTTGCCTAAAGTCATCCAAGACTCAGTCCTGACTCTGATAACTATATAAAAAAAAACAACAACAACGGATCTTGTAAAATCTTGTATATCAAAAAGGTTTACGAAAAATTGTTTCTACTTTTTTAGCACTGTAGAATTAAATTTCTTCACTTTTTATTTCGGTAGTGATTTTTTAATATAGCATTCTTGACATTTTTAAAATTTAGATTTTTTTCTCTGCCAACTATCTATGTTTTTGTAAATCTAGAACAGGGTTAGTTAGTATGCCCATGAGAAATGTCCTTGCATAATACTTGTTGTAATATAGGCTACATACAAGCTGAAAAGTCCAAATTTTTTTTTTATGTCCATACAAGCTGAAATGTCCAAGACAGTTTTTTAGCGGCCCCCGAAAGGGGAAAAGTCGTTATTAGTTTTGTGTGGCCTGTCTGGCCGTCCCGTTTATATCTCAGAAACTAGAAGAGAAAATGAAAATTGGACATCATGAAATTTTAGATCATTCAAAGTTCTGATGCAACGGCTACTTTTTCTTTTCCGAAAGTGAACCATCTAATTTTTTAAATTATATATGCAAGCAGATTGTTACAAAAAAAATTGCATCTAAAGTCACAATGGTTTCAGTATCAATGGTTCATAATAAAATATATTTTTCATTTCTTAATTAGTCCCTATAATAGAATACTGATTCAAATGTGGTTTAATAAAAATAATTTTGATACGAACTTGGGTTTTAGTTAAAAGTTTCAAAAATAACGAACTACTATCATAGGGCGCAGTTTTGACATATCCTCATTATAGAGGCCTACACTTGACAGTCTAAATAGGACTAAATAGAACCCAGATCTAGATATATTTATAATAAATGTATTAATAATTTGAACAAAATTTTAATTATTAAGGCAATAACTTATCTTCTGACAGCTTAGGAGTGCATATTTATTTATTATGTAAACAATAGTATCACATTAAGAAATGAATCGGATACGAACAGCATCGTACACCATAAGTAATGGCATTACCCGGTAACAAAAGACGCACTATTCATGATCATAACATTGGAAAAGGTCTAGTAATTTTAAGATTAAATGTGTAAATTCATACGAGTTCTAGTCTAGAAATAGTAGATTCTATATCAAGATTCTATATCTAGTTTTAGATCTAGAATTAGACCTACACTTAGATCTAGATCTAGACCTAGATCTAATTCTAGACTTAGATCTATTTCTAAATCTAGACGTAGATCTAGTTCTAGTTCTTTATTACATTGTAACATGTTATTAATTTTGAATGTATAGATTAGGTTAATAATTATTATTTTAAAAAATAAAGTGTACGCTAAATGAATATATGGAGATGCTGTGGCTGAGTGGTAAAGCACTTGGAACCAGAAGTCCCGTACTGGAATCCTGGTGAAGACTCTAGGTAGACCACTTCGGGGGCCGATTTTCAGTTTGTGTTTCCACACAAACTGTCTTTGTAACCTTGTTTGTTTTAAAAAGAGCATTGCAAAACTGCTTCCTGCAATGTGCGAGTTAACTTGGAATTTGTAGAAACTTTTTTTTTTATATTCTAGAAACTATCTCTTCAAATATTTTTGTTCTTCTATTTTTATGTCCCACCAAATTACTATGATCGCCCTTCCAAATTACCTTTAGCTGGGATTACGATTTATTTGCTTCAGGGCCTAGCCATCGCCACGAGAACTATAAATGTTAGTGTTTAGATTTGAATGTCCTTGAAAAATATTCATGTAAAATTAAAATTAAACAGTTAAAGTATATCTTGAGTTATTTCAAGGCTATTAGGAAAACTATAACTGCCAAATGTCATTAAATGTCTATGCCATATTCCATTCAGTGTTTGTCTTTGTTCAGGCATAATGGAAACTGATATTTTCAACTTGTCTCCACATGGTTACGATGTATCTTTCCGCAATTAGCTTCAAGCGTCTTGTAATCATATTCCCACTTTTGTTGTCTAGGAGTCTGTCAGGAGCTGGGCTTACAACAAAGAACTTCGCTATATGCTGTGCTACACACTTGACTCGCGTGTAAGGCATCGTCTTAGTGTTCTGTGCTGGACATCGTGCATATATTTTTATGTATGATCAAAGAATTACACAAAAGGAATTGATATGCCTAGCCTGGTGTCCGTTAAAAACGAGAGGAGTTATGCGCCTTTTTAAGTCATTGGTTAATATGCATGACCAAATGCATGACGCGTGGGACGTAATCATCTTCTTTTTTGAAGTAACGTCTGTTTTATATAAGTTCTATAAATGTTGGGAAGTAGATTTCTAGATCTAGGTCAGTGAGTTCGTAATGCCTGGTAGACGCAGTAGGGGAGTAGATGTTGTGTCACACGCCTTACTTGCATGCTTTCACTTCTATAGTTCGCAGCACTCAGGGCGCCATGGAGACCATGTTTAGTTGTTCCTGCCCGTCTTTCATGACAGTGTCACTTACACTAATCAAAGTCACCTGACTAGACAATTAAAACAACTTGAAAATAAACCTAACAAAGGTGAAAAAAAATAAAATAAAGTGTTACCTGGACACTTCCCCCTCTCCCTCTAGTAAACAGTTCCCCCACCCCATTTTCCGTTTTTCCTCCCTACCGCCATCCTATTCTTCTTTCCCCCACCCCCCCTTTATTTTGCGAACTTCTCTCACCATTAAAATGCCATGTAAAGTATATTATAGATATTGTAACTGATACCATCTATTTCATGGACTATTCTCTCCAGGACTATGGAACTTGATCCTTACCACCCAGATTATTACCTGGACAATATCGACTTCTTCGGAGAGCTAGCCACCAACTTCAGCAGCAGCTACAGCATGTCCAAGGCCAAACAGGTCTTTTTTGCAGCAGTGCCGACACGGCTCACTTACGTAAGTCGTCCTTCACGGCGTGAACAAGTGTGTGTGCATATGTGTGTGTATGTGTGTGTGTGTGTCATATGAGTGTGTGTGTCGTGCATGAGTGTGTGTTTGTCATGCATGCTTATGTGTGTGTAATGCATGAGTGTATGTGTGTGTAATGCATGAGTGTATGTGTGTGTAATGCATGAGTGTATGTGTGTGTCATGCATTAGTATTAGTGTCATTCATGAGTATGTGCGTCTACGATTATTAACTTCAGAACACCGATATACTATTTCTGAATGCAAGGCTTCTTGCAGCTGACATTGCGACATTTTGGTGATAGTATTGGCTCAGCGAGTACCGGTATCGTTGTTTGGTAATCGGTTTGATGGAAGTCTGTGATATTATCTCATTTCTTGTTTCATTCAATAATGATACATACGTGAACGTAAGAGCTATTCGACTTTTCAAATGCGTTTACTCTTATCTAGTTACGAATCATTTAGTCTAGTGAGTGATTTGTGCATACAAACTCACATGTTTCGTTGTTTTCTGGAACCGAGTTTCTTGCTTAAGTCTGTGACTGCTCTAGCAGTCAAGGTAGCTTGCAAGATGTGACATCGAGTCACGTGATAAGTCAACTTGGTAAGATATATTTGACATGTCTCACAGAGTGCAGAAAGAAGAATAAGTCGGGGGGAGGTAAAACAAAAAGGCGGGGGGGGGGGGGGGGCATCCTGAGTTCCGCATCCGACTTTTTATAGGTCATGATCTTGGAGAATGAATGAAACACACGCACATACGAAAGAGAGAGAGAGAGAGTATGATGATGAGGGGGGCTGGGATGAATATGGATATAAAAGATTAGATGCACTGAATGAAGACATGAAACCTTGCAATTCGTCACTCTGTAGGTGGCAGTCCCTGGTTGACAGTCACACTACAACACCCTCCCCCCCCCCCCTCTTGTTTTCCTCATTCACATCTACTTTTCATTCACACACAAAAAAAATGTCTTTGTACAAGACACACATCTCCACTGTTGTAACACTGGGTGGGCTATTGTTTGCTGTTTTGTTCCCTCTCGCTTATCTCCAAACAGTGCCGACTTATCGCATGTGCGCTTAGCCTACTGGGTTTTAATGTAGGTTTGTTTTTTGTTTTTTTTTGTTTTTTTAAATACTGCAGTAAACTTTTCCTTGTTGATAGTTTTAAAGTTCTGAAACCTTTCTCGAGCGTGAATGGGTGTGATCCGAACAGCTAGTTTGTTGTAGCATTGAAACTTTTTCCTTAACGGGACACGTCACACATTCTGAATAATTAGCGAAACAGTTTGAGTATTTTTTAGAGAGATTAATTCAGGTGGTGGCCTACTCGTTAATTATTCCCGTAGTTCGTGGAACATCTATTTAATTATTCCAGTAGTTCATGGATCATCTATTCAGCCCTGCTGGTAAACACTGCTCTAGAGTATATCAATACAAAATCTTTCTTTTCATTAGGACGTCAAGTAAAACATTTTATTTTGTTTTATGTACGGTACATTAATAAATTCATGCATGTTTATTAATACTGAAACCAACTTGTTTTTATCGACCTGGGTTTGACCTGAATGACAAGTCCTAGGAGCTTTACTAATTGACGTCTTTATACGTTCGTTTCGCGATCTTTAAAAAGAGCGTTTTTGTTTTAAAATGGATCGTTTAGTAAATACCTCTTTCTCGACTGGCCATTGCAGTCTATCTTTAGTTCAGTTTAGCAGCCATTGAACGGAAAGTAACAATAACTTTCTTCCTCTATCCATAAGTACGCCACGGTGCTATAGAGGAAACTCTAGACCTAGGTCAGTATAATCTCTGGTCAACTATGAACTCACCTATCTCACGTTGCATCAGTGCATACACACAAGCGTCTATAGCGTGACAGAAATGTTAACATATTCACAAACTTAATCACCAACTAGAGATTGTAGTCACACATTTTCGGGATATAGTAAGGTAATATTGGTATAAAACAACAATAGACAAACGCCTTAGTAATCTATCAGTTATTGGCCGTAAGACTAAATTATACGTCAGTAAAACATTTTAGAAAGTACTGTAATAATTACTTAACATCCACCATTAAACTGTGTGTTACTAATGTGTATCGCCATATTTTAAACATCTTACCGCGAACAGTGTATACAAAATAACAGTTTATTGAGATTTAAGCACTGGGCTTTAGCCGGTTTGTAATTATGATAATCATCAAGCCTTCGCGGACTGTACATGTGGTCTAACAATCTAGTGTAAACCTATGCATCATTGACCTTTAACCTCTGTGTTTATTTCATTCTAAGTCTCTCGGCCTTTTGGTCAATTCTTACTGCAGAGCCGATGTCTCTAGCAAGTCACCCAGAAATTGACAATGTGTTGGGCGCCCTCCCCTCCCCTTGTCTCTCCCATTTCCCAAATGACTGGTTCGCCCCTTTTGTCCACCCTAACCCAAACTCAGAGACACCTGTCGGAATCTTAAAGCCATCACTCTCTTTCCTACTTTTCTGTCTGGAGTCTGTCTGGCTATCTTGAAAAAATGCCGGAAATCTCCTTTCCTCTTTTACACTCCTGCTCTGTCTCCCTCTCTACTCTCTCTTTCCTATCTCTGTTCTCTTTCTATATCTCCTCTTCTCTCGCTTCTTTCTCTCTCTTCTCTCTCTCTTTCTCTCTCTTCTCCTTCTTACTCTTTATCTGTATCCTCTTTAAATCATCACTTCTCTTCCCTCTCTCTATTTCGTACACCTCTTCCCCGTGTGTACGGTGTACACTAGAAAACACAAAACTGTTATGTGGATTCCCTCACATGGGCGGAGCTTGAAAAACCTGATAGAATGTCACAGTGTTTATAAACACCGCTGTGGAAGCTTTAATTTGGGACACAAAAACACTCTGGCTATCCGCCCCTGATTTTCTGTCTGTTATATATATATGTATTATCTGCTCGTCTTCAGTGGTCTGCCCATCCTTTCGTTATCGCTCCCCCCCCCCCTTTTCTGTTCTCTTTGTGAATAAAACAAAATACACCTGCTGCAGAGAGAACTGGGTACACAAGAGTGCTGGTTGGTGTGCTAGCCTGGCACACAGTTACACTCACATTTGCACACACACACACACACACACACACATAATGCAGAGTGAGAGATATGAACGCATCAAAAATACACGGGGGGGGGGGGGGGGGGGGAGGGTTGAAAAAGAGACCGAAGAGAAAATGTCAAAGTTTAAAACGAGAGCGAGATGATGAAGACAATTGAGAGGATAGTGCAACCTATAAGCCATATTGACAGACAGAGAGACAGACCGACTGCACTATTTCAAATGTAAGCTGATGTAGATCAAGATTAACTTTAACCTTTTTCATACGTCTGCGGTTTTTTTTTTATTTTCGCCGTTGAATGACGTGCTTTTTTTTTCCACATCTTTTAACAAAAGTTTAAAATTTTACGGTCCAAAGATTTTTCCTAAACATTTTTTTGTGTCCATCTCCAGAAGTCTGGTCACTTCTCCCACACTTCTCAGATAGCGTCCTTCCATTCTTCTAGACAACTGCTCCTCCCCTTCTCACCAGGTACTCTTCACAAGTATTCGTTTCGAACCAGAGTCCTCTGCCTCCTCCCCCCCCCCCCCCCCCCCCATCCTCGCACGGCTTTCTGTTTTGTTGTTCACCTCTACCACTTCTAGCTGTTTAAAAAAGTCCCCCAAGGATCTCCTGTTTCCCCCCCCCCCCCCCTTTTTTTTTTGTGATCAGCCCAAGACGCTTGCTTAAAGGGTAACACCATTGCCGATGTATAAATCTGCCTTCAATTTCTTTGACCTGGCCGAAGAGGCGCCCCTGTTTTGTCCTCCGTCGTCCGCTTATTTGATTTGCCTCCCCCCCCTCCTCCTCCCAGAATTTACATTTGAAAAAAGTCTCTTAAAGAAAAAGATCCAAGACGGGCGCGGCTACAGGTCGTTAACAGAGTTGCTGAAGTCTTTCATTGAGCTCCAGACCGAGGGTGTGAACTCAGTGGGTGGACAATGCATCTGTGAAGCGGGCCCTTGTGTTTTAATAGGTCAGCACTCCATGTAAGCAAATATGATTTTAATACATCATTACTCCGCCCCCCCCCCCCACCTCCCTACCGATTTTACCAACATGAGAAGTGTCATTTAGCTTTGACTTATGGAAGAAACATGGCTCCACAATGTCGCTTGAAAGTTCATATAGATGTAACCTAATACATTACCAAGAATGTCCTTTTGTCTTTGGTGTATCAGGTATTATATGATACGGAAGTATTGATTAATTTTATTTATATTTATTTCTAAGCATATAAAATTTCGATTGAAGCACACATTTTTTCTTGACTTTGGTTATCTTGTAGCTTTTTTTTTTTTCATTTTTGTTTCAACCTCTGGTAACCAAGGTAACCAATCTTTGTCTTTGTATTTTCTTACGTTGTTCTTAAGGTTCCATTATATCGACACCACATTTCTCCGTATCGCTTTGATTCTGATTCTCTTTTTGTATTTACAAGTATTTATATCACTGTGATTAGCTTAAGTAGGAAATCCCCTATCATTGCTACATACATAATGGCAGCTTGGAATTTTTAATGAGAAAATGGTGAATTGAATGTATCGAAATGAAAGATGGGAATTCTAAGTGGTCAACACTGCTTAGCATGAACAAAGTAAATACAGTTTCTCTTTCAGACCTAAAAGATGATGTAAGGGTCATCTGTTTCTGTGGTCCACGAGTGTGTCATGTGGCCAGCACAACAGCCAACCGACTGTACTTTTCCCCAACTAATGTCAGGTACCCATTAGAGATGGGTGGACTCACAGGCGCCTTAAAGATCCCGAATATAAAAATCCCAGACTTCAACAGGATTCGAACCCTGGGCTCTACGGTTCGAAAGCCAAGCGCTTTACCACTAGGCCACTACGCCCCGCAGCATCAACATAAGGACATTATTATTTGCATCTCGTCCCTGTATTACGTCTTGGAAGTGTCACCATGAGGTTCCTAGTTCGCGCCCTGTTAGGGACTTGCCTTTCTCTTCTTGTATGAACAAAAGTGAATCTAGTGAACTAACATGTTGGTCTATTGCCATTTACCTGTGACACCGTCAAACCTCTGTGTTGTTAAAGAAAAAAAAATTCTTGTAAAACACTGTCCTCAAAATTTTTTCTTAGATTTAGCCATCCTCCACCATTCTCTTAAGAGCACTCGTGTTTTGGGGTGCGGCGGATGGAGGTTAAAGGTGAAAGGGTATGTGGATTTTCTTCCCACGGTCAACAACGAGCGGATTTCATTCATAAACAAGGGGACATCATTCTTTTCATTGGTGGTCAGAGTGTGTTGGTATTTGTGTGAGGATAATTACATTAGCATTGACCTAATTATCAGTTTCCACCACGCTCTCCATCTTGTCCCTGTCGTGTTTGTGAATTTGTGGAACTCTTGTCTTCTGAGGTTTGAAAAAGATATTTCAACACGTACTATGCACTTGCCTTCTGAATATAACTCAGGTGTGTCGTACTTATCCAATAGTTAGTTGTTAGTTAGTTGGCCTCCTCCAGTCGTAGAGCGACTATGGTTCATCTCAAACGTTTTTTTTACGTGGCTGTGGAGCCCTTTTTTTGGAGAAACACTCCTTGTGGAAGCTGTTCATTTAAGACTATTAAGACAATGACATTGAATATTTCTACAAGATGCAAAAATCATCATAATTGTCAGCTGGTAAGAAACTATCAGAGAAAGTAATCAACATTCTTCACTTTTTGTTGTCGTTGTTTTATGTTTTACAAGTTTGGGGCATTTTTTCAGAAAAGTTATTATTCCCCCCCCCCCCCTCCCAATCCTATTCCCTCCTGCATAACCTATACATCGCAAGGTCTAGAAAAGGTACTTTTTTTTAACTTTACCTGCATGACTGCCGTCAGGGTTCGTTAACCTGACTATCGTCTGCACAGTACAGAGTTCATACCACACGACCAGCCAGTCAACCAATCAGCCAGCCAGCCAGCCAACCAATCAGCCAGCCCATCAGCCAGCCAACCAATCAGCCAGCCAACCAATCAGCCAGCCAGCCAACCAACCAGCCAGCCAACCAGCTAGCCAGCCATGTATTAAGTACTTTGCTGTATGTCTTAGATATCTGGACCAACATCTCCTGGGTGCGACGTCTGCTACCTTAGAGCACTGTGTGAGAACGTTCGCTGTACATTCTCATTGTTCATTGTATCACAAGCCTCAATTGTCCTGGTCATGTATAGCCAACACAGGGTCCACTTCAATAAGGCCTAGATCTAATGGTAGGGCGAAGGACAAGTTGGGGTCCTTAATAGATTTAGAAGGAGACGTTGATATCACCAGCCGGTACAACTTTGGTATCAAAAAAAAAAAAGGTCCAATTATTGCTGGTACTTTAGACGGTTCCTAGTTTGCACGAGAACTTTCCAAGGTACATTCAGAAACAGCGTTATTAAAACGAAACGCTTTATCATGTTGAGAAGTGTTTTAACAGACAGTTTACTTACTCTAACAAAAAAAAAAGGTTAAAAAAAAATGTTTCTTGTTTCTTACATGGGAATGAAGGGAACTAGTCACTCCAGGAGCTTTAAGTGTTCCGTAATATCCTACATATCAAACACATAACGACTGGATAGCTGAATAGCCAGAAACGTTAAACTTTTTTTTTTATTATTATAGCTTTTATATAGCGCTACTTCATGATTATAGCATGCCCAGAGCGCTTTGGTCCAATCTCATTTGCGGACCGTGGGGGGTGGGGGGGGGGGGGGTAGGGGGTATCTAGGAGTTGGTTTTCCGTGCTGCCTTTAGGCGCTCAGTAAACGCAACTCTGCCCGAGTCGGGTGTCGAACCTCGAGCCCCCTTCTAGGTAGCCGAGTTTAAGCGCACTTAGCCTCTCGACCACGCTTCCCACTTTTGGTATTATTATAATTTCATCTCAACCACTATCTATATATCTATATCTCTCTGTCTTTCCGTCCGTCCGTCCGTCCCACCCACCCATCTATGGATAGATAATTTTTTTGTTACTCACGCAATCATATATATATATATATATATATTTATATATATATATAAATATATATATATGCACACCAGTTGTCCAGGAAGTAAGGAAACTAAATAATAATAAGAATGATAATAAAAGTGCAGGTCTGTAGTGATTTTCGTTCACAAGATCTGATTAAGGAAAAAAAAAAAGAGCCACTTATGGTTTATTCGACGTCAGTGTTGTATATGCGAATTCAAGTGTGTGTTTGCATGTTAACATGTTGTGTGAGTACAACTAGCCCACAGGGGCCACCTATGAAACGTGTTTACACAAACTCCCTTCTCCTTTTTTTTAATTTTGTTAGATAAAAAAAAACGTAACAAAAACAATAGACAATGCGATGCTAGGAATAGGCCAAGCACTCAGTGTTTAGTTCTTTCTAAACTTAAAAAGATAAAACCTGACTCCTGGTCATCGATTTTAGCGATTAGTCTTCTCCACTGTAGACACACAGGCAGACGGACTGTCAAACGTGCAGACAGTAGATGTCGTCTGCCACACGGTTATTAAAAATTGTGTATCTTTTTTTTGTGTTTTGTTTTGAAAAGTAGCACATTTAAAAAAAATGTTGAAGTATCTGAAGGCGGGAAACCATTGTCGTCTGTCAGAGGCGTTAGCAGACGTGAGTATCGCCAGATGCATGCTGGGATGCTACTGAATAACGCTATAATTTTTTTCTGTAATAGAATGCAGGCCATGTCAATATTTATTCTAGTCTCTCTCTCCCCCCCCTCTCCCCCTCTCTCCCCCTCTCTCTCCCTCCTCTCTCTCCCCCCCTCTCTCCCTCCTTCTTTCCTAAGTAGACAAATTATCTGATAACTTAAAACTTGGCACAAAATTTAGAAGTACAATGGGGCGAGTCGATGCCAAGGCTCAATCTTGAAATATAATGAACTTTCACTGTTAATGATTATCAGCCGCCTAAAATTAAAGGTAATTAAAAACGCTTTCTTTTAATCTCACTCTCTCTCGCTCTCTCCAATCGACAAACACTCTATCCGTAAGCTACAATGCTAGGGTGGTTGGAAAATTGTTTATCAGGGTTGAACAAAATATGACGGCGTAGACTGTGTTTAAACTGGCACTAATTTGTAGTTGCTCATCTCTCTCATCATTTCATTCATGTGTTAGCGTGCGTGTGTGTAGTCTCCGGTTTAATCCGCTACCGATTTTGCTGAGCAAACGAAAGCCAAATCTGTTAATCCAAAAAGATGTTAATGTCTCTCTTGCCGAAGTGGTTACAAACAAAAACAACTACTACATAATACAAAAGTGTTTGCCAGATTTAGCTATAGGCAACACAATCTATAGCTTAGAGCCCCAAAGAAATATTTGGCACTGACATATAATATCTGGACTTGTAAAAAAAGCCCTATTTCAAATAGCTTAGGACCTTTTCAATTCTAATTCTGGCATTAAGTGTTAGCATAAATAGTCTGTTCAAGAGAAATATCTTCTAGTACTCTGGGCACCATTTAAATTTGACTTCTAAAAAATATAACGGTCAATCAAGAGTGTTTCCCAGTGTGACCAACGAGCTGGTCATTCTTTAACCAACGATATACATCAACTGTCACATTTCAAGGAAAATCATTAGAACCGTTTTCGAGAACCGTGCCCGCCCACCCACCCATTCCGAATGTGCGACTTGAATAGAGGTATTGTAAACAATTATTATAGTTCTTCCTTATTTTCTAGATGACTTTCAAGTGAATTTTAAATTCCCTCTCTATTTTATTATTAGATACCATGACAAAGCTCGAAATGACATGGAGGCACCTAGCTCTTCTGACATATGTTTAAATGACATTCAGATCTGAAAAAGGCTCGGTTAAAAAAAATAATTTTTACCCAGAAAAGATTTTTAAAAAACTTAGAAGGAGAACGAAACTTGAAATAAACTTATGACAGTCGGTTGAACCTGCTTAGTGCTCAAAACAAAAACTCGACTTAGAAATGCGTTATGAAACAACTCACATAAATCTAGATCTAGTGCCGTTGACCTCTTTTTTTTTTTTCTAAAAAGCATAATCCTGTTTTAATCGTCCAAGACGAGCAATGGCCTTCGCCATAAGACACAGCAGTCAGCGAAGATTTCATTCAGTTTACCTGTCCCACGTATTTCTCCTTGTCTTCTGAAAGGCCATTTTCCTTTGCAGAATCAATCCGCCCACGCCACTTGTACGTTCTGAACTAAGACGCCTGCAAATCCCAGGCCTAGCCTCGTTTCAACCTGAAGAGCTGTCGCTAAAATTAAACAAGAAAAACGTAAAATATACTTTAAAAAAATAAAAAAATAAAGTTTATACGAAATGTAATTGTAGCAATAAGTTTAGATCAATCATGTGATTAAATTTGGAATAGAATTAGACCACAACAATAAATCTGTGCGATTAGAAATTGTTACCAATTTGTTTTGTTTAATGCTATTTCAAGCTTTTAGATTTTTCCATATGCTTTAATGCTATCAATTACCTGGACACCTACCCCTTACCTGGACACCTATCTTTTACCTGGACACCTATCACTTACCTGGACACCTATCACTTACCTGGACACCTATCACTTACCTGGACACCTATCACTTACCTGGATACCTATCACTTACCTGGACACCTATCACTTACCTGGACACCTATCACTTATCTGGACAACTATCACTTACCTGGACACATATCACTTACCTGGACGCCTTTCACTTACCTGGACGCCTATCACTTACCTGGACGCCTATCACTTACCTGGACGCCTATCACTTATCTGGACACATATCACTTACCTGGACACATATCACTTACCTGGACACCTATCACTTACCTGGATACCTATCACTTACATGTACACCTATAATTTACCTGGACACCTATCACTTACCTGGATCAGTTGGGAAGATTCGGGCGGAAGGGGAAAGAAAGGTATATCTGTGTGAATTGTAACAAAATCGCTTTTTAAAAGCTTTTATAGAAAAAAAACCAAAAAAACTTAAAATCGAACCCATGGCTCACACCTCCTCCTTCTAACCACTATGCTAGTAAAGGGCTTATGAAAATAGAGGCTTGAATAGTTATGTATTGTTTGTTCCAAACTTACTTTCAAGCGGCGACCTATTAAGGGGACTAATTCAGCTTATACCACCAGGTTCCGTCAAGTACAATTTCTTTCCCTTGTTTGAGATACCAAACCAAAGAATTCATTACCAATAGTTAATTAACTAATTGGTTATTATTTTTTTAGATTGACTAATGTTTTGTCATTTAAAAGAAGTAATTGTGCAAAATTTAGAATTTGTTAAAATGAAACTATGTTCTAAGCTAATAAATGAACTACATATTTAATTTGAATACTTTATGATTTATTTTAGAGGATCACATATTGTTTTGCCAAAGTAAATAAATCACGCTTGGATCTCAGTTTAGGAATAATTAGGACAAACATTCTTTCTTTTATCGTTTTTTAAAAGGCTAATCGAAAAGATTATTTTCAATCGTATGTATCCGTCTCCATGGTCAAAGTTTTGTTAAGCCTAACCTCTGCAAGACAAAAACATTGTGAAGAAAGAAAGATAAAGCAGACATTTGAAAAAATTGTTTTGCAAGACAGATATTTTCAGAGCAATTTTTCAATTTGAGACAAAAAAAAGTTTTTGCAGAACAGACATTTAAGACAGCACTTTTGCAAAAACAACGATTTCAGAAAACAGTTTTGCGAAACATCTTTTTAGAGAAAATTGTATTCAAGGCAGTTTTGACAGAGCTTGTGCCAAACCACACATTTGAGACAGCCGTTTTGCAAAAGACATTTGAGGAGGTAGTTTTAGGAAAATGTTCATTCATTTATTTGGGGGGGGGGGGGGACAAAAAATGTAAAAAAAAAGAGAGAGGAAGAGATGTCGTCTTTTTAGTCGACCTTTTTTTTCTTTCAAGGTTTTTTTTTTTTTTTTTGTTCTTTGTCATTGTCACCATCCCAAAGCTTGTCAAGCGCCTTTGATAAAAACATTTCATTTGGGCTAAAACTGTAGAGTCTGACGTATGTTAATGAGGGACTTTAATTATGTACGTCTGTTTGCTGAATTATCTGCTGCTAATTGGATTTAAAAGCGGCGTGCATGTCCCTAACCTGTAGCACTAATTCTCTGTGGGCTTTTTGTCTCGTTTTGTTGGGCTTTTTGTGTTGGTGGGTCTCTGTGTGTGTGTGTGTGCACATGGGCTTTTTGTGTTGGTGGGTCTCTGTGTGTGTGTGTGTGCACATGGGCTTTTTGTGTTGGTGGGTCTCTGTGTGTGTGTGTGTGCACATGGTCTTTTTGTGTTGGTGGGTCTCTGTGTGTGTGTGTGTGCACATGGGCTTTTTGTGTTGGTGGGTCTCTGTGTGTGTGTGTGTGCACATGGTCTTTTTGTGTTGGTGGGTCTCTGTGTGTGTGTATGTGCACATGGTCTTTTTGTGTAGGTGGGTCTCTGTGTGTGTGTATGTGCACATGGTCTTTTTGTGTTGGTGGGTCTCTGTGTGTGTGTATGTGCACATGGTCTTTTTGTGTTGGTGGGTCTCTGTGTGTGTGTATGTGCACATGGTCTTTTTGTGTTGGTGGGTCTCTGTGTGTGTGTATGTGCACATGGTCTTTTTGTGTTGGTGGGTCTCTGTGTGTGTGTATGTGCACATGGTCTTTTTGTGTTGGTGGGTCTCTGTGTGTGTGTATGTGCACATGGTCTTTTTGTGTTGGTGGGTCTCTGTGTGTGTGTATGTGCACATGGTCTTTTTGTAGACGGATTAAACATTATATGTTCATTTTGCGTGTTTAATAGAATTAAAAAAAAATATTTGTATTTAGAAATTTTGGTTTAATTCCTTCTCGGGTTTAAAAAAAAACCCTGAAAAACTCAAGTTACTAAGTCATTTATTTTCGTAGACTTGGTCCTAAAATAGATATTTTTTTGCTTGAGGACTTGTGAGAGGGAAAAAAATGGGGGGGGGGGGGGGGGGAGAGTCTTGTTTTTCCTAGTATATTAAAAATATTATTTTGATTGTAGGACGTGCGTGCTAATATAAATTACATGTTTAAGTAGACTTTGTGACATGATAATTAAAGTTCTCGAAACTATTTTAAGAACACACTTTTACTTCTTAAAGTCGTTTTAAAAAGAAATTACATAATTTAAAATTAAGAAACAGAAATTAGTTCGCATGTTAACCTTAATCGTTGTCAGACTTGAACATTACTATTTTATGTTACGTGTTATTAGCAATGTAATCTTCTAGTGATTAAATACAAACAAAATTATGTAAGCTGTGGTAAATTTCTAAAAAAAATAAAATAAATTTAGTGCCACTAACTGACGAAAGTCGCCAAGATAGCTACAACAAAAAAAAAGTCACAAATTAATATGTAGATCTAGGTCTAAAGTAACATCCATGTGAATTCAAAATAAAATGGCTGCCAATTTCTGTTTACCTCCATCCACCTATCGAGCAATAAAAAAAAATTAATTGAATTGTTCCGTAATGAAGTAATCTAAGTTTTCATAAGAGATGTTGTCACGTAGCATGAGGTTACTTTCGAAATTTCAGCGTCATAGGATGATAGAAAGTTGTCAAAATAAGTTGTTTAGGTTTTACATTTTTAAAAATACTTTTTACTATGACAAAACTATAAGGCTGTGTTTCCCAAACCTTTTGACAAAACTATAAGGCAGTGTTTCCCAAACCTTTTGGCAAAACTATAAGGCAGTGTTTCCCAAACCTTTTGGCAAAACTTTAAGGCAGTGTTTCCCAAACCTTTTGGCAAAACTATAAGGCAGTGTTTCCCAAACCTTTTGGCAAAACTATAAGGCAGTGTTTCCCAAACCTTTTGACAAAACTATAAGGCAGTGTTTCCCAAACCTTTTGACAAAACTATAAGGCAGTGTTTCCCAAACCTTTTGACAAAACTATATGGCAGTGTTTCCCAAACCTTTTGACAAAACTATAAGGCAGTGTTTCCCAAACCTTTTGACAAAACTATAAGGCAGTGTTTCCCCAAACCTTTTGACAAAACTATAAGGCAGTGTTTCCCAAACCTTTTGACAAAACTATAAGGCAGTGTTTCCCAAACCTTTTGACAAAACTATAAGGCAGTGTTTCCCAAACCTTTTGACAAAACTATAAGGCAGTGTTTCCCAAACCTTTTGACAAAACTATAAGGCAGTGTTTCCCAAACCTTTTGACAAAACTATAAGGCAGTGTTTCCCAAACCTTTTGACAAAACTATAAGGCAGTGTTTCCCAAACCTTTTGACAAAACTATAAGGCAGTGTTTCCCAAACTTTTTATCCTTAACGGAACACTTTGCACATCCTGAGTATTTAGCGGAACACTTTATTTTTTAGAAAGATTAAATCACGTGGTGGCCTACTTGTTAATTATTCCAGTAGATCGTTGAACACCTATTCAGGCCTCGCGGAACACCAGGCTTCCGCGGACCACAGTTTAGGAAACACTGGTATAAGCTAATGGTATGAATTAAAAAAAACAACAACAACCGTCATTGTCTGCGTTGAGCAGTGTTCAAGATCTGCATCTAGAATTCTACAACTACAGATTTAAAAATGACAACGGTAACCACGGCAACAACCACAACAAAAATGGCGGAGTCGTCAGTTCCTGAGAAATGTCTGACAAGGCCCAGCTCTTCATTGCTTAAAACAAAACAAAGGAATAAAAATAAATCTACTGTCGCTGACTTTGTAGTCCACCTGACCTTGGCGTATTGATCGTGTACTTACCAAACGTCCACCAATGAGACAACAATAATGAAATGTTATATGTTACGTTACTTTGTATCGAGGCCCTCCACTCTAGAGACACATACAACCTGATCATTTAACCCTTTTTACAAAGCTTATATCAACTCAAAACTATCTGTCTGTCTCTCTGTATGGCGAAAGTTTAAACTGTTTTGTTTCGTATTTCCTTTTCTCGGATCAAGTTAAAACTTGGCACAATTATTTATTGAACCTGACAAGGCATGAATCAATCAAAAGAATTAATTAGTCAATTGTCGGTGATTAATTATTTTGTTTTATTTGGAAATAGTGTAATAAATGCTACTTGATGTGGATATAACTTAACTCTGTAATTTTTAGATAAATGACAATTGGTAGCTATTTTCCCTAGATAAGCTTTGATCTTAAAAAGTATTCTTTTTTCTATTGCTTTCTATTATCACATACCTCCTATTAGCTTGCAAACTCTTCATGGGTTCAAAAAGTACACTTGGTGAAAACAGGACGGGTATTACAAAAGCGGCTAAAACGATTTTCCTTTGATAGTTCATGTATAGCTTTGGGGAACCAAAATAAAAAAAAAGAGTACGCTGTGAAAACTCTGGTTTGACTTATAATTTTTCAAAATAAAATCTTAAAACTAAATTTGGTCTGCGTCTTCAACACGATTTAGCGGAATTTTCCGCACTCGACTTAAATGTGTCTTTGTATTCAGTAAAGAGTTAAATAAATAAATAGATATGCAGGAACATTATGCGCACCGTCTTGTGTAGAAATCATTGGCTGGTCTGTTAATAGAAGATCTTGACTATCTAGAGCTCACTGGTAACACTCTTTGCGATACTGAGGCACAGCAAAGAATTAATTATAGAAATTTTTATATTTTGATCCCTATTCTAATCTACGCTCAAATGGATTGCGTTAAATTTTGCCTAATAAAAAAATCTTTTCATGTTACTTGTTGGTGTTAGGTCAGCATCGTTTTGTATCTGTTTAACTCCCGTCCCCCACTACCCTATGCCGACGCCCTAGTGGGACGCCCCTTGCACGCCCCACACAGCCAAGGCCACGTTTTAAGAAAGTGTAAACAGTGTTTTAATTCTTTTTTTTTTTTGTCTTCAGCCAGTCAATGGCGGCGCCAGATGAAGGGAGAGAATGTAGTTTTTCAATGCTGGTCAGACAGGCTGTCATTGTCTGCCCTTGTTTTCTGTGATCTCTGCATAGTTCTCTAATTAACATCCCGCCTTCCCCCCAAAAGTTCTTTAAAAGACTTTTTTTTTTCTGAGTGAGCACAGCATTCAAAAAAGTGCTGCTGACCTCTGACTCTTATTAAAAGTGCAGCAGTAAGAAGAAGAAGAAGAAAAGATCGGAAGAGATCACTTCACATCTTTTTTTTTTCACACTTCCTTTATTCTTCACTAAATTGAAATGTTAAGTGCTGAAAGATTATTCCGTTACTTCTGTAATCAAATTTCTTAAATATTCTATTTTATTACAGCTTTACCTCATTTCAATTTTCGTGATACGATTTTTGTAAGAAGTGGTAATTACATTTAAGTTTAAAATAAAATATTAATGATACAAATAATATTTATTTTAAATCTGTTGGTGTTTGGGGTAAAATTTATGAAAATAAAACAACGGGTTTGGGGGTGGGTAAGATAAACTGAGGTTCTTCGAAACGATGTCAAACTAATCGGTGTATGCTTTAAAAAAAAAAAGGTTTTACGTTTCGGATGTTCCTTCCGAGTTGAATATCATCTACTTTCTTGCCCAAACCTTTAACAGGACAACGGAGGATGGCGGCGGGGCAGGGTCTGAACCTGGCACCATCGAGATGACCGAACGACAGTCCAGTGTCCTATACCTCATGGTCAGGCACGTTGAAAGGGTATAGGAGTGGGTGTGGAGCAGGCAAGACTTGGTTAAAGTAAATTGGCTACCTAGAACTCTTTATCGTGCTTCTTTCAATAACTTTATCTGCTATGCGATTAGTTGACGAACGCAAATGGATTTAGAAGCTTTAGTGCTGACACCAATGGTGACTAAACTCGGCATGTCTCATAAAATAGCAGCATTATGTTTACTTGGAGATAGTAGAGAAAATAAAACAGATAGTCCCCCGATGACTCCTTCGGCCCCAATTATGAGTCAGTAGAGTTAGGACATGGAATCTATACTCATGGTCACGTGGTTGCGTGGCCCACCTGAGAACCTCCCAGATCCGTCTCCTCTCGCTTTCACGATCAATGAAATGGGTGGTCGAGCCAA
Source organism: Biomphalaria pfeifferi (assembly GCA_030265305.1). Taxonomy (NCBI): domain Eukaryota; kingdom Metazoa; phylum Mollusca; class Gastropoda; family Planorbidae; genus Biomphalaria; species Biomphalaria pfeifferi. Next base: position 55,469 of record JASAOG010000316.1, on the reverse strand, counting down.
ATGTTTGTTTGGTACCTTGTGTCATGAGTTTTGAGTCTTCACATGTTCTTCCTTTACTTTTGTCTCTCTATGAACTCACTGCCCCAGTGCTGCCTATACCTGCTCCTTGTGTAGTCCTCGCTTAGTTTGGACATATTTTAATAGTTACTCATTGTTTACTAGTATAAAGTCTTTCCGCTAGGGATTATGGAGCCGGGTGGGGGGAGGGTTGACTATAGGGACCCCTGCATTTTGACATTCGACATCATGACATGAGATAATGGGCGTAATATTTTAATCGAAAAGCTAATTTCGGACACTCATTTGGGAGACCCCCTTAAGTGGGGTCCCGAGGGGGGGGATTTTCAAATTTGGACCCCCCCCTCCCCCACCCTAGCTACGCCACTGAATTAATTGAACAATTGACTAGTGATGTTGGTCTTGTTTACTTTTACCTTTCATGCACTCAGCTAGACGTCCTCATCAGAGTTGTAACAGAAGCCAGCGGCGTTTCTATTGTCTGGGTTCAAAAGTGTGACATAATCAGTCTAAGAGTACACTATTCTACAATACTTTGACTTTTCTATCAAGTTCTTGTCCAGGTCGACATGGGGGCCAACGTTATGTTTCAACTGGGCATTTCAACATGAACAAAAAGACTTTGATATACTTCGTGTAGTGCGGGATGTGCGTGTGTCAGATGAAGAGAGGGGTAGGGATGCAAATGCTGTTGTCCACATTGGTCAGTTTGTATTTTTCTAATTATTTTCTATCGTGTTTTGGACATTTAAAAAAAAAAAAAAAAAAACAAGCAATAGAAGAAAGAATACTTTTTAAAACCAAAGCTTATCTAAGGAGAAATAATCGTTAATTACTACCATTTATCTGAAAATTACGGGGTTAGCTCTCTTTCAGCTATATAAAAGTAATTAATTTGTATTAAATGATTAATTAATTGGTTAATTTTTTTTATTATTTGTGTATTGTTATCGACTATGAATAATTATGCAAAATTTCTACTTTATCCGAGAAATGGGGAGTGGGAGAAAAAAACCTGTACAAACGTTTTAACCGCCAGCCAGCCGGACAGACAGACAGAGTTGATATAAGATTTGTAAAAATAGTATACCATTCCTTGCTCCAGCATCATTAAAAGCACGAGTTACGTCACTTGATGTTGATATTGAATAAGATAAGATAATTTTTATTGATCCACTCAAATGGAAATTCAGTTTGACTACATTGACAACCTCAGCGTAACTATTGTAGATGCAAATACGAACAACATTCAGACATGAAACACTCACAAATGAATTTGACTTCTATTTACTTCTCGATGACGACAGATGATCTTGTAACACTCTGACCGACAGTGGGATGAAGGTTTTTTTTAATCTTTCTATTTTAGTCCTAATGGAAAGGACACGACCACTTCGTTCAGATCTAATGTAACAGTGGTTTAATGAGTGCAGGTTATCTTTAAGAATCGAGAGTGTTTTGGAAAGGCATCTTTCATGAAAAAGGTCTTCAAGAGATGGTAGCTGTGTTCGAGTGACATACAATGCTTTTTTTAATTAGTCTATTTAGTCTAAGTCTTTGCGCCAGTGAAGTTTTACCATAGTGTTACCACACCAGCAGGTGATGGCAAAGTTAATTTGACTGCTGATGGTTGCTGTATAAAAAAGTTTAATGATTGTTTTGTCGATGTTAAATTTTCTTAGCTTTCTAAGATAGAAAAGGCGTTGGTGAATTTTGGTGTAAAAGTTTTGACAGTGTTCAATCTATCTCAGTTTGTTGTTGATGGTTGTGCCAGGTATTTATATTCTTGCACTTGTTCTACGGTTTGGTATATCTGAATTTCTGCAAGATGGCCTTTATGTTTCCGAAAATCAATTATCATTTCTTTAGTTTTCTGAACATTTAAAATTAGAAAGTTATCTATGCACCATTGGTAAAAAGTGTTAATTGTTGAATGGTACAGATTTTCTTCACCTGCAATAAGGCCAACGATTACTGTGTCATCAGCAAATTTTATGATGCCTAATTTGTTGACCTTTTACAATGAATTATAAGAATAGGTTTAAAAAACTTTAAATAAAATGGTCATGTGCATGTATTCTTCCCCACCAATCAAGCCGAATTCACTCTACCCTAATGCATTTCACGTGTGACAAACTGACCCACCTGTCCGAACTCACCTGTCCGAACTCACATTGTTTACTCACCCACGCACTTCCTGACAAAGCTTGTCTCCCTTATAATTGGTCGCCGTTCGTTCGACAAAAAAAGTGGTCATCACCGTTAACAGACGAAAAATGTCCGTCCAACGCTGCTGCCATCCTGCCAGTGTGGTCAACGCTTGGCGTCCTGCTTTGTCAACTCATCACCATGGCTTGAAATGACCCGCGTCCGTTGTTGTCGCCTTCTGTCGACACTTCACAGGCAGAGGTTTGGCTCCATTTGGATTTTAAATTAATTATTTTTTGTGATGCGCCAATGTGTATATAAATTTATATGACCCTCGTGTGGAAAAAAAAAGTGTGGATATCGCAGCTTTAACTTTTCAATGAATTTCGTTATTGTTTTCCAAGGTCAAGGTAACCCCAAGAGAGGAGAATAAAAGCTGAATTGATATATAGCGCGAATTCTTTGGAAAGCTCGTTCGGTTTTAAAATGTCAATATTTAAACATTATAAACCAACAAAAGCCCCCCCCCCTTAACCCTTCCCTTTCCACACACACACACACACACACACATACGCCCGCTTTGCTGAAAACGAGTCATTCGGGTTGGTTTGTATCTATTGTCTATATCCATAATGTTAGTTCTATTTATAGATTACAAATTACGACAATAGAACAAAATGGAATTGGGAAAAAAAAAAGTATATGTCTATAAATATATATCAATGGCAATGTTCATGAATGAACTTCTGAAGCAGACGGCTTCTTCTTACCTGCCCTTCTTTTATCAAATGGGCTTCTCATTCGGCTCCACCGTCTGGCCCCCGCCCCATTTGTGAACACGACGCTTGCATCCATATATCTCATTCATGGAGTGTGTTCATTCATATCTCTTGTCTTCTGTTCACCTCGTTTTGAAGTTGCCTTCACCTACCTACCTTTAACACATAGCAGAAGATAGTAGGTGGAAAGATTAGACCAGTGGACGAGACGGGGGGGGGGGGGGGACGGACAGAAAAAAAATGGCGCGCTTTTGAGTAATCGTACTTGCTAGTCGGAATTGCTTATATCACGTTTTGACCTGGATCTTGCAACAGAAACATGACGTTTGGGATGAAATCCGTAGTGTTTGTAACAAACTCATTGCATAATGTTTGTATCGAAATCAAGGCGTAATGTTCGCAATAAAAACTTGTTCTGGCGTTGTGTTTACCGAAGTAAAAAAAAAAAAAAGTCTCAAACATTGCTATAGATTTCCGAGACGTTATCTGGGGAAGGTTCTTCGTGAATGAGGAGCCACAGCGGTGGCATAGTCTCTTCATACTGATGGTTACAGTCAGTGTTGACACGCTGAGAATCCTAGAAGTCGATCTGCTGAGAATCCTAGAAGTCGATCTGCTGAGAATCCTAAAAGTCGATCTGCTGAGAATCCTAGAAGTCGATCTGCTGAGAATCCTAGAAGTCGATCTGCTGAGAATCCTAGAAGTCGATCTGCTGAGAATCCTAGAAGTCGATCTGCTGAGAATCCTAGAAGTCGATCTGCTGAGAATCCTAGAAGTCGATCTGCTGAGAATCCTAGAAGTCGATCTGCTGAGAATCCTAGAAGTCGATCTGCTGAGAATCCTAGAAGTCGATCTGCTGAGAATCCTAGAAGTCGATCTGCTAAACATGTATTGCATTTACATATTCTATTTCTGATTAGCTATTTTTTTCACAGTGAGGTCAATCAGTTGTTTTTTCTTTTTCACAAAAGATATACATAGATATACATAGATAAACATAGATATACATAGATATACATAGATATACATAGATATACATAGATATACATAGATATACATAGATAAACATAGATATACATAGATATACATAGATATACATAGATATACATAGATATACATAGATATACATAGATAAACATAGATATACATAGATATACATAGATATACATAGATATACATAGATATACATAGATATACATAGATATACATAGATATACATAGATATACATAGATAAACATAGATATACATAGATCATCAAATCTCTAGGAAAATCGTAAGAGTCGAAATACAAGAACTTCCTTTTATTTGGTTTCTCTTTTGAGAATTATAAAGTTCTTCAACACGGTTCAAAATGATGCTATCCAAAACTACCTTGTTCTTGGTCTGCAAAGTGACATCCACGGTCCTTGGGGAGAAAAAAAAGGGGAGGGTGGGGGTGGGGGGTTAAGGTATTTAAAAAAAGGCAAAGGAAGGGGACATCACTCTCTGGAATGTTTTATGTTTGAACTTGTTTAGTGAAGATGTGCGTGTGCACGGGACGGGGGTCGGAAGGGAAGATGAAGGGGGTGTCCTTCGTGGGCGTAGTTTCAATGTGGGAGTGAGAAAGCCTCAAGAGACATAAAGACGCTGTCTTTGTTGTTAGCCCCCGTTCCCCCGTTCTCCCCTTTGGTCAAAATTGTAGCCAAACAGTCGACGGTTTTAACCTGTTGATAACCAGAAGACTGCCTGGTCACTCAGTGACGGTAACGTTGAGTTCGAATCCCGCGGGAGGTTAAGGGTTGTACGAAATAAGTTTTCTTTCTAAAGGAACGTATGAAGCTTAGAAATTTTAAGTGACCACTCAATCCACCCCCACTTAGTTTATGTGTGGAATACGTTTTATATGATTTAAGTCTCTTCTATTGTTACTTACCATTTAGTAACCGCTAACTATTTACTTCATGTCCCCTGCACCCTAAACTAGATCGATGAAACGCCCATCAGTGTGTGTGTGTGTAGCAGCCAAAGACGGGAAGAAAGGACAGGCGCTGTGTTTGTTGACAGGCTGCACAAAGAGGATATGTTGGTCAACCCCCCCCCCCCCCACACACTTGACTCAAGAGTCCCTCCTTCCCCTCTTTTTTTTCCGATTCTCCTACTACTCACACGCGCGAATATCCTCCCACGCGTCGACACGGGACAGCTTAACTTTTTTTGTTTAAAGTTGGCGCCAGTGTCCATTGATGAACATGTGTCCAGGAGAACCTTTTTTTTTTCTAGATCAAAGTTTTTCTATTTCTTGTGTTCATCCGTTAAAGAAAAGCAACTACATTCTGTTCATGTCTCAAACAAATCTAATGATGAACTAGTTAACAAACATATGTCATTCGGAGGCATCGTCAGGGCCAGATTTAGACTTCATAAGTCCCTAAGATACAGAGACCTTTAAAAGTCTAGATATTTGATGTCAGTGCCTAATGGGAGACCTTTTACGAAAACGAGTCGTTCGGGTTGGTCTGTATCTAGTATTGTCTATATCCATATCAATGCGAATTCTATTTATAGATTACAAATTTCGACAATAGAACAAAATGGAAGTGGGGGGAAAAAAAGGTATATTTCTATAAATACGTATCAATGACGATGTTCATGAATAAACTTCTGAAGCAGACGGCTTCTTCTTACCTGCCCTTCTTTTATCAAATTAATCTGTTTCGGCTCAAACTTTCACTAACAATAAACTGGGCTCTTCTCGATACAAATTTTGTCTATCAACTTAGGGACTGCGAACCCATTGAAGAGGGACATGAGCATATCTTATAGCATCGTTTTCATTCCATGAACTCGCGGCTCGTATGTATTCTTAATTCGAAAGAAATTGGGTATCTAACAAAACTAATTTAAATTAGAAGTATCTTAGACGTAAGCACATATTTCTTTCATCTGAATGAACAAGTTGTTTTGACATTTCTCTGCCATTTATGCAAACGTCACTATTTAAATGGCAAAACTGCCATGACATTGATGTGACCTTGACATGCTCCCTTTCCATGCATTAAGTGATAAATCTAATTATGTAGCCTCGTTTATTTTCCATCACATGTTGAGGACACATGAAAAAAAAATGGGTTGCCGTAATTTCGGATGACTGACATGGGTAATCAGTCTGCATGTGAATGAGTTGTCAGGTGAGTGACCACCAAGACACGTCCGAATGTCTTGGCTTTCTGTGTGTTGATGGGATAGTTGCAAGATTTTTGTCAGCACCGCTGTTATTGTGAACATAAAAAGTTCATTTTGGGAAACGTGAAAAAACAATGTTCATCTCCCGACAACTCTTCAGCTTAATGTAAGAATGGGTGTGGGAGAAATAATGTGTTAAAACTTTTACCAGACAGACAGACAGATAGACAGACTGAGTTGATATAAGCTTTGTAAAAACTACCCCCTATTTCAGCTCTGACAGTGTTATTCTAAGTTCGCATCTAGTTCATCTTGACTTGTCTACAGGGTTTGAAGAGATTGGCATAGCGTCATCTGAAAACCCTACCGAAGAATAGGTTCCAATATCTTGAAAAATTTTGTAAATGTCAAAATGCCAATTTTCGGGCTCTCCGTTTTATTGGGCAGACTTTCACTCTCTGGTGTTAAGTCAACATCTCGAGTTTAAAATGTAAATTATCATGTATCGTTGATAATTCCACGAGAAATGGAAGTGAACCAGCTGGATAATAGGCGAAAGTTATGCTAGACCCCCATCGAACGCTAAGCCTCGTACCAGTCTGCCACCAAGTTCCCCACTTAAGTTTCCTCTTTTTATTCAATAGAAGATGTCACATTGAATTCTCCATGAATGTCCCTGCAAAGTCACATTTTCTCTTGTCACTTTCAAAACTTCCATTTTTTGTTTGTAGTTTTGTGTGTGACTGCATTCTATTATTGTTCTGCTTGGTTTTTATATTTATTACATTCAGAAGCATTCTGGGTTTGCGTAACTTCACAGGACCGTCAACCTGATTTATGTGACAGAACATTTGTCACACGCACTGTCACGTTTCTTGAGTCGAAAGTGAAAAAAAAAATGTTTGATTTATTTCTGAAGGAATTTGTACTTTAATGTGGCATTTGTACTTCAAAACATATTTTCCACATTTGGGTTTTAATTTTCAAAATTTTCTGGTTTTGAAATAAACTAAGTTAAATTATGTCAGTCCCACGTAAGGTTATTTCATGTATACATGGATTAAAGCTGCAGTATCTTAATGGGTGCAGCCTTACAAGATTCTTAGTATTGGGGGGTGGGTGCATGTAAGACCATATGTTTATGCTTTGTGGGCTGTTAATAGTTTGTGCTGCAAAATCACTCTCTGTCGCTAAGTCAACATCCTGTGGTGATAAGTCTACATCTTGTGGTGATAAGTCTACATCTTGTGGTGATAAGTCTACATCTTGTGGTGATAAGTCAGCATCTTGTGGTGATAGTCTACATCTTGTGGTGATAAGTCAGCATCTTGTGGTGATAAGTCTACATGTTGTGGTGACAAGTCAGCATATTGTGGTGATAAGTCAGCATATTGTTGTGATAAGTCAGCATATTGTGGTGATAAGTCAGCATCTTGTGGTGATAAGTATACATCTTGTGGGGATAAGTCAGCATCTTGTAGGGATAAATCAGCATATTGTGGTGATAAGTCTACATATTGTGGCGATATGTAAGCATCTTGTGGTGATAAGTCTACATCTTGTTCTGATAAGTCAGCATCTTGTTCTGATAAGTCAGCATCTTGTGGTGATAAGTCAGCATCTTGTGGTGATAATTCTACATGTTGTGGTGATAAGTCAGCATGTTGTGGTGATAAGTCTACATCTTGTGGTGATAAGTCAGCATCTTGTGGTGATAAGTCTACATCTTGTGGTGATAAGTCTACATCTTGTGGTGATAAGTCAGCATGTTGTGGTGATAAGTATACATCTTGTGGTTATAAGTCAGCATCTTGTGGTGATAAATCAGCATATTGTGGTGATAAGTCTACATATTGTGGCGATATATAAGCATCTTGTGGTGATAAGTCTACATCTTGTGGTCATAAGTCTACATCTTGTGGTGATAAGTCTACATCTTGTGGTGATAAGTCTACATGTTGTGGTGATAAGTCAGCATCTTGTGGTGATAAGTCTACATTTTGTGGTGATAAGTCAGAATCTTATGGTGATAAGTTAGCATCTTGTGGTGATAAGTCAGCATCTTGTGGTGATACGTAAACATCTTGTGGTGATACGTAAACATCTTGTGGTGATACGTAAACATCTTGTGGTGATAAGTCTACATCTTGTGGTGATAAGTCTATATTTTGTGATGATAAGTCTATATTTTGTGATGATAGGTCTATATTTTGTGATGATAAGTCTATATTTTGTGATGATAAGTCTACATCTTGTGATGATAAGTCTACATCTTGTGATGATAAGTCTACATCTTGTGATGATATGTCCACATCTAGTGGTGATATGTCCACATCTAGTGGTGATAGGTCTACATCTTGTCAAATTAAGCTCAGCACATTCATTTGTCGAATTTAATGAATTATATGAATAATTCACCATGATTCATTTTGGGAGTTTTGTAGTTTCAAACTTGAAGCTCTTATCTCAATTGTAAGTTTGTGGCACTGCAAGGCTCAGAGTTGCACTAGTCACAGTGGATATCAATTTGGGCATTGTACGTCCAGATTTAGATTGCTTATCTTAATTACTCTGTTGAAGTCCCAAGTACATTAAACTTCCTGTTTCATTTTAATTTAGTTCAAAATATTTGACATTTTCTCCTCGATGTTGTGCTGCATATTTAAAATAAACTATTTTGACTTATTTGACTTTTTTCCCCACCGAAATGTGTTTTTTTTTTTAAAACATGCATGTTTGAGCCAATTAAACTTATATTAAATTATGAAACGAAGTAATTTGGCATTTCAATATTAATTCCTTTTAGCGGCTCCTTAAAGGGGAAATGCCGCTATTAGTTTTATGTTGTCTGTCCGTACATACGTGCGTCAGCAGTTGCATTTAATTCTTAAAAACTAGAAATATATTTAAAATCCGATGTTTTGCAGCTTGCAACGTTTAGTTATTTAGCTATTTCCTGAAATAGAACCAGATTGTTTTAACAATTAAATATATAAGCAGATTTTTTTCTTCATAAAAACACTCAGCCATTTAAAACTACTTACTTTCAATAAGGGGATATAATTTTATTATTTCCCATAAAAATTTTTTTTAAAAGGCCAATTAATATTTTACGTAATGCTGTTTCTTTCTATTTGAGCTTGAACTCGCAATAATCTACCAAATACGTCGTTTTCATTTCCACGCTTGATCACATTATAATTAATTTATTTTAAATTGTTTTGATATAAATTTTACTTTTTACTATAAAAAAAAGCCACATAAAGAGGCCAATAGTCTAAAAAATAAGAGACAGAGCCCAAAAAAGCTGCAAAGAAAAGAGGCAAAAGCCCAAGGATTCTTAAGATGTAAATAGCTCGACAACTGAAGTCATAAGCTAAAAGCTGAGGTATCTTACAAAAAACAACAACAACAACAAACTATTAAAGGATCATTAAATAACATCCGTTAGTCCAGGCTGACACTGAACCATATTCTTATAATTATAATAACAAATAACGACATTAATACATCTTCGCTGCCTATGGTATCATGCCGTCTACCAGCCTAACAATATATACACATGGTTCTTTCATCTTGTTTCATCGATGACCACTTTTGTGGTCCAGGGTCTGAGGGCTTTGCTCTGGAGTTTTGTGCCTCCTCGTGTAGCTGGTGAGGCCTATGTGAGTCTAACAATACTATCATATCGGAAACACTTACGATCCTGCACACGTCTATTTTGTATGGAGTGAAGCAGAATTGTGTTTGTCATAGTTTATGGTATTCTTGCTTAAAATACATGCCTTTCTTACCCGCCTGGGTAGACACTTCGGGGTTCGCTACTGAGTTCGTGTTTTCACACAAACTCTTCTGGTAATCTTGGTATTTTTGTTTCGAGGTACTGGAGAGATTTGAAGAAAGTTTGCAACTTTGGAGGACATTTTGAGCATCTCAGAGGTTCAATTGTTTATGTTTACAGGTATAATGTATTTCCCGCTGTTCCGGTGTCGAATTTTCAGTGTACGTCATAACTGTAAATCTACTTTTGGGCCAGCCTGTATATTACTACTGATCCCTTTTTTGCGAAAAAATACATAATAAATATTTTTAACAAAATGAGGCGGGGAGTGACAGTGGTAGATTAGAATGATCTTATTTTGGGGCAAAACGTAATATTTGGAATTAATTTCCTGGACTGCACTGTTTATCAAGGTCGAAAACAGTCTTAGCTTACACTAAACAGGTCGGGCGAGATCAGTGAACCGGGCCGACACGAGCGAGATATTAGGCAGGAAGGTTAAAACCTAACCTGTATCAATAACCTTATATATTTCCTTGTTGCCTAGCTGAAAAATAGTAGTATCCCCATTACTCAGAAAAAGTGAGCTTACAGTTCAGATTAATTACTTAGCTGTCGCCCCTTCTCCCTCGACAGGTGTGTCTGGGGTTATTAAAATGTGGTCAATCTAAAAGTCATTTAAAGAGTTCCAGTCCAAATATTCGAAAAGACACGTCGTCATTGTCTGACTATCTTAGTGAAGGAGAAACGGCTAAGAAATAGTTACAGCGAAAACAGATTTAAAAAAAAAAAGGTTGTCAACTAGTGTAGCGACTTGATTAGTTGGCTCTGAAAATGAATTCGAACCAATTAATGACAGAGTCAGTTGGACCTAAACTTTACGTCTCTCTGACTTAGGATAGATCATTATTTGTTGATATCTATCTTGATGGCATACGCTGACTCGATCTCGTTTTTAGCCAAACTGTGAAGGCAGCAGGTGATAAAACTTTATATTACTGCTCTGCAGCTCAACGCTATCGTTGTATTCAAGAAGTCAGAACAGTGTGTAGGCGAACAAAGTTTTAGACTTAATATAATGTATTATGATGAAACCTCTTTACCTTTCCTACAACTGAGAAATAATAGATATATTAATTTTAACATCTTGGTTGTACTATTTGTTCCAATCATTCCACTGTTAACGTTCTTTATATATTTTAAACTTATCGAGTATCCATTTAAGTGCCTTCGCAAGAACATTTACAGGCAGTGATACTTGTGAATATGCATGTGTAATCAATCCCCGAGCTTTGACAAATCCGACGCGAGCAGTTGCAATGCAAAGTGGGTGCGTGGAGGGATCTCATGGTTATATGGTTTGAGATTCCTCTGCCATGACGATCCTTGACTCAACGTGACACATTTTAATGTCCTGGGAACATGTCGGCGATTGCGGTGAAAGTCCATATCGTATCGACACTTGTCTCATTATAAAATGGGTTACGGTTCAAGTCTTGGTCTTCGAGACAATAACAGTGTGCGTTGTGGCGTGCGAGGGAGGGGGCCTAAATACGGAGACCTCATTCCAACATTCCGAGCCCTTTAGAAAATCTCAGCACAGCCCTCGCGCAAACACCCTTGATACGTTATTATTGAAGATACAAAGCAACCCGAGTGTTCCTTTATTATTTTTTTGTAAACATGGGCGTGCATTGGGAGGACAGTGAAAGTACGCGATGGGGTGCATACCTTGACATAACGTTGTGTTGGAAGGGGGCAGTCACACAATTTTAGCTAAATATACAGTGAAAGAAAGCTGTGGCATCAATTGACAAGTCTCTCAACCAAGACACCCAGATCTAGGTTGTAAAGCACCTTAAACAAGATCCTGCAGCTTCCATACGCGCCCGACCTCGTTCATTTAATGACATGCTATTTAAAGTAGCATTAAATCTCTATTGCTGGGAAAATCCTTGCACGCATCCTACTAAATCGTCTCATGCAATACATAGAATATGGCCTACAAAAATTCATAACCATGGTGAGACTATTTCATGAAGGCATTAAGGCTCGTGTCCAAGAAAGTGGAGAACCATCAGAGCCCTTCGAAGTATCAAATGGGGTAAAACAAGGCTGTGTCCTAGCACCTACACTGTTCAGTATCATGTTCTCCGCTATGCTGACAGATGCATTCACAAATAGAGAAAACAACGGGATAAATATATCAGAGTGGCCTATTCAACCCGAGGCGGCTCAAAGCAAAATTAAAAACAAATGCAGCAGTAATCAGTGACTTTCTATTTGCTGACGACTGTGCCCTAAATGCCTGCTCTGAAAACGATCTGCAGAGCATCGTCAGTGACTTCTCAAGAGCATGCTCAGACTTTGGCCTTACCATCAATACGAAAAAGACTGAAGTCTTATATCTACCTGCTTCTGGGAAAGCCTACTCGGATCCAAGCATTACTATAAATGGACAGGATATAAACGCAGTGGACAAATTCACATATCTTGGCAGCTCACTCTTCAGAAATGGAAAAATCGATCGTGAAATTGACCTGCGTATCGCCAAGGCCAGTGCATCCTATGGCAGACTGTCTAAAACTGTCTGGAACAGACGCGGTATCACCAAAAACACAAAGCTAGGGGTCTATAGAGCCGTCATCCTCCCTACATTGCTCTATGCCTCAGTAACATGGACAGTGTACAGTAAACATGCCAAGAAACTGAACCTTTTCCACATGACATGTCTGAGAAAAATACTAAATGTCAAATGGCAAGACAAAATACCAGATACTGAAGTCCTTCGAAGAGCGTGTCTGCAAAGCATCCACACAATCCTGATGCAGTCCCAGCTGCGATGGGCAGGTCACGTCTACAGAATGGAAGACCACCGCATCCCTAAACGACTCTTGTATGGCCAACTAACCCAAGGAAAGCGCTCGCAAGGTGGTCAAAGAAAGCGCTTCAGGGACACCCTCAAAGCTTCTCTGAAGGCGTTCAGCATAGACCCAGGCACCTGGGAGACAGAGGCACATGACAGAGCATCATGGCGTCGCGCTGTGAAAACTGGCGCACAGGTTGCTGAGGAAAAAAGAACAATGCTGGCAGAAGAAAAACGCCAGAAAAGAAAAGCAAGGCAACGACACTAGCTCCAGCTGGAATAACCTGCCCAGTGTGCGGCCGAACATTCCGGGCTCACATAGGTCTCACCAGCCACATGAGGAGGCATAAAACCCCAGTGCAAAGCCCTCAGCCCCCTGGATGACAAAGTGGTCATCATCGAACCACGATGGACGAACTATATGTATATATATGTAAAGTAGCAAAACAAAAGATATATCTATAAACAAGAAAACGTTAAAAAAAAACAAGCCTCACTTAAATTGGGTCCAATTGCATCAGTTATTTTTGAATCAATCATGTACATACATTTTAATGACTCAAAATTTAACCATGTACTGTCAGTACTCTGCGTTCTTATTTTAAGTCTTAACTCTTTCTCTCCTAACTGACGATACCAGCGTTGATTCCAACAGAATGTGGTAAATAATTACGGAAAGAAAGAGTTAAGACTTTAAACTACTATCGTTGTTATGTGACCTAAAACACGTCTGCTAGTTTGCATGTTGACTAGGGTCTCGTTCGCGCTTTGATATACAAGCGAGGTTAAACAAAAATTGATAGAGTCTGAATTCGTGAGTTCCACAATGAAAGGCCGACGTGTTTTGCCACTGAAATATTCAAGTACTTATAAAAATAGAAGTTTTTTTTTAAAGTCTATTGCTGATTCTTTACATCATTGTAATTATTGTTTTGGGTCGCCTGTCACCGATGTAGTACATTTTCCATATAAAACAAAACTAATTAATTATGATTAATGGATTATTTTCTGTTGTTGTTGATTTGTGTCTTGTCATTTATTGGGCAAAGTTTCAACTTGATCCGAGAACGGGAAGTGGAGGAAATAACGTGTTAAAAGATTGTGACCAGACCGACGGGCTGACTAGATAGTTTAAACTCGATAAACACAACTCACGAAGTCTAGAGAAAACATATCGTATTTATTTGACACCTGTAAACAGAAAGTACAAGCCGAGCTTCAAATGTACTTTTACAAACCATAGGTGAAAGGTATCTGAAATCTCTCAGCATCGTATCGAACCCATTGTTAATTATTGTATAATGTAGCTCCTGTCGTTACTAATATATCTTAACTCATTTTCCCCAATGTTTAATTCATCCTAATTAATATGTTCTCTTGCCTATTTATCTGTCCTTGTGTTGTATTAATCCCATTCTATGTTTTCTCCATTTCTAGATTTGATCTTTCATATCAACTCTTTTCTCGTATGTTTTTATCCTACGTTTGAGCTTTCCTATGTTCCATTGACCCTATCAGATCTTTTCTCATTTGTCTGTTCTATCTTTTAATCTCAACTCTTGGTTGTCATTCGTGTTAGTCACTTGTATCCTATGTTTTATCAATTATATCGACACTTAGCCAATAACAGTTTTAGTTTTTGTTTTGCTGTTGTTTTTGTTTTAAAACCATATCAACTTGGTTTTTTTTTTTTTTTCAAAAAGTGCATTAAAGTGGAAGGGGAGGGGGCGATGTTTTTGTGGACCCACTACGCCCCAACCCTAACTCATTTCATAATAATCTACTATACTAACCTAATCCACTACCCTCTTTTTAAGCCTGCCCCCTACCACCCCCTCTCCCCCCAGCCTACGTATTGTTGCACAATCAATGTTCTAGAACTTTCAATCATAAGCAAACATAGGCACGCACACTTCAATTGACGACGCCACCACCTCCCCCCTCCCTTCCTTTAATGAAATAAAGAGCCCTATAGAAAAAAAAAAGCAATGTATAACGGTGCGTACCTTATGTCTACCTCCCCCCCCCCCCCCTTTTTTTGTTCTCTTTCTATATTCCTGCTCTTGTCTATTTGTTGAAATTCTGTTCACCCGTAGTCTTAGCGAGAGTTAAGGCCCTCGCATGTGTCTATTTTTTTTCTATCTTCGTCAAGTTTCGGTTATCGGTAACTAGCACGAGTGTCGTTCCCATGACACCTTTGATTAGAAATTAGTCCATACCGAAGTCAAGTTGGGGCACTGATATAGTCGTGTCAGCTATAGCGTGGCGAGAGGAGGGCGGTCCGCTTTAGGTGACAATATTTTCTGTGTGTGGGGGGGATGGATTTTGCATATATGTACTAAGTATTGATTGTACTCCTGTTGTGAATGACATTATATTATATATATATTATTATATATTATATATATATATATATTAAGGGGCGGATTATTAGATAAGCAGAAATAGCAACATGAAGTTCATTTTAACACAATCTAAATCTAGACAGTTTTAACGACGTCGGTAGATAGTATAGTTCCTTCTCCAATCCGGACTTATAACACACAGGCGAGTCCGCACAGCTGCTGAGGTTGTCAGACGCTCTTTAAAGAACTAGATAACGCTTTAATAAACCTTTGGAAGGTTTATATACAGGGAAAAATGGACGTGGAGTCTTCTGCTCTATTCGTCTCTATTGTCACTCCTACTAGCGTCTCTAAACATGACGTATTTCCTGTTTAGTTCTATCAACTCTTTTGGTCTCGAAATTAATACTCAAAATAATATCAAAATATATATTATAACAATATGTAGGTATATAGATGGATACAATGTCGCGAATTTTTACTTCAAATAATGTTCCCTTTAAACTTTAATTTTTTTTCAAAATTAAGACATTATGAATTGTAGGAGGGGAGATAGAGAATGAAATTGGCAAAAAGTTGTGGTTTGTAAGAGGAAATAACTGAGCAATCTTTGTAATCGCCTATAGGCACCAACAAACGACTCGCAAACAAGCACAGACACACACACATACTCTGAAATATACTTCCTTGACAAGTGCAAAGTATGACCCCGTTTAACCTCTGCAGACGATCGATGTGACCTAGTGATTATAATAGTTATATTATAGTCATTATAGATTATTGCTGTTAATAGTGGTTCAAATCCAGAATTGTTAGTTTTTAGTTTTGAATACTAGATTGAAAACTAAAAAGTTAAGTGGCCGATATTTTGGGCCACATTCTTCTTTGTAATTGCCCTTAAGAGTTTAGAGTTTAGACCCTTGGAACTCTAGGCCCAAGCCAGTTCCCTTCCATCTGCCTGTTATTTCTGAGAGGGATGTTAAAGGCTTGTCTTCGAGTCCTAAGATCTATGAGGAATGCTACGTAGCCCCAGCTGCAGCCTACATATTTTGCCACATTCAGCGCAGACATAACCATTGTCACCGGTGGTCGACACAAACACAAAAATCGTCAATGCCACCGGCACGCCCACATTTAGCCTTTACTGGTGTAACGCCTTTGCTTATTTTTTGTTATGATAATCTGAAAGCTGTTTAGATTTGATAGCGTGCGACTGATCTCCTCCCTTCCTCCCACTTTTCTGCCTCTCTCTTTCTCTGTAGAGTTGTTTTTTTTTAACTTGTGGTATCCATGCTGAGGTGGCTAGGAATGAAGGTGTACATAATTATATTCTGACACCATTTTTATTGTACCACACCTGTGGAATAATAGTTGACTCCCCGAAATCGTCACGGTATGTTTTTTTCGCAGAGTTCGATTGGTTAATCCTTGTTTGGGATTTGCATACACGACTTCAGGGCGCGTCTTGCATTGGCTAACGGTCTGACGACAGCAAGGGAGATAATTTGCATTTTTCCTAGGCTGGAAAGTAGAAGCCTTTTTTTTTTAATGATCTTTACACGTGCTACGCACATACATATAATTAAATTATTGATCTGCTTATAAATGTTGACCTGTGAGATAGCAACAAACAAAAAAAAAACAACTTTTGAACTATTCAATTTGAGAAGTTTTTTAAACGCTTTTAATAATCACATGTTCAATGCTTATTTTATGCTTATTGTTTCCAAGCACAATTCTGTAAATTATTTAACATTCTTTGACTGTAGCTCACTACTCCTCCACCTACCTTGTGCACATATATTTTCTCTCAGCTGGATCTGAAATGTTATATAATTTTTTTTAAGGCTAACCTAAGCTACAATGAAAAAACTTACAGAGCAATCAGCCCCTTTGGTTTTAAATACCTTATGGCATAACCAACCAACCGAGTTCGCTTCGCCTCATAAAACAACTACAAATACCTCGCATTAGCCAAACATACGTAAGCTCATTTACTCAGTGTAATAAAATACACACTAGTAATCATCATCAAACTTTGAGCGAGGGTGCTCAATCGAGAAGTTTTTACAAACACACACGCACTCAGAGCTTAGGTTAGAAATGTGGAAAAGTTTAGCTGTGGATTGCCCTAAACAAAAAACATTAATTAAGAGCTTTTTTGAAAAAAAAAATATAAAAAAATTCCATATTCAAAGAAATGGCCCTAAGATCAAGGGGAACCACCCGTTGATTAAAAAAAAAAAAAGAAAACAGTAGAAGTTACCCTAGTATTTAAATATAGCGGCTGTGTAATTATACGGGTGGGGGAGGGAGGAGTACGTGACGTCATTAACGGTAAGAAACCAATGATCTTGCTCTAGTTATATGCATTTATTAGTTTACGACTTGACAACAAAAAAAAAAGAGGGGGGGGGAGGGGAGGTGCGTTGAGTTGGTTGTAAAAGGGGGGGGGGGGGGTTGTTTGGGTCTAGGAAAAAAATTGAGGACCACGAAAAGGGGTGGGGGTTGCTTTAGAAAATAAATGCATAAGAGTGTAGAGACCTAGATCTGTGGTTATATTATGGGGGAGGGGGGTTAAAAAGTTAAGACGTAGGTGGGGCGGAGAACGCAAAAAAAAAGGGGGATTGAGGATTTAAAGACCATAGCGTATTATGGATCGTTGAATTTTAAATGTGTCACATATAGGAGGTATTGACGTGGAATGAACAGAAGAGATTGTTGTTCTTTGGACAGACTGGATCCTGAGCAGAGTACTTCTGGTACTGCACGTTATGTAACTAGTCACTTATCTAGACGGCGTATGCGTCAGTATTGCTCTTTTAAATTCTATTTATGTGTATATGTGCACAGTGCGTATAGGATGACATTTATTTATTGGATACACTGACCCTAGGAGCAGACAGCATGAGGAAGCGCCAGGATTTGAAGATAGAGGTAAAAATAGAGTATTATGCTTGGAACAATATGGAGGTAAATTAGAGTATTATGCTTGGAACAATATGGAGGTAAAATAGAGTATTATGCTTGGAACAATATGGAGGTAAAATAGAGTATTATGCTTGGAACATTATAGAGGTAAAATAGAGTATTATGCTTGGAACAATATGGAGGTAAAATAGAGTATTATGCTTGGAACAATATGGAGGTAAAATAGAGTATTATGCTTGGAACAATATGGAGGTAAAATAGAGTATTATGCTTGGAACATTATGGAGGTAAAATAGAGTATTATGCTTGGAACATTATAGAGGTAAAATAGAGTATTATGCTTGGAACATTATAGAGGTAAAATAGAGTATTATGCTTGGAACATTATAGAGGTAAAATAGAGTATTATGCTTGGAACGCTGTTCTTATTTAGTGCGTATGGAACTTTATTGCTGCTTTGAGTTTTTAATCCCCTTTCTGCTATATGTTTTGCCGCAAACGTCAAATGGGGTTAGAAGCTTGTAATAAACGTCAAGACGTTTTTGACCTGCAACATCACTGTGTCTGGCATACACGTCAATATGTTTGTCAAATACGTCAAGATATTGTTTTAGCTACAATGTGCGTCAATATGTTTCCCATATGTGTCAGTATGTTTGTCAATGCGTCAAGATATTTTTGTTTTGTTTTAATGTGCGTCAATATATATTTAGAGCATACAATATTGTAATAGACTTTCCATATTGCTCTGGACTTGTTCTTATAGAGCTCGGCCGTATGGTTGCAGTGTTTAGAATATATTTGAAACTTTTAATTATCATTGCCCTACTGGAATATACCATATGATTTATGTGTTTGGTTTGTAATATGTACTGTCGTTCTTGAATTTTATTTTGTGTGTGACTCACTGTGTTGAATGTGTTTTAAATATGGTGGCCGGCAGTGCTCAAGAAAACATCACACTAATTTTCCTTGGCACAGTCTGCAAAAGAGCTGACAGCTCAGCAGCAAAAAACTGGCTAGAAGAAGAAGAAATTTGGTGGGGGTATTGCATCACCTCGCAAAAGTAGATAGAGACATTGTCTTCCCAGGTGAAAGACACGAGTTTGAGTCCTGGAGACAGGAACTGCGTAACTGTCTGTAAGACAACCTGTCACACGATGAATGTCTATGGACTGGATCTAAAGGCCTATCAATAGGATGATAGAAGCACTTACATTTGCATAGTCAGGAATTTATTCCTAAGAAATAGTTGCAAGAACAAAGTAATCGCCCCTACAAAGAGGCCTTCAACGTCATAAAGGAGAAATCGTCCATGAATTTTTTATTTTTAAAAATGTTATTTCATTTTATATTTACTTATTATTATTATTATTATTTTATTGCGATTACTTTCGTTCGTTTCTAATATGGTGTTACGCTGAGTAAAGCCATGACTTGTGGACTAAACCAAGTGCTCTATTTACTAGTCATCCTTGTGTCTGTGCGAAATGCCCCTGTGCTTAATGTTTATGTTTCGATTTAAAATACCCACTTTGGAGGTCGGTGCATTTAGACCTAGATAATATCCCCCAATGCATGTCTGCCACTTATCGCGTCTATAAATAGCAACAGCAGGTGGCGCGGAGATTCCCTTGTTTCGGTTGGCCTTGTGTCTTGTCTCCTGTGGCACCGAGGTCAGGTCTCCTATGGTTAACCCGGTGCCGTACAACTACTGATTCACCACCGGACTACACTGTATCACCGACAGGAGAAGAGAGCGGTTCAAACCTTTTTGACCTCGCCTCTACCCCAGCAGTAGAAGCCATTCGAGTTTTATACAGGAGGTTGGGGCATGCGAGTAATCAAATGTGAATTATCAGTGCTAGATTTACCTATAGGAAACACAAGCTGAAGCTAAGGGGACCCACTTGCTTGGGGGGTCCCCAAAAAATTGTTCCAGTGATATTTTCAATCATTTTTTAAAGAAAAAGCAAATTTGAAAATTGCCTTATGCTGACTACAAGAGGCCCCATATCTCAAATAGCTAAGTACCTTATCAATTCTGAATTCAGTCCGGTGAATTATCCTTTAACCCTTTCTTTAATGCATATATTTATACATATATACTTATATACATACATATTTTTGGTCGGCGTCCTAGCTGAGTTTATTAAGGTAGCGAAAACATCACATAACAAATTTCAATGACGTGCTCAAAGAGCAAATTTAATTTGAGGGGATTCGAACCTAGGCCGCCTGGTTTTGCCTAAGCAGTTAGCTCTGGTGTCCTACGTAACACTGTATAGATATAGGTTATTAGAACAAGATTTTCACGTAATGATGACGTTTCTCAGCCTGTGTTTCTCTATACTTTAAATATCAAAACATCTATATATATTCCCTCTCAATGTTTCTTTAGGCTTCTTAATGTCACATTTCTAAGTACTAATTGAAGCTAACCAAGTCTTTGAATTTTCATGTATTTTTTTAGTGTTTATCTCAAATTTGAATAGCGCCATAAAAAAAATTGCTAAGTATTCAACAACTAAACTTTTACTTTAATCCCCCCCCCCCCTTTTTTTTTCTGTTTAAATTTGATGCATCTCTTGCATTTCAAAATGTATCGAATTAACTCTGTGTGTGTGTGTGTTGGTGTGTGTGTTTGTGTGGGGGTGGGTGGGTGGGAGGGTGCACGTGGGGGGTGAGAAGAGATTAGATTTATTATGTTTTGTCACCAAGTGGTTTCGAGAGTATTTTATTGAGTGCGCCCTGCTACTGGCATTTCGTAGCGCAATTTTTTTTTGGTAAATAAGCGATGTTAGAGGGTATATTATTTAAATTCTCTTCACGGTCACGTCTTTCTTTATTGACTCTGCTCCGATGTAGAACATTTTATAAGCAGGTAATTTTCCCCTCTTGAAACTGTTGTAAAAGGCATTAAGAAAGAACAAACCATATCTATACACTGTAGTTGCAGGGCTTGGGAAAGGAGGGTGGTGTTTATAGGGGGGTGAAAACTTCGTTGATGCTAATTATTCACCTCGTGTTAAGTTACAAAAAAAATCTATATGACTTTAACCCATAATTGCAAGCACCTTCAACCCATTAATGCTATCACATTTAATGCATTAATGATGTCACATTAAATGCATTAATGTAAGCGCATGAATCCCGTTAATACTAGCACCTTTAACCCGTTAATGCTTTCATCTTTAACCCATAAGCGCTTGCATCTTAAAAGTAACTGGACTGGCTTTCTTCACTAATTCATTATTATTAAAAAACAATAATAACAACATCACAAATGTTCGTCCAACATTGAAACATCAGATCCCTGCCCAACCGAATTGAGAATCCCACTTGGTAAACTGCATAGCTCTTCATTTTGAAGCGACTAGTTTCAGTTTGGAAACCTTCCATTGATTGTTAATGCTTGCCTTCTGTTGTGTGTGTGTGTGTGAGAGAGAGAGAGAGAGAGACAGACAGAAAAAAAGAGAGACAACGTATCAACCCACAGACACATTGTTCATTCATCTTTTGCATTCTTGGAAACAGCTAAAACCCCGACCTTGACATTTTTGAAAAAGAAAAAGTCGTCTAAATCTATCTATTCTTTGTGTCAATGTTTACACATTAATTGGGCTCATTTCCAGGGAATATTCCTAATATGGTGAACGTATATTGGTTTCCATCGTGTCTCCTATTTGATCCTCAAGTCAACAGAAACTCACTATTGCGACAACATAATGTCTTGCATTTCGGTTTCTGTCTCTCCTTTTTTGTCAATGCTTTTAGAAACTGGGTTGCATTTTGAAAAGTTTACTAGAGCACAGGACATATAAACATATATATATATATATATATATAAAGAAAGAGAGAGAGAGAGAAAAAAGAAAAAGCGTGATTGCGTATCAAAGTGGGAAAGATAACAAAAGAGATCAAAAGAGAGAGGGGACTAATTTAAAGAGATACAGAATAGAGTTGAAAGACTGAGACGGAGAAAAGGCTGTGAAATTGAGAGAGAGAGAGAGAAAGAGATGAAAGAATGAAGAGGATATATATGTAAAGCAAAATGAGAGAGAGACGTAATAAAAGAAACAACCTGAGAGAAAGACAACAGAAATAGATAGGAAGTATGAGTCGTAAGGACCAGTGTTCAGCGCCCACTCTGCTGATTTACACTAGGATTCTACCAACGAAACAGAAAGTGTTCCGGGTTCCATATCTCTATTGTAAGTCGCTATCGATACGACAATGTAATATAACACTTGATGGACGTACCATTAAGTGACAGCAAGTCGTAATGTTATTTGGAACAAGAACTTGAAGAATAAGCAAACAAGCGAGATTCAAACACCATCTGACACCAAAATAAATGTTATTATATACTGAGCCGAGCGTCGCGCAATGCTTCTATATTTCTTCAATTGTTCCGAGCCGTTATGTTTTTAAATCGTCAACCCTAAACGTGAGATGCAAATTCTGTTACCTTTAGAAAGGTGGATGTGTATGGGGGGGGGGGGGGGGGGGCAATCACTTGGATGTCATTGTGACGCAAGTTATTTTTATTGACTTGTCATATCACGTGAGACAGCATTGTCTGCCAGTCAATACCAATACACAGACGATAACATTTATTAGAATAATTAGAAACAGAATTTATGATGAATGAAGCTCAATAAACTCGTAGAGAGGTGGTGGCTAACTTTTGTTCTGTCTGGGGGTCAGATAACTTTTCCAAACCCTTGTCGCGGGCAGGACCAATTAAAAATGAACATTCATCGAGTCTATGCGAGACCAATCTTCATAGAAGGCCTGAATACTGACCTGCAACGTTGCAACGTGTGGGCAGTTTAGACCAATAGCTCGTTGACACGTCACTGGTCTGTGCGACGTAGCAATGAGCAGTCATCACTGCCTACAGGTTGTGACGTTGCAGCTCACTGTTCAGGTTTTATATAGCGAATGGTCTTGGTCTATTCAACAATTCCAACAAAACCTTTGCGAGTGTGCCTCAAATTCACTTTCATGTCTGCAGTCTTTATGGACCATCATCGTGACCTTTTTTCTAGCAAAACCTATTAACAGTCACGGGTTTCATTTCATTGGACATATATCATTCTGTCGGTATACATTTACCAAGTTATCTGGTTTATTTTAAGTAACAATGTTCGATATCATGTGACTTGGGCTTGCGAAGCTTTTAACTGCAAAGCATTCCTACCCAATCAATGGCTCCGTTCTCTCTTGTATCACACTCATTCCATTTATGTAACTCGTGCTCGTGTATAACACAATTTTTATAGATAACAGAATGTCTTGTGTCTGAACGAATCTATAATTTTATTCTTGGAAACTTATTTTCAGGATCAAAATTTTTTTTTGGGCGGTGTTAGTAAGTTAACATCAAATCCTTTGGCCTCGCCACATGATCAATACTTTACCATTTCTTTGTTCAGCAACACCTCTATTTATTGTTGCTTATTACATCTATGCATGCTCTTCTGACTGAGTCCCCCCGCCCCTCCTTACCGTACCCTTTCAGAAATCTGGCAATTACCTCTTTCCTCTTCTTCTGCTAATATTATCTCTACCTCTCTCATCCCTGTTAAAAGCAAAGCCTCCAAAGAGCGAGAGATGATAGGATACTAGTTTAAAAGCCAAGTCTTAAGTAGCCCCCTTGGTGAGATTAGTGGCAAAGAAAAGTATAGATGGACATCTATATTTAAACGCAGTCTATCAGTCCTTAGTCTGTCCTGAACACTGTTGTTGTAGTCTTGTGTTGGGGGTCACGGGGATTTGAGATGAGGTGGGGGTGGGAGGGTATACTTATTGCACATTTTATAGTTCAACTTAATTCTAGCGATGAAAACAACTTAAAAACTAGTGTTCCGGGTCCTGGCTTCTTAAATTTTATTTCTGATGCTATGTCTTTAAAACAAAATTTTGGGGTTTCTAAAGTATACTTAGTTAAAAAGTGTAGTAAGAATGCTAGAATGTTTAGATAATAATGTTGAGAAATGATAATAATGTGTACCCTCAATAGTATAAGTTTAACATATTACCAATATGACAATGTAAGAATACTGCTAGTTGAGCTCATGTTTCAAATGTCCACTTTCTGCCCTGTTGTGATGGGTCTTTGATTTTGTGCATTTTTTAGTCAAGAAAGTTTTGCCGCTGCAACAATGGCAGTGTCGGCATCACCCTGACAGCGCTCACGTTATACAATGATCCAGTTAGGAAATGG
Organism: Biomphalaria pfeifferi; assembly: GCA_030265305.1. Classification (NCBI taxonomy): domain Eukaryota; kingdom Metazoa; phylum Mollusca; class Gastropoda; family Planorbidae; genus Biomphalaria; species Biomphalaria pfeifferi. Next base: position 31,206 of record JASAOG010000316.1, on the reverse strand, counting down.
ATGAAGTATAAATGTTGACTCTTTCACAACTTCAAGCCAACTCTCCGGGCCCTACGTTGTTTATTTGTAAATCAATGCGTTTCCTTTCATTGTTGTCAACAGCCCACATTCTCTCCCTTGATCTCGCTGTAAGGGCACTATTGGTCTCCCTTGATCTCGTTGTAAGGGCACTATTGTCTCTCATGACCTCGCTGTAAGGGCACTATTGTCTCCCTTGATCTCGTTGTAAGGGCACTATTGTCTCCCTTGATCTCATTGTAAGGGCACTATTTATTGTAAGAGATTTCTACGCGCCCAGTAAAAATGCAGATGAATGAAATAACTCGTCGGCTGAAATCAAACACTATCAACAACTTTAGCTATGACATTCGCATCAACAGCAAAACTATTAACCACTCAGCTATAGCACTTTTGTTCAAGGAAAATGTCTTTACTGATGCAATAATGCACAATTGTCCTCGAACGAAAGAATTCCTTTTATCAAACTGTACAAATGCTGACATATACAGTTTTTTCAGAAATCTGTCCAAAACATGCATACAGTTTGTAGCAGTCTTAGACGATTAATGGATTGCAGTGTCCCGTATATCCGATTAAAGCTCTGCCACTTTGTTTAGCTGAAATGGAAAAATTCTTGTATTTCTGGTTTCTGGTTCTTAATATAGAAGTTCGATCTTTTTTTTTAATGAAATATCTTTAAGGAAGATTTTTTAAAGAAATTTTTATTATTATTGTTATTATGACAATGTAGCAGATTTTTGAATGAGACGGGCTGCGAGTAGTGAAATAATAGAAAAGAATGGGATCACTTTAACATTTAGTTTATATAATTATTTATTCAATTGGCAATGTTTTATATTTATATACTCTAAGGTAGATGTATTTCGACGTTTTGCAGGTCAGTGCTGTGGACTTCTATAACGGTTGTTATCGGACCACCCGGGTACGCTGTTCTGCCTCATCGTGGCACCTGGGTGGAAACGGCTACTTAAGGGGGTAGCTAGGCAAAATGAATAGCGAAACATAACTCCCGTGGGGATGCTCACGGGTAGACGAGAGTATACCCCTTGCACGGTCGGGGTTGTAAAAAAGTCCCCACGAACACGTCCCACATCCATGCGCTGTTCCTCAAAGGGACCGTTACATAAATGGCGGGTCCCGCACAGTTAGCTTGGTACAACGAAGGAAAATGGCGGAGGCTCCCGGTGTCCTCGGCCTTCGGCCATGTGCAGCCAAGCATGCGTCGGGGGCCAAAGGCATTGGAAACAGCAATGCTTTACATAGGCATTGACTCGGGTCTCTCTCAAACAGAACTGTGTTCACACAGGTTTTTTTTTTTTTACTGTTTGGCGTCCAAACAGGTTTTTTTTCAAACTTAGGGTTCGAAGAGCCTTCGGCTCAGTCCTTGGACATCAACAAGGTATCGGACCAAAACCTTTGAACAATATGCTGACGCCCCCGATAACCAAAGAGCACTATCGTACTATGACCTATATGCGTCATCATGATTGTATGTTAATAAGGTCAACCTGCTTGTTACATTTTCTTAAGAAAGCTCTCTTTAATGACATGGGTCAATCAACAGCACACTTACACACACACACACTACTTGAGATATCTACACGCTACATGACGTTGATATTGTAAGCCAAGTTTCGGTTTCGTCCCCTTCCCCCTTGTTCTGAGAGTTGTCTACCTTGGCATTACACTTTCAAAAACAGGCAACCCTCTTTTGTGAATGAAAGAGATCTCTCTCTCTCTCTCTCTCTCTCTATATATATATATATATATATATATATATATATATATATATATATATCGCGAATATTTATAGAGTTGGTATTTTTGGTGGGTATAACCCACAGAGGTTTTCATTCAAGGTACTAAGTGGGGCGGTGGACCAGCTAGTTGTGAGAGTCTTAATGATCCCATAAAATAAAGAATTAGGCTGTACTTAGTACATTTACTGTTGGTATGGTCGTAGCTGGCGCAGCACTCTCTCTCTCTCTGTATGTGTGTGTGGATGTTTATGGTCTTTTAGTCTATTCTCAAATTTTGTCTAGTTTATTACACCTTACGTATACTTCGCTAAACTCAAGTGTCAGGTGGTTGGTATATAAGGGCCTCCGCGATATATAAAGAATGCTACATTTATTTCTTAAAACACTTAAATCTCATAATGTACATATTGAAAGCATTCTTGACATTGATTGTGCATATAAGTGCTAGTGAATGGGCTGGGGGGTTGGCACTTGTGACATAGTGTGGCGTGCACCGGCGGCGTAGAACACGTGTGTGTGTGTGTTTGATTTGAAATCCGCCACTGTTTGAGGTCAAAGTTCGTCCAGCGTGCTCTCACAACGTGACACAGACTTAACTCAAAGTTGTCTTTAAAAAAAAATGTTTCTGCAAGAGATTGGGGGGGGGGGGGGAGAGCTTTTTCGACAGTAACTCCAGAGTACACTTACCATGGGGCAGTAGCCATGGCAACGCAACGCTCCGGTGTTGACACTGTTTATCTCTCACGGTGTGTCGAGACGTTTCATTCATGAGGTTTGACTCAGAGAGGGTCAGCGGGCGTCCCCCCCCCCCCCAAACCGCCCCTTGCCTCTTCTGTTCCACATTTACCAACCACCTGACACTTAATTTTTGCGAGGAAAACGTAAGATGTAATGAACTAGACAAAATTTAGGGAGGACCCTGCAGTGGAGGACTCCTCGTATCACGTGACTAAAAGACCATAAAGACTTGGAGCAGATAGTTTAACAACAATAATAATAACAATTATAATCCGTGAGGAAATCTGTTTCACAATTGTGCATTTACAAATAACAATACATCATTAGAGCAAACAATGTGTACGATAAAGAATACAAATAATACGTTCGGTTTCTCTTTAACATTACTTGCGAAATGTACAACCGTCAGTTACATTTTGTTCAACGATTGCATTACAAAAGGAACCAAAAATAAAAAAAAAGAGTTCTCGTGTCTATTTGTTTGTTGCGCTCTAGTGGATGGTCAAATGGTGAAATCATGATGAAGATGATTTTGTATGCGTAGATTTTGTTTTGTTAGCTTTTTCTCAAACATGTGTCCAAGTGCGATTTGGTTGTTGCCTAGGATCTTACTAGCAGCATTTAGAATTTCATAAAGTTATCTTTTTTTTTTATTTATTATGCTCAGATTGTCATTACTTTTGAAACATTTCAAAAATAGACCTACTGGCTTGTAGACCTTCGTGACACTGAAGGTCTGTTTGTTAACCCCAGTCATCTAAACCTTATTAGGACAAGTATTTATTATTGTTCTATTTGGGGGCCTCATTCTTTTTTTCTTTGTTTTTCTTTGTGCGCACGCACGCACACACCTGTCTGTCGTAGTATAAAATCAGTCAGGTGGAACAATGCGTGATGAAACGCTAAATATAAACCCGAGCCTGAATCTGTTACTTAGTATATCTCCGGCTCCCCATCCACCGTTCCGAGAAACGTAACGCATCAGCACATTTCACACCCAATGAAACAGACCACCTGTGACTAGCGAACCAGGTGACTAGCTATTTAGCTGTGACCAACAGACCTGTCAATCACCTACGTCAAACCAGTTGGACCTAAAAAAAAAAAAGAAAAGTCTTCATTCTCCGATGTCATCTTTTTAAAATTAAGAAGCCTCAAAACGTAATAGAAATTTTCTGAGGCAATTTACATCCTGAGTGGAGATTTTTCCCTTTAATGTGACTAAAGAGTCTAATCATTGATACACAGCTGCGGTCACAGGTTGGGCATACGTAATCACCAGGTGCCGTTGCAATTTTCACCATTCTAGTGTGTAAGTCATCTGTTTGAGCGTATGGATTATATAGAGTAATAACTTCGAGGACCTAACTATATCAGGGAAGATTGTCGTTATCTGTTAGGTGATAGTACTTCTGCATATCTTTCATATCCTCAGAAAATTCCTCAGTGGACATTGTTAAGGAGAGATTACTGTTCATTTTTCCAATTGAACGAATTTCTAGCCTGGCAATGCCAGGAAATGTCTATTAGTTTATTTTTACAAAGCTTATATCAACTCACTCTCGGCCTGTCTGCTAAAATGTTTGTACTCGTTATTTCTCCGACACCCAAACTCGGATCAAGCGAAAATTTTGCACAATTATTTCTTTTACCTAGCAACATCGATTAAAAAAATAATACAATGATTAACTGTTAGTAATTAATTATTTTGTTTGGTATCAAACAAGGGAAAGAAATTGTGCTTGATTTAGGTTGTGAATTAGCTGAATTAGTCCCCTTTATAGGTCTCCGCTGAACTGTATGAGAAACAATACTTAGTCTAATAAATTATTTGAATATATTCAGGTCAAGTGTTTGTTTATTTATTGTTGATTGTTTGTTTAGTATAGATTAAACTAACAAGTTCACACTATAAAAGACAATTAAAGATTGGGCTTTGCGAATTCCTACACAATATAAAAGAAATCGAAGCATTCTAGCGTAAATTTCTAATGACCTTAATGGTCAGACGAAGTTTCAAATGACTTTCCAATGCTACTGTCTATTCTGATGCATTCCTTGTGTTCAGCCTTGTTCACCTGCTAATGTCTATTCGGATGTATTCCTTGTGTTTAGCCTTGTTCACATGCTAATGTCTATTCTGATGCATTCCTTGTGTTTAGCCTTGTTCACATGCTACTGTCTTCGGATGCATTCCTTGTATTTAGCCTTGTTCACATGCTAATGTCTATTCTGATGCATTCCTTGTGTTTAGCCTTGTTCACATGCTAATGTCTATTCTGATGCATTCCTTGTGTTTAGCCTTGTTCACATGCTAATGTCTATTCTGATGCATTCCTTGTGTTTAGCCTTGTTCACATGCTACTGTCTATTCGGATGCATTCCTTGTGTTTAGCCTTGTTCACATGCTAATGTCTATTCAGATGCATTTCTTGTGTTAAGCCTTCTTGTAAACACCTCGTTCCACTTGTGTGAACCTTTTTCTTTGCGGTCCTTCCACTGAGCAGGTTGTACATTGCAGGAAGATGAAGCTTAAACCTCTATGTATCTGCCAACATGTCTATTTACACAGCAGGCTGTACATTGCAGGAAGATGAAGCTTAAACCTCGATGTATCTGCCAACATGTCTATTTACACTTAGTGTAATTTGTCTTCCAATGCAGGTTCCCCAGCAGGATCTCTCCGAGAGTCCGATCCAAGACTACAGTGGCTCCTACCCAAACTCTTACGACAGCAACAAGGATGACCGAAAAGTGCCGAACATCCTGAGTCCGAACTCCAGCGAGAACGACTGTAAGTACTGAGATAACACAAAACTGTCATGCAAAAAATTTGCTAAAACCGCAAAGAAAAGTATCAGGTACTGGCAACTTGTACCTCGCGTTGTTTTAGTGGCACGCCAACAGATTAAACAATTATTTTGAAACTCCCTCTTTCAATTTTCGTTGTATAATATATATATATATAGTTCTTGATGACGGAAGGTTGACGGTGCCTGATACTTATAAACATAGTTCTCAAACCTAGATCTACCGATGTACATTATGACCCGCATTCTAGCAATGCAGAATCAAATAATCACATGTATCATTCATCAAACAGTTACAAGGCAACAATTTTACCTATAAAGATGTTTACACAATGTACGCAAACAATAACAGTGAGGCTTAAATTACGACACCCCATATATCACCAATTCTATCATCAAAGTCTGACCACAAAGGATACAGTTAGCCTTGGAATGATAGGTGTTAAACAAAAGTCTGTTGGGCTCTTTCTAATGTCTCTCGGGCTCTTTCTAATGTCTCTCGGGATAATAAATGACATTGTTAAACTAAATATGATTGGTTAATTTCTAGGCGTTTTATCATAAATGATTATTTCCCCCTGACCCAAACATCCTTCTTGACGGCATTGGATGTCAGCGGCCTGGATTTGAACTCAGAAGGACAGTCCGAAGATTTGAGTGCTAAGTGTATACTAAGTTCTGCATTAAAATCAACAGTCTTGTGATTCGCGTCCACATGCATGGAGTTTCAGCTTTGAAAGTCTTGCAGCCTTCACTGAAGTGTTCTGTGTACTCTGTGTGGTACATTATAAAGACTTGGAGTGGCCAGCTATATTATCTACAGCGTAGTCATACACCAGTCACCTTAAAACTATCTACATTTTGGACAAGTTGAGTTGTAATTTAAAGAGGTTAAATAGAGAAGCAGTCAGTTTTATTATCTTCACCACCCTCAGAGAGTCGCCATTTTTGTTTCCTCTAGTTATCGCCAGTAGATATCACCCCCTCTCAAAACACACACACACACACACACATACATTAAAACAGACATACAGACTGATGTGTAGACATTTACACATGATATCAGCTACTACTTGTGCGCGCGCACACACACACACACACACACACAGGCGAGTACCTGATAATTGAAATACTCAAAAGGTTATGAAGATAAAAGTCATTCTCAAACCCCACGGCCTGGGTGTCCACTTAAGAGTTTTGAACTGGACTTGATTTTTACTTGATAAGGCCTTAAACTGATTTTTACTTGATAAGGCCTTAAACTATTTGAAATATGGGGCCTCTTGTTATCAACGTACGGCAGATTTTCCTATGCTCGTTCTTCAAAATGAAAGTATTTTTTGGAGCCCCCAAACAATAAGGTGGCCCTAAGGCTAAGCTATAGCTTCTGTTACCTTATAGCTAAATCAAGCAATGGAAAAACAACACTAATATAATCTAATCTAGAGGTCTAGATATTTATACACCACAAATAGCCAGGTTCCTTTATCCTTCACAAAATATGTATATATGTAGGCTTGGAAGTCTCAACCATTTCACCTTCATCGTGTATTGAAAGTAAGACTGGTTCAATACCAATGTATTTGCCAGTAGGCTAAAGTGTACAGATTTAGAACCGTTGTAAAACAAAAAAAAAATTAAAAAATATGAGAAGTGTTTGATGATGGCTGGATCTATAGGGGAGTGTCGAAACGGCTGGAAAAGAGAGGAATAGGTTGGGCTGGGGGGAATGTGAGTTTGGGAGTGAGGAGTTTGGTGGTTTCGAAGATCATTCATAGCTAGAGGTTATCAATGACGTGAACCGCCGAGCTATATGTTATTCCTACGAGTCACGTGACCTCTCAACACTACAGCTATGTGATTGTAATCTGTGACCTAGTTCTGTAACAAGGCCGGGAGGGGGGGGTGATGACGGCACGAATCTTCTGATTCTTGAAAATTGTGCATGGCATACATTTTATTTTGTGTATGTTTTCTCGTGTTGAGCTATTCTTGAGCCGCAAAGTCCTTGAAGAAATCGATTGGGCCAATCATTACATACAAGATTACATGCTTCCCGCGTGCGCGCGTGTTTGTGTGTGTTATAGTGTCTTGTGTGCGTGGTCTCCCCGCGGAGAAAAAAACAACAAGTGTACAAATATAGAAGCAGATATCCAGGGACATGGCGTAATTAGTCTGACAATTATCAGAGAATCTCAGCCTCGGTCTCTCAGAATCTCAGCCTCAGTCACGACGAGCGGATCCATTGACTTGTAAAATATATATATTAGCGTGCAGGGTGGGACATGGGTTTATGCCTTGAAGTGTTGTCCACCCCATTTACTACTACGGGTCAATTAAATGTCTAAGGCATGGGTAACGGGCTGCTTCACAGCAAAAATTGTCGATTCCTATTAAACCCGAACCTCTTCGGATTCATATGCTCAGAGTAGAAGTTTCTATGAATTAGATATCACCGCGGGACGGGCTGGATTTGGCCCGCGTGCCGTAGATTCTAGTCTGGGTAACACTAGCAAAATGAAGGTTTACATCACGATTGGTTTTCAGTGTTCCTTTCATCAAAGATAGGAGATAGAGCTGTCATGGAAATTTAAAATGAGTAGGAAGAAGATGCAGAAGTGTACTTTAGATTCCGCCCCCCCCCCTAACCCCCGTTCCTTGGAAGTTTAAAATGATGCAGGATCGATGCTCGCCTTTGTACATGACCTTTGACTTTGAAATGCACTCAGTCGGGGCGGGCCTGTGAGTGTCTGTCAACGATTTGTTTTTTTTTTTCCTATTTAAAACTGTTGTAAATGCGTCATACGAAACGAATTGCTATTATAACTCTAGCCGATAAAAGAGATCAACTCCCAGAACCATTGATATTACTAACAACTTGAAGGTTCTCAAGCTATCACATCCGAGTCCTCTCTATGGGGAAAATTGGCGTAACCTGTCCTTACTTTTTTGTTTTATTTATTAAAGCTATGTTTCATCTTTCAGGTTGCTTAATTCGGCAGAAAGGGAGGGAGTGTCTTTTATTTTTCTTTCTCTTCTTTTTGTGATGTGTGACGTTTGGAGCAAAGTTTTAGGAACCCTGTTTAGCTAGCTTGAGGTCAATGCACCTTTTGAAGAAAGATTAACTAGTTTGTCACGATTCTCATGTATGCATTAACCTCAGCTTCTTTCTCATTACTACAATGTAATCATATCACCATGGATACAGGTGAACTGCCAACTACAATATTTTAAATATATAAAACAAAATTGTGGCAAAAAATGTGTTGTTTTTTTTTAGGTCAGAGTTGGTCATCTGTTCTCTTCTTTGTCCCAGTCATCATTTGTAAGTTCATTTTAAAATGCTCCCAATTAATAAATATTTCGACGCCCACAAATATTGTATCAGCAAGCTAGCTATAATCAAAACAAATATAATATCAGCATTACTACAATTGTAAGAAGTCTAGTGAGCGAGCCAAATGCATTGAAAATGGCATTTAAAAAGTATGTTGACTTCAAGCTTAGACCGAGACCAATCGTTACAGAAGGCCTGAACACTGACCTGTAACGTCAGAACCAGTGGGCAGTCTAGACCAATAGCTTGTTGCCGCGTCACAGGTCTGTACGACAGGTTGTGACGTTTCAGGTCAATGTTCAGGACTTTTATAACGAATGGTCTCGCTTAGACTTGACCAGAAGTAATTTGAATTTATCCCAAGGCGGGAACATTATTAGTCAATGAAATCTAAATACTTTCTTATGTCAGGAGGGGAGGGTAATTTAAAAATAAAAAAACGTCGCAATGTAATATGGAATTCCGAGATAAAAACAAATCCACAAAACTGTTAATATATTTTGTGACCTTGTCGTGTGAAAATAATTTCATTCGCTGGAAGGTACCAAGGTAAATTTATTGCATCGGTTTTTGGTTTGTTTGTGTCTATCCAGCACTGCGACCGCGAGACTAAAATAGAAGTGGTGGTATATCTGTATAGGCACAACACATAGGCAACAGTTGACCAGCATCTGAAACACTTAGGGGGAATCCCCTGTGGGAAGCATTCCACATCCATGTGCAGTCGGTGAGGACAGCAGCCGAGATCTGTGTGGCCCCTGTGGACAGCAGATAGGGTCTCTGTGGACTGCAGCCCACACCCTTGTGTGGTTCCTGTGACCCGCAGAGCACACGTCTGTGTAGTCCGTGTGGACTGCATCCTCTATGTGGTCCCTGTGGTCAGTAGCTGGACACTTTTTGACATTTTTTATCCCTTTTTTTTTCTTTTTTTTCCCTAAAAAAAAAAGAGGAGCGGCGCTCACCGACACTTTTTTTTTAAATTTGGCGTTTGTGTGTTTGTATGTGTGTGTGTACCTAGGGAGATATCACGAAGTGAATGTGTGTATATATATCGCCCCCCCCCCCCCCCGAGTGTGTAAACAAACCACCAGACTGCATGCTACGCGCACAGAGCGCAGCTGCACCGCTATGTCGGTAATCTGAGTTGAAGGAGCCTTAGGTAAAAGGTGGCGGAACAAGGTGAGGTAGAGAGAGAGAGATAGAGAGAGGCGACCAGTAAAACTCTGATAGAATAAAAATAACACAAGTTAAGGAGAGAGAGAGAGAGAAAAAAAAACTCGGTGGGTCATGTCAGTGACCTTGACATCACTAACAGTCTTTCATTTATAAAATCTGCCACGGCAGGCATGAATGAAATAGATACCACGTGACTTTTAGCTGCAGTTTTAAACAATTGCACGTCAAAACAAACAAAAAAAAAACAACAAATAACTAATTACCTTGGATAATTTTAAGAGAATCACATTTAGATAATCCAAAGAAAATAAAATAATAACCAATTTTAAATTATTTAGATCTCAATTATTAGTCGGCTCTTTCTTATTATTCAATAATGGCCAGCTGGTAATGGTCACCACTGTCCGATTGATTTTTAAGTGTTTAAACTCTGGACGTCTGGATCAGAAAGCGAACTCACATTTTAAGTATAGCTACTTACTACAAGTTACCTTCTTGAGAGAAGTTAATGTCCCGAAGTCGTTGCAGTGGCTACATGTACCCAATGCAGTTGGCTCCATGACGGCATTCAGGGCCGGACTTAGGCCACTGCAGCCTATGCGGTCGCAGTGGGCCCCTCACTTTCATAGGCCCCGCGCTAATTCTATGTCTAAATTATTAAATTTAACCATTCTAACTTATATAAAAATAAAAGGGTTTCCGCTGCCTCCTGATTTTTTAGGGCCTCTTGGAAATCTCATGTAATTGCAAAAATATATCGAAAAATTCTGGAAATTTCCTGAAATTATTAAAATCTGAAAACTCATAAAAATCTCCTGAAAAATAGACAAAATTGTCGAATTGGGGCATTTTGGGGTGCCAATCCTAAGCGCGATTAAAAAAACTGCATTGTCAGCTTTCATTTAATAAAAATGTTTTGCAAAGACGAATGTATATTCTAATACAAAATCGTTAATTTTGACATTAGGCTTATTCCTACCCAGACAAAGCCCAGCGCATTCCATTTCGCATAGGGCCCCGCAATTGTTAGGGCCGGCCCTGACGGCATTATATGCTTCTTTCTTTATTAAGTAATCTATAAGGAACTACTAGTTTATATTCTGTTTAGTTCATTTATCTCCCTTTATACGCCACATTATTTCTGGTATTATCGTGGCTATCCTCTCCTTTAAACCGGTTCTACCTTTCTAGATTGTGGTCAGATGTTGGCAGCTTTATACCCATTATATGAGAAGTAGTTTTTATGCATCTCTAGCCTCGTCCAGTGGTACATGCAGTTGCCTGTATTTAAGTGTAACCAGGTCTGAGTTTTGTGTACATTAATACACCTGCTTTAAACTATTTCATTTTAGATATTTTGCTTACTCACTGCGGCGCAGGAATTGCCAATTACATACAGCAGATTGTCTCTTGATGTTTGGGAAAATGTAGACTACACACGATTATGTGATGATCATGTCGTTTATTATTTTAAAGATAAAATTTTTAATTAACTGGAAAAAAAAAAGTGTCAAGGGGACGTAAACAAAATAAAAATATTTTGAAATAAAAAGTCAGCTTAAATATCGAGTTGCTTCCCCTGTGTCAAAAAAAAAAAAAAAACTTGTACGCTTTTGTAAATACTATGATATTATATTATACACTGCAAATTAAGACATATTTTATCCTTTCAATTTTGTTTTGTCCATATATATAAAATAAGCAAATAAATATGATTTTTATGGTAGTTAAAAAAAAAGGTTTAATATTTGTGCTTGCGATAAAATCGCTAAGCTCTTTATCTGGTTATGCAGTAGTGTGTTTGGCCACTCAGTCATTAACTTTTGAATCAAATTATCAAGATCTTTAAGGTGGTGGACGAGTATCTCTCAGTACAAGGGCCAGGGGCGTACCCGTGTCTGTTTTCACAAGCAAGTATTCCAAACACCCCCCTTTTTTGTTTTTTTTGGTGTGTGCATTATTTATTTCTCTATATCCTTCTCATCCTTACAACAAATCATTTGACCACTAAGACTTGACACTTGCTCCAGGCTACACACAAAGTACTTGGTTTGTTTATGTAGAGGGTGGGGGGCAGGTAAACCAAAAAAAACGTGTTGGGGAATAAGCATAATATTTGAGTGAAACAATTTAATCAACGCGACGCTAAGGATAAAAAACTAGACGCATCATCGTCTAACCCCCCCTTCCCTTTTACCTTCCCCGGGACATGCCTATCTTTGCTAATTGTGTCGTGTTAAAATGCTTACAGTATCAGAATTTTGTACCGAAAAATTCCACTATTACAGGCGAGTCTCTATGTTATGTTATGTCTCTACACCTTTAAAATAACTTAATTAAGAATGTACTCTTTACTTTGTCAATTTATATTTTTATATAATCTCGTTCTGATGCCCTAATTTCTTAAGTAACATGGTTTTTAGGAAGGGGATGGGACGGTTGTTACCAGAATAAGAATCATTGGTAGACAAGAATGCTTTTTTTAGTTTATGTTGCTATGTTTATTTATTTCTTTGTTTCAGCTCTTTGCAAAACTGATTTGAAACAGAAATAATGCAAATGATACTTTTAAGTGCGTCCCTTTATATAGCCAGCATTCTGTCATAAGTTAATTGAGTTAGGTGCCAGGGCTCTGTTCCAGTGGATTAATACGTCATGGCTTGATAGCGTTCGTTAACGTGACATAATGTGAGAGAGAAAGAGAGAGACAGACATAGAGACAGAGAGAAAGAGAGAGAGAGAGTGAGAGAGCCTGGTTGCGTATTGGAAAAAGTTGGGGTAAAAATAAGTGAGAGATGGGAAAGATTGAAACAAAAAAGAATTAAAAAAGAAAAGAGATACGTGGAAGGAGATGTAAAGAGAGATAGAGAGAGAAGGGGGGAGAGAGACATGGGATACAGCAAAAATAGATGAGACAGAGAGAAAATGAAGATAGAACACAGAGAGAGACAGAGAGAAAGGGAAGATGAACTAAGAGAGAAACAAACCAGCAGAATATAAAAAAAAATAGTTTTTAAAGTTTGTCTAAGGGGAAGAATGGTACATTTTTAGCAATATATATCTTATTTACCTTTTCGATATCAAACAAAATGTATTACCTCAGGTTAATTAATTTGTCAACTATTTAAAATGGATTCGTGTTTTATGAGGGGCTATAGATAACTGTAAAACTTGATCCGAGAAGGTGACGTGGGAGAAATAGCGTAAACACAAAATGTGTGACAGACAGACAGACGGACAGACAGACGGACTGAGTTTATGAGTTTCGATATAAGTTTTGTAAATAGAGAGTAAAAACAAAAGGAAGAACCAACTACTACTGTTCCTATTCTGAGTAGCAACAAACGTTGACAAAGTCTACACATTCTATTGGCTTGGTTTTATTTTAGATCTAGATCTATACACGCTACAGTGTGCTGGACCTAATTCACTGTGTCGGCTCACTCTGAACGGACCACTGCCACCATCTCTACTCTTGAGATAACAATCTCCACTTGGGAGAGTATATTTAGCCACTCTCCACTTGACCAGTGTGTCTTTAACTACCCTCCTTCATCGCCCCTACCACCCACCATCACCACCCTTTCCAACAGCTCACAAACCGCCCCATCACTAACTACGATGACGTCACTACCAAACATTTGTGTGTGTGTGTGCGTGCTACATATCATAAATTAGTAAACAATTTAGTTACTGCCCCCATAACATCCCCCCCCCAGAGCGTTGAATATTTCAGAAACTAAAACCTACTTCGACTGTCATCTTAGGTAGGGGTTAAAGTGAAAGGAAAATCCCCCCACCCTGCCCCAAAATGTGTTCAGCCCTCCCGGTTCCGCCTCTGCCAAGACCTAAAAATAAATAAGTTTCATCTTACCTCGTAGTGAAAACAAACAAAATAAAAAGTCTGCCAAGACAAAAGAAAACAGACACGAATCTCCTTGTTGGACAACTTCTCCCGTCTCACCGTCTTCCACAAGACAAACATGTTCCTTTCCTTTCCATAAGCGTAAACACAACAGGCTCCTGTCAGCGGCAGACTTTGTAGTGGGTGCCATCGAGTGCCAGACATGGGTTTGCGCACGGGTTTATTACTATTATTTCATAACAAACGCTTGCTTGCCCCTAATGCGCGCCTTGCATGAAGGAGCGGGGGATTGGTATTAGCGGGGGCTGGGGTGGGGTGGGTGGGGGGCTATATTGTTTCAGCCGGTGACCACAATGCTTAAAGATTAATATTAAGATGTTTACATTTTTAGGGGGGGGGAGGAGGTGGGGGGGGGTAAGAGAGGAAGTTTGAATCCTTTAAGACAGACAAGGGAGAGCATGCGCTGAATTAGTTTAACGCGCGGTACATTGTGCCGTGAAGAAAGATGGAACACGTAATAAAGCTATCTAAACCATTACCACTGAAAAGCTATTAGAGATGTACCCTTCTAAATCTCAAGGATGCATTAAGTGCAACAATAATAAGTACTATACCCCTCCTCGGGCTATTTTTTTTTTTTTTTTTTTGCTTAGCTCTATCATTTTTGTTTGTTTTGTTTTTCTAATTTTGTAAACAATTCATTTAATATTCACACTTTTAACTATCTGGGATAGGGGAGATGATTAGCGATTATACTAATGACGGATGTAATTTAATTGATTGCCTCCCTTAACTAGCCTGCTCTGAATCATAATCGCCTCAACCAGGTAACATTTTATACAAATCAACTTATATTAATTCTATATTTTAAATATTAACATATATTAAAATATAAACATCTGTTAAAAGCTTAAAAACATACATTTATCGTCGTCTGCTTCTGCCTTCTCATTATCATGTTTATTAACCGTTTTTATATTTAGTCACATTTCTGATATGAACTGTTCGGTGGTTTCTGTCATACACATGATCAAAGCTGTGTATCAAGGATTGGCCTCTTTAGTCACACAAGAAGTTGCAAAGGGAAAAGATTGTCTCTCGAGACGTAAAATGCCACAGACATATATATACATATACATATATATATATATATAATAGACACCTACTATTTCCACACACACATCCATTCTATTCCTCCATTTTGCCACTAAAATGAAATGTGTGTGAAAATGGGTTTCCCTAGTTTACCAGCTTAGCCGACATATTGATATCAAATATGAAAGTACTGAAAACGGATTTACCCGATTTGTTATAAAGTTTCTTTCGTAGAGATATATTCAGGTATTTTGTTTTATTTTTAGGGCCCTCCGGTTGTGGGTGGGACATTAAACATACACTACGGTCTCTGCCATGATCTAAGGAACATTTATGTCAAGTTTTATCACTATTGGTCATAAGGTTTTGATTTCTAAGCGGGACATACGTACATACGCCTTACTTTGTGCTTTATGTTATAGATATATCAAACATGAATATACATTTGCTTATCATTGATCTAAACTTGTGTGCGCGAGGGTATGTGTGGGAATGCTAGTAAGAGGCGCACGTGTGTAGGACCGACTGGCGCGCGCGGATAAAGGCACGAGCGAGTGTTTGCAGAGAAAAGTGCTACATGTCACTTCCGTTATCCAAAATAAGACCCCCTCCCCCCCACCAAAAAAAAAAGGGGGGGGGGAGAGGAAAGAAGCACATTGTGATTCTATTTGAAATTGTATTCAGTTAACCATTCTATCTTTACATTTTTTTTTTCAATTTTTTTTTGTGTCAATTTTTTTTTTAGGGAAAAAACTAAAGAATGGAGAAAAAAAGAAAATCCGGAAGTGACGTGTGCCGGTTGTTTTATTTGTTCGCCCCCCTTGTTGTCCACCCCCGCAAAAAAAAAAAAAACAGCCTCCTTTCCTTCCTCCCACTCTTTTGTCAGCCTGACTTCTGCTTCGACAATGTCAAGGACATTGTGTGTGTGTGCGCGCGCTCTTCGGTGTCATGCATGGCTAGTAATACCCCTCCCCTTCCTGATTGTTTGCTAGCGGACGCCAGTCCTAGTGACTTTCATATTCAGCTCTTTGAGACGCTTCTTAGCTTACAAGCCCGCAAAAGAAATTGGCCCCGAGCACATGGAGCATTGAAGACGCACATTGAAGAAGCAACATTAATCAAATAGATAGACAGATTCCTGCCAGTCAATATTAACTTTTCTTTTAAGCTCTTCTGAAAAAAAAAATTTATATAGTAATTTATGTTAACTAGTGTCGGCTATATTTAAAAAAAAAAACAATTTAAAAAAATTACTTTTGATAGTTACTTCACAAATTTAAAATCTGCTTTTACATGAATTGTTAAGAGATATTGCTATCCAGACTATATATCGATAGGTCTGTGATGTTCAGACTAAATATCGATGGGTCTGTGATGTTCAGACTAAATATCGATGGGTCTGTGATGTTCAGACTAAATATCTCTAGGTCTGTGCTGTCCAGACTATATATCGATAGGTCTGTGATGTTCCGACTAAATATCTCTAGGTCTGTGCTGTCCTTACTATATATCGATAGGTCTGTGATGTCCAGACTACATATCTATAGGTCTGTGATGTCCAAACTAAATATCTCTAGGTCTGTGATGTCCAGACAAAATATCTATAGGTCTCTGCTGTCCAGACTACATATCTATAGGTCTGTGATGTCCAGACTAACTATCTATAGGTCTGTAAACTGACCACCTCTCTAAGCAAAGTAAGTAAAGGTACACCTTTCAGTCCTTGTGCTCAATTTTTTTAAAATATGGCCTAAGGTTGACTATGGTGTCATGTTGCCAGCACAACCGCCTTTACTACCCCAACGTATGTCAGGTACCCGTTAAAGATGGGTGGACTCAATGACGTTCTAAAAATCCCGAAGTTAAAAAATCCCAGTCTTCAATGGCGTTGGAACTCGAGAACCCCTGGGGTTCAGAACACTCTTAAAGCCTTGACTAAAAGTTTGACTTTTATGTTTTATGCTTAACGTCCAGGAACAAAATCAAATGAAAATATAATTTTAAAGGGAAAAAAATGATAAATAGCTTTTTTTTTAAAAAAAAAAGGGGGGGGGGGCATCTATCTGTATCGTGCTTCCGTTATCCACATGGGACTATCATTCCTGTTTACATCCTCACTCTGACCCACACTCCTGAAAGCAAAGAAAAGTTTTGCATAAAAATGTTATTTATGCTTAAATACAAAAAAATAATGAAATTTTTACCTTAGAGATAGAAATCACATTCATTAGTTGAATCAAACGCCTGGCTCACCTTCCTTCAGCCAAACATACACCAGTACCCCGGGTGCCTTGAAGCCCCATGCCCCGGGTATCCAACAAACCTCGGTGCCTTAACATCCTGTTTCCTGTGGAATTCAAAAAAGGGGACCCAGCGTGATTCATAATCATACACGGATTTTTTACTGAACACAAAACAGCAGAAAAAGGTTTAGAGTGAAATTTAAAGCAATTAATGATGTGAAAGTTTAGGTCAAATTTGGGCCCGCTGCTAACGAGGTTGGTATGTGTCCAACACAACAATGAAACCAATATGTATGTCTGTAGGCATGTTTGTTTATGCGTGTGCGTGTTTATGTGTTACAGTATGTAACCTACTTTCATGTTCAATGAACACATTGAAGACCATTTTGTGTAGCACGTAATAAACGAATGAATAGCTTCCCCTTATTTGTTCCCGCGGATGAAACAGTCCAAAGATAACGAGAGACTCAGGTGAACACCACAACGACCCTTTCTTAACACACATACAAACACGTATATTATATATATATATCCTTCACCCCCCCCCCCCCTTCCTTTTACCTCCTTTGTATCCCGAGATGTATAATAAATAAATAAATAAATAACAAACAAAAACTGCTTCGTATTTAAATGTAGTCTTTTCATGTTGGTCGTTTAATTGTAGTGTTGAGGGGTTTTGTTTGTAACTAGGTTAGTGTTTCCAGAAGTAGTTGCCTTTGAACTCATGACCTTCAGGCGTAAGCTTACAACTAACCTTGACATGGTCTGTGACATTGGACGTTACACTCGTCACACATAATGTCACTCTGTGCGTGGGGTCTCGCTTGATGATTGCCTCTCCAGATTCCCCTCTATCCTCTGTCTGCAGTCTCACATTTGCATAGCATCCCCCCCCCCTCCCCCGCCATGCACACATTCGCACATTCGCACATTCACACACACACACACAAACACCATACTGTGTTTACAGACTATTACAATCAACTCATTTCTAGGACAAAACACATAAAAACATCTTCTACTGCGAGACGTGGCCGAGCGGTTCAAATCCTTGTAGTTTATCATGCGATGTAAGTATCAACCGCTTGGCTTCCTGGGTGGACTAGTGGTCGAATCTCTATGGAGACAGTTATAATTGAGTTTCGTCTTGAGTTGTGTTTGCTGATCGCTTAAAGGCAGCAAGAAATCTCCCAGATACCTCTGATACCTTCCAGATACCTCTCAGATACCTTCCAGATACCTCTCAGATACCTTCCAGATACCTCTCAGATACCTTCCAGATACCTCTCAGATACCTTCCAGATACCTCTCAGATACCTTCCAGATACCTCTCAGATACCTCTCAAATACCTATCCTCTCACAAGTATACAAAGGAGAAGACACCAGAGTGCACAAATCATAGCAAACAATAATACAAATAATTATAATATTAAAAATGGGAGGCTACTGCGCCGTAGAATACTAGTTCATTTGTAAAATACTAAAAATAGTCATGGGGTCGCCTGAATTTCTTCACCTTCACCTATCCCTTAGTCTTTTGGACCGTTGGGGTTCCACTAAAGATCTGTTGACCGTCCTTCTCCATTTCTCTCTGTCTTTTGTCTTGGATAGAATCTCACTGAAGACCTTGTAAAATGGTTAGAGAATTTTAGTTTGACAGTAGTTAGCAGGTCGTCGTGGGGTTCCAACCGCTGTACTAATCGTGTCTCTAATCTCCTCGTTTGTGATACGGTCTTTGAATATGATACAATGCTGACTTGTGACCTGGCCTCTTTGGATTATGCAGTTAATTACGGAGTTTACTTTTCGACAATCTAAACATTACCTACCTGCCCAATAGTCCTCTGAGCATTGAAGAGGATCTTTACTTACGAATTATTTATTAACCCAGTTTAACAATTTACTTTTCGCTTTTTAATGTAAAGCAGCATTTAGATCTAGGTAGTAGAGAAAATCATCTTTGCATGCATTGCGACTCACATTACTATTTACACGCGTAGATAAATGTACTCACACACGAGCGTGTTGATTTACTCTCTCTCTCTCTCTCTCTCTTGATATTCTAGTCCTCAGCTCACCAATATTCTACTTGTAAAGGTCAGATTGTCTATCACGTTGTCCTGTGACACTATGCTCTCTCATCACCGACATAACTTCAAATGTCCGTCCAGAGTCGTTCCGAGAGAGAGAGAGAGACGTAATGATGATTGACTCCATTAGTTTCCGTCCCCCCCCCCCTTTTTTTATATTTTGTTTCGCGCAATTTTTTTTTATTGTCCTCATGAGGTAGTCGCGCAAATTGTGACGTAGACAGTCTATTGTATACAGATGGTAGAGTAGATAGATGACCATGAGAGATAACCATGCTGTTGGGGTTCGAATCTCTTAGAGAACTTCGTGCAATAAAAAGCCGAGGAAACTCGTCAAACAAAATCACGGAATACCCTATTACTCCATCACACACGCACACATCCCTACTGAGGGAGTTCACTTTAAAAAAGAATATTTTGTTTAGAGTATTTTCACTAGACACTGAAGCAATGTGAAACGTTCACTAGACACTGAAGCAATGTGAAACGTTCACTAGACACTGAAGCAATGTGAAACGTTCACTAGACACTGAAGCAATGTGAAACGTTCACTAGACACTGAAGCAATGTGAAACGTTCACTAGACACTGAAGCAATGTGAAACGTTCACTAGACACTGAAGCAATGTGAAACGTTCACTAGACACTGAAGCAATGTGAAACGTTCACTAGACACTGAAGCAATGTGAAACGTCAATCGACTTGCTGAGAGAAAGAAAAAGGAACAATAAACAATCAGATTTGAAACTGTTACGTCATAGGCACTGAGCATTAACAGTGCAAGTTAAGTTAACATAATCAGGGCAATTAACCTGGGGCAGCTCGAGTTAACCTGTGCAGCTAAAGCTGTCCGTGTTAACCAAATTTTACAGGGCAACAAAGATTAACCAGGACAACTAAAAGTGAACAGAGAAAACACAAAAGTAAACCAGGGCTTCTACATTTAACAAGACACTGTTAGTTAATTGGACATTAGTTGAATAGATTGGCGTCCCAAACTAAGTGACACCTTCCCTTTATGTTGAAAGAAAAAAGTCTACACGCGGTTTTATTCGAAAACAAATAGAAGCTCTTTCACCTTTTTGTAAATAAACGTTTAGTCCTAGTTGCTATGGCAACGTAGCCCAAGGATATGTTTCTTGAGTTCGTTGCGGAGACCGGAAGACATGTTTGGGTAGATATGGGGGACTTTGTTTTATTAATTCAGTCGAGTTTGTTCAAAGCTCGAAGTTAAAAAAATACAAGAAACTCTTTTACTTTACTTAGAAAGTGGATTATACTTCAGCCAATATTCCAAGTCGATCACAAACATTACAGTAATCAAAGAACTATTAGATGCATGTCTTTAGATTAATAACTAGTCTTATTAAAATAAAGATTATAATAAAGATTATTATTATTATTATATTATTGTGTATGAAACGAACGAATATTCATTCTCTGGCGCTGCCAGGGTCGAGTTTCGTTAAAGAGAAACTAAATTCATCGTAGTCCCTTTATCAGTGTCCACTGAGGAATTTTCTGGCGATGTGGCAGGTCTGCCAAAGTAACGCCCTCTGACAGGAAACGAGATTGTTCCTAGGAATGATAAGGGCCTTGAAGGGATCTGTGAGGTCAGTTATTTATTATGATCCCCTTGGTTGATATAACAGTGGGGTTTATCATTATTATTATTATTGTTTTTTAGTATTTAATTGTAACTTTCGTATTTGTAAGAGTTGCGACTAGGTCTCTTGAATCTCTAGGCCAATGGAAGCTCCTCTTCACCGGCTTGTTTGAACATTTTCTCTGCCTGAGAGGAAATGCACATACTTTACACGCCCATCTTTAAAGGCTCGTATCTTGAGACCCTTGGGACTACATGCCGAGCCGCCGAAATACAGTTACTTCGGTGAGTTTTCCTTCTCTACGGGTGTCCTCCATAAAGCAGCCCCTTGAGGAACGGTGTAAGAATTGTGACATAGCATTTGGGCTCTTTTTCATCCCCACCAGTGCAATGACCTCAGTTCCGTGGTCTACTCGTTCCCTACTGGTTTATTAGTTCCCTATTGACCTATTCTCTTATGGAGCTTCCACCCGAGCGCCACTTTGAGATTTTAGTATTTAACGTGTTGACTTGAATAAAGCTACTCTGTTGTTAAGAAGTAAGGAGCAGTAATTCATTCGCTTTTAAGCTACCTGAGATGAACTCCATTTGTTAGCAAGACTGGAAAGATTAGTCCTCCCGTTGAGCCTAGGCGAGAAACTCTGCTGTTAGGCGTAGTGCTTTAAGCTCCCATACAGGTTAGGCGTAGTGCCTTTAAGCTCCCATACAGGTCAATTGACTCTGCAAACTACCCTGCAGCTCTCGGAGCTGCGGACACTCTTGCAAGAGATGCGATGCGCCACTGTCTCCATCGACTCTTCACAGTTTCGGCAACAGGCATCAAAATTTGTCCGGAACAGGGCAAAGTAAGCACCAACAAGGCAGTGCCCCGTTCTACACTGCGCAACCCGAATCGTTGATCCTTTTTGTTTTTTGAGTACTTACTCGAGTCAGTTTGTTTCGACCCGTGGCACTGTTTTGTCTCCCCACTCTGCCCCTGAAATGCCACTGCGCATGTCCGTGCATGGATATTCTTGGTACTTCCGCTACTCAACAAGGGAGAGAATGTACTCCCAGCCTTTGTATTCATTGTATATGTTCTAATGAAATCGGGGGGCTTGCAGTTCGGCACGTTCTTCATCAGCAGCACTTACATAACCTCCCCTCCCCCCTTTTTTTTCACGAGGAACTCCACCTCCATCCCCACGTGTCAAACGCCCACGCTGACCCAAAACACGCCCCCATTCCTCCCCCCTTTTTTTTTTTCAAAATTCAACCATTCTCTCTCGTTTTTTCGTTACGTAAGTGGAAAAAAAACACATGACTTTAAAGAAAAAAAAACTTTCTATACTTTGTATGTTTATATAGGACACAGAAACACATTTTTATATACGTAAACACGCGCGCCCCAAGCGACTGCGGGTGGGCGGGGTTCTGCGCCTAGGGTGGGCGGGGACTTTGTTGGGCGCCAGCGGTTCTTGTTGAGACGCCATGCACCAGGATTCAGGGGAGGGAGGAATCGAGGGCGCGTGCGAGGCGTTCGGTTCGGTTACCGATACACTTTTATTGAACAACATGCCTCTGCGTGTCCCACCCGATTGAGATCTTCCCCCGCATGCGCCCTTCCTGGCACCCTGGCTACGGATGTTTGAATCCAAAAGCCCTCGGATTGAGCTCGCGTAATGTTACGTTTGTATCGAGTAGGCCTGGGACTATCTTGTTTCATTTGGTTAAAGCTATATAGTCTGGATGCACTAAGTAAACACATTGATACTTACCATTCTATAAATGTATAAATATTTCTTTCATCTAGACTCTATACTGTTCCTACTTTTTCTACCCCCCACCCTCCATATCTTGCAGTTTGGAAATGTTTTCATCGACCATCTTCACTTCGTATAATAGATTTCAAGAATGGGGCGATACTTATAATGTACAGTTCATTTGTACGTAGAGAAATAGTCAATGCGCTACTTGGTTCACTAGCTAGGAAAGACCAGTACCGTGTTTGTCGTGGGGCCCTTGTGGCTGAGTGGTAATGCGCAAGGCCTGCTGAACTCAGATTTTAAACTTAAGAATTTTAGGACGCCTCTGAGTCCACCAAACTATGTAGCTGACATACGTCGGGGAAGTAAAGGCGTTAGGTCACTGTGCTGGCTACATGACACCCTCGTTGACGTCGCCGATAGAAGCTAATGAACTCTACATCATCTGAACCACAAGCTCTGAATGTGGTGGAGTACGTTTTTGTCGAACTTAATTTTTTTTTTCTTATTCCATAGTTTTAAGTCATGAGTTAAACCCCCAGTACTTGAAGTGTTCCAGTCTTGACGGCCACGTAACCCACCCAGGAGCGCCGCCTTTGCACACACTTATGTAAGTGGCTAATGTCCTGCACTGCTTGCTTCCTGCGTTGAAGTAATCCGGGGATTAATAATTGACTAGGATATGTCTAGACCCTCGAAACATTAAGAGAGTTCCACATACGAATGCGCGTGCTTATGAGTGCGCGCGCGTTTGCGTTGGTGAGTATAGATCACAGTCGTGGAGTACTCACCATTAAGTTTTCTGGCAAATGATCTTTTTCTCTACTCCGAGCCCCCAGTTGACCCCGTTGGCTGCTTGTCCTCCACCGTTCTCCCACCGGAGGCCAGGTCGCGCATCGCTAACGCACTCTTAACAAGCCAAGCATCAATGACAAGGAAGGCTGACAATGAAGCCTTTCTCTCGGTGCCGACCCTGTTTTTTTCTCTTCAATTTTCGGCTTCGCGCATGCGCAGTAGCAGCAACCCCCCCCTCATCCTACTGGGCCTAATGGAGGCTGTAACAGCACCTTATGGATAGCCCTAGTGAATACAACAGGGCGTGGGTGGAGGAAACAAAAGTTGTGTGGTTGTAGTCAAGGCAAACTTTTTTCACTTCCTCTCATGGTACGAACTTTCTCATCTTCCCTTTAATACTTAATCCTCCCCTCCCCCTTTCCCGCCCCGCCCGAACTCCTTTTAAACTAGCTCGTCCCTACCTCCATTCTATACTGCCCTCAACCTCTGTTCATCCATCTCTCCATATTTAATGCATACTTTTTTAACTTCAGCTTTTCAGAGTCGCACCAAAGACAAACTCCAATGGAGGCTAGATAGAAGGGAAATAATTAGGAAGATGACCTTTTGTTTTTGTGGTGATAAGAGAAAGTGGGGGGGGGGGGGAGCGTAAGAAGGAGGGGAGGGTGTAGAGAGTACGATGAGAAAGTGGAGGCAGTCAATTTGAATTGAATGAACCAGTGAGTACTTCGTTGTTGTTGTTTTTAACAGAATGTAAAGGTCTAAATGTGTTGGGAAGTCTTCTAAAGTATTAGCGAGTTGTCGAACGTGGCAGAGTTTGTCTTTATTAGTATTGTAGAAGCAAGCTGCTAAAACATGTTTAATAATTTAAAAAAAATATAGTTAATAATTTCATCTTTCTTTTTGCAAACAATGAACCTAGAGAGTGCTACTTGATAAAACTCCAAAAGTTTTATTTTTACGCAAGATACATGTATTTTGAATTCAATTATGATTTAAAAATAAATACACCAGCACTATAAGGACTATTGCATATATATTTGATCTTATTGGCGGTATAAACATCCTCAGACAGTTTACCGCTTCCGTCAAGATCACAGACCATTGGGCGACCTCCTATTTGACTCCATCTTTTAGACTGACTCTTAAATCTTATTTATTTGTTTTCCCCCTTTCTATCCTCAGTCCCGGAGACAATGACCGGGACCTTGCGCCTAGATGAAGAGCACAAAAGCGGGACACAAAAGAAGAAGAATGAGAGGGGGGTGGGTGAGAGGCACACTTTTGAAAGAATTGGAGGAACAGCTGAATGATAACAGAATATGTTGCCATTCCAGTCGGAACAAAGTCGCGCAACTCTTTCATGCCTACATTTACAAGTGCGATAAGTAGCGTCCCTTTGTTCCCAGCTTCCATTCATTCATTGGTAATGTCACCCTCGTGAGTAATGACATGAAATGCACGTGCGTGAGCCCTTTGTGTTTTGTTTACTAATCATTTTGAGACACTTCTCACAAAAAAAAAAGAATATGCTCCCCTCAAATCTAAAAAAAAAAAAAGATGGAGGTTAAGTTAAGAGACATAAAAGGGGAGGGGCACTTTTAGGTAAAGTGTACCCCCCCCCCCGCCCACATACCTCACTTTTTTTTTGTTGTCACTTGCATACAGAGTTAGGGGAAAAAAACTTCAAAAAGAATAGATCGGAAAGATGGGTTTAAGGATAGAGAGGAAGGGGGGTAATGCATGTTGCGACATTTTTATGTAAAGAAAAGCGCTGACGTAAGCAATTTATTTTGTTAAATCGCTTCTTGGCGACTTTCAATAGCGATTCGGCCATTTTCTCTTATTTTGTGTCTGTTTGTAAAACTTTCTACTCCCGCTATTAGCTTATAAAACGTTTTCATTTAGTGGGTGTAAAAGCAAAGTGAAACGGATGGAAGAATAGAAAGTCCTGAAACTAGTTGCCAAGTTGGTTGCTTCCAATGCGAACTATTTCCAATGCGAACTAAATCAATCCGAACTATTTCAATCTGAACTATTTCCAATCCGAACTATTTCCAATCCGAACTATTTCCAATCCGAGCTATTCCAATGCGAACTATTTCCAATGCGAACTATTTCAATCCGAACTATTTCAATCCGAACTATTTCCAATCCGATACGATTAGAATGATAAATCATTGACCACTATCAGCTTCATAAAGTTGGAATCGGTTTATGATTTTTTTTCCCCAAAATGTAAAAAAAAAAAAAAAAATACCTCCTTTCAGATCTTGCGATCTATAGTGCGGATGATGTGAAAGTCATCTTTTTCTATGGCTCTTGGTCAACGAGGGTGTCATTTGGCCAGCACAACGACTAACAGCCTTTAGTTTTCCCTAGTTGGTTGGACTCAAAGGCGCACCGAAAATACTTGAAACTACAAATCCCAATCTTCCTTGGGATTCGAACCTCGGTTTTGAAGCCAAGCGCTTTCCCACTGAACCACCAGACCTAACACTGATTTAAAACAAGATAAAAATTAATCTACTATGAAATTATACCCATAATTCTCGGCTGTAAGTCGATCACTTCCCCACTCCATGGTACCTTGGACTGGATGACGTCATTTTCTTTTCTCTCCGCCCGGGACAACGTGACATGTAATTATCGCGTTCAACACGCCCCACCCCCACCCCCTCCTTCATGCCTAGCACGTGCATGTCAACCTCCAGGAGACTACGTTCAGGTGGGGTGTGGGTAAGCAGGTCGGTGCAAGGCCATCCTACTGCGCGCGGGAGATGATCAGATAAATTGGCAGACAGCAGCCGTCAGTGGGGAGATCAATCCGATGGATTGATCCTTGCATGCTAGTGAAAGAGAAGAAATAAGTGTCACAGGCGTTTCTACAGAGCAGACAACGGAATGACAACTATTCCCCTCTAAAGAATTCTAATACTCTAAGGAAGATGACTCGGCAAAAACAAATTCAAGTCAACTTGGTGGTAAATCTCCCAATTGCCTTCCGCTCTAAAATATTCAATTATCTATCTATCTATCTGCCCAGGATATTGTGATTTTACCATCACAAAAGAGATACAAGACACCGATGGCAAAGACAAACAGACACAAACACTCTTTTGTTCCCCTGGCAATCAAATCATTAAATAAGAACAATCTGATATAAACTTTGTCACATGTAAATTAAGAGTGAGTCTGGTGTGAATGTACACTTTGGTTTCTTATAGTTATAATGTTTTTTGGTTGGTGTAATGCACAAGTTGTAAGACGAATTTCCACACGGACAATAAAGATTATTATTATTATATAAACATTTATATGTGTGTTGGTGCGTGCGTGCGTGTCTCGGTGACAAGACAATCTTGTGTAAGAGTTCACCCGCTGCCTTTCTGTGTGTGTATGTTTGCGTGTGTGTGTGTGTGCCTAAAAAATGTGTTTTCTTGAAAATGTTCACGTCTGCTTATAATAGCGCGTATTTCTTTTTCTCTCCCAAACTTCCGGGTCATGAGGATTATCTTCCACCACCCTCACTGGCACACACTCCATCCTTCGCCCCATTCAACGCCCTTCCACTTTGCGCCTGTCCTATGTAAAACCATCCCCCCTCCCATTTTATTCCATCTAACATGTATACATATAAAATACGATGCAAGTTGCAACTTCCGGAAATTATATCCCTTTATACATTCCCCCCCCTCCCCCCGGGTTCCTTTTCCCCTACTTTTGTGACCTCAAATCTGGCGCCCTCCCTCCTCCTCTGTTCTTTATTTACCATGTAACAAGCACAATACTCACTCACACTCCTCCCCCAACCCTTTATTCAACCCCTCCCCCTCAAGACATCTTCGCCCCCACCCTTTCCCAAAAGACCTGTAGCGTGTTACCTTACCTGCTGAGATGCGCGTGAAGTGGGTTACAACGGAAGAGTGGCTAGCCTGGGACGTGAGCGGTAGGAGGGGGGGGGTGGATCGGACTCGCGGGTTAAACAAAATGTAGTTTGAAAAGTGTGTGGGGGGGGGGGGGGGGGGAGATAATGAAAACGTTTAGGGAGAGCTAGAGATCCCCTCTACGTTCTATATCTTCTCGCCTCATTCAGGGTAGCTTCGGCATGAAAAATTATATTAAAAAAGATTGGATGAACTTAAAAGATAATTAGCCTGAGGCACCATGGGAAGAGTAATAGATTTAAATATATATATATATATATTCATATGTATATATGAACACGTGTGAAAGGGAATATTCTGATGGTTAGATCTACATCTATAGAACTGAGATGCGGAGGAACAATAACAGAGTATATGTACAGGGCTTTTAGGAAGGTAACATTCTAGAATTCAAGGGATAAAAGTATACGTGTTTATGGGAGGATGGGGTGTCGTTATAATGCGACCCGTTCAATTAGAGGATCGGGGGAAAAAAGACGTTTGGCCTATCAGCTACTTAAATGTAGCGATGCGTGACTATCAGCTAGTTGTATGTATATTTATTAAAGTGTTTACATTTACCTGATTACATCTCTATGATTACATCTCCATCTTGTAAACGAGATTTGTGTAATGATAAAGTAATTTCATGTCGTGTATAATCGGTGTTGTTAACTGATAATTCCGAAAAAAAAAAAAAAGTCTCAAAATGTTGCGATCTGTTGAACATAAACACACTCACTCACATGTCTGTACACACGCACACGAACACACAACTACCCTCCCTCCCTCTAAAAAAATTCAACAGAACTGTTTGTATCTTTGAAAACGTCAATGTTTGTGGACTTGCACTCCTCGGAAATCTGTTTGATTTTTTTTATTTGCTGGGTTTTAAAACCCATTTTCTTCTCGGTCTTATCTCTTGATTCTACTCTTGCGTCGTTACAATTTCTTTATAAAAAAAAATGAATAGTGTACCAAGCACCAACACCAAACTAACGTAGTAAAATTCGTTTTCTAGCAATCTTATTTGTTGTCTTTGTTTTTTTTTAATTAGAGGTCACGTGGTCTCGTTGACTATTAATAACAGATTACCTTTAAACAATTTTTTTTTAAAAAGATGGTGTTGATCTGAGTATCTGCGGGGCGCCCCAAGGAGAATCACACACCCTCTCTCTCAGCAGAACTAGCTCGAATCTTTACCAAGTCTTCCGCCTTAGGGCGTCCATAGCTTTCTTCTATAATCTGCTATTTCTTCCCCGCCTAGAGACTCAACATAGCAAGTACTAGAAAACAAACAAACAGCGAAGAATTGTATATTTTGAGTTTATTACAAGCCAAAGCGATCTCCTTCCTTTGATCTAAAGGCATGCAAAGGGAGACCACTTAGGAAAGAAAAGGTTGATCATGAAATGATTTATCTGATTGTGCGCAATGCTTATCTGGACTCGCCCCTCTTTCTACACTAGCACAAGTACACACACACACACACAAGTACTCACACACACAGACACCCTTTTATATCAGATCGATTTGTCAAATATTATTGTTTTTGTTCATTGATTGATTTTGTCTTTAGTGTGTCCCAGCTTAAAAAATCTGTTTCTCTCCCCTAGCAAGAGATAAAAATGTTGTTTCCTCGAACTGCTAGGATCTCAAGTCACCAAGGGAAAAATAAAATTGGTTGTTTCCCCTTTTGTCCACCCAGAAACTTTCCGTAGGATGTGACAGCACTGTTTTAATTAGGGGTGCACCGGATAGTCCCTCCGGCTCCGGCTTCTGGCGAATATCCGGCATTTTTTACTATCCGGTGCTATCCGGCTCCGGTCGGATATCACTACCGGATAGTAAACCGGATAGAACAAAATACACCTATTTAATATGCTTAAAGTGGACCTCGTTCCATTACTGTCGGTTATAGAATGTATTAATGTTTATAAGAAAACAAAATAATGTGCTTAAAAATAGAGCCATTATAAATATGCACCAAACATCGTTTATTATAAAGACAAGGCATGTTAATAACTTAATATAAATAGAGATGAAACATACAGAGATGCAATGGCTGGCACTTTTTTCAATTTGTCTTGATCTTTGAGTAAGTTAGTTAACATGTTAAAATATTACATGCTGACCAACTCGCACCCCCTTTTATTTGTTTAGTCCATCACATTGAGTTTTTTATAGCCAGGTAACCACAAGTTAAATACGATGGACGTAGGTTTAATGTCAGTGTATAGACACTCTCTAGTGGTCACACCTTTCGAGGGAACTGAGTTTGTTTACTTAGTAGTTAATCTTTATTGGGGGGGGGGGGGGGGGCTGGACTACAAGAGCCACACCTCTAAGGTAACCAGGTATATTTCTAGATGAACAACTCCCTCCCCCTTTTATTTGTTTAGCCCATCACATTGAGTTCATTGATTGACAGGTGACCCCAAGTCAGATACGATGGACGTAAGCACTCTCTAGAGATCACACGAGGGAACTAGGTTTGTTATTGGGGGGGGGGGGGACTAGACTTTACATTATAAATTCGTATTACATACGTAGCAGCGATGTCTGGCACACTGGCTTATCTTGACCTTTGAGTGGTCTAGTAAACATGCCATATTCCTTAACTACGTCACGCTGATAATCTGTCTAGATGTGCGGGTATATCTCCAGAGGTAGAGATGTGCTACCCCACCTCCTTTTGTTTTGTCCATAACATTGAGTTCACAGATATGCAGCCGACCACATTAAGCCAGTTGTCAACGTGTTGACACTGTCTAGAGGTCACATCTTATGAGGGAACTGAGTTTGTTTATTTGGAGTACAATTTTTATAAGGGGCGGGACTACAAGCCAAATCTCTATAAGGTTAATTTGTTATGAGTTTGTTTATTATGAGATAGGTTGTCAATCAGGGGTCTGGACCACAAACCACACCTTTTATACTATTGGACGGGTAATAAGTTTGTTTACATTGAGTTAAGTCTTAATTATAAGTCAGGACTACAAGCCAAACAGACACTGACCAAGGGTATCTTTAAAGGGAGGGCTCAAGAGACTCAACACCCCCAACTTCTTATTTGTTTAATCCATGACAATGTATTGATAGAGAATATAGACATTGACCATTCTTATGCCAGAATGGATTAACGCAAATTGTTAAGACATATTGACACTGTCTAAAGGTCACTAGATGACACTAAGTTTGTTTACTTGGAGAGAAATGTCAATTAGAGCGCTGAACTACAAGACACACCCCTACAAGTATTTTGTTACACAAGCCACGGGTATAAAAGTGGCTTGCAAGGGCATTTAGTAAATTGAAAAGTAATAATAATGGCTGATAAAAAGTCATCACTTATATGGCGTTACTTTAATGTCAAAACAATGGACAACTCTAAAGCAGTTTGCAATGCTTGTAAAATAGTTCTGTCACGTGGTAAACTAGGCAAACCTAAAGACTTCTCAAACAGCAATTTGATTAGTCATCTACGCTCGAAACACCCAGACTTATTCAACGAAATGACTGCATTGAAATCAGCATCAAGTAATATTTAGGAGTGTCAAGTAACTCCTCGTTATTACTGGAATTACTTAAGATATTTACTAAGCCACTATCTGTATAAGGTACAAACCAGAAGCGGTTTGTGGCCTTTAAAACACGTGCCTAATGACAAGTTGATGGTGTAAAATACATGAACACAAACATCTACCCACTATACAACTTAGATTGTACTTAAGAGAGATTTACGCTATAAAACCAAGATTGAACTTTACCTTTGAAAGATTTACATTAGTTACATATAAGTTTATATATTCTGCATGAGTTATCCCACATTCTACTTTACAATTAGCGGCCTCATACATACGCACACACCATCTCATGTTACAAAGATAAGTTTATGATAAGCATATCTGTAAAAAAAATGCTGTTGATTTTCATTTATCAATCAGTGATAGAGTTTAAAGTAAGAAAGTAATAACAAAATAATATGAATATAGGTAT